>JAFEMH010000797.1:217500-616643 GCA_022495995.1 Adenophora triphylla var. japonica
TTCCTTGTAGTGAATACATTTTAAAATGAATGCTATAACAAAATATCAATGTAAAATCTATGAGAAAATTTAACAAACAACAAGATTTGTCACATAAATCTCAATACAACGGCCAATTAAATTCAAGAAACTATTAACAAGCAAGTTATTGTCATATAGAACAAGGAAAACAAAGGCAAGGACAACAAAGGCTCTCCCACTGTAATTGAGATATATGCAATTATCAATTCGCTCTCAATCGGTCTAAGAAAAGGTAACATCTTAATCAAACTTCAAGTATTATACTCGAAAATAACATGTATGGTGTCAAAACAAGTATTTTGGCATTTAAATTGGAACAATCTGAACTAGAAATAATTAGAGAATAAATTACATGATTTGTAAGTTCCCACATCAAGGAATCAAAATTATGTGACTTTCCACTATTCATCTTTTAATAATAATAAGCGTCCCAAGATCAATTAATTGAGATAAATAACGATCAACTCAATTATCTAAAGCAATTTGAACTCATTTGCTTGGTTTAAAGTATACCTAAACCAAAAGTTAATACAAGTATTGGCTCATCAAAAGGAAAGAGAAAAAAATTGTCATTTAGTTAATCTTTGAACTCATATTGATAATTAATCTTATCATATGTGTAATAAAAGTGATCTCAATACTATGCATTATAGAATAGACATTTCCAACAAGGATATCAAATAAATAATTTTTAGAAATCTCAATTGAACTTTAATTAAAAATTGACCTGATCCATCAAAGCAAGGGAATAACATACCGATGGCCAAAATATAAAGATCTAAAGTAGCTAGATGTCTCATTGTAATCTCTTTTAATTGAGAAAATTAGGCACTTAAAGATATATGATAATTTTCTAGCAAAATTTAACTAAGTAAACTTTATAATCTCCCACATTTCAAACTTGACATGTATTACACTTCGAGTATGTTAATCCTTCTAAAAGGCATATATAAATATATATAACTTAAATATGTGAACTGTATAAGAAACACTATCTCAATCACCATCCACACTACTAAAAGCAAAACACATGAATACATGCACACGTAGTTTGCATCCAATAAAGATCAAGTATGACAACTATATCATACTCCAATTGGAAAATCCTATATATCAACAATGTCAAATGTCCACCAAAATCTATTAGATACAAATTAGCTATTTTTCTGTAGTAAGACTCAAGCACTTATACTATACACATTAGACATAGGGTTTTCACAACAGAAACATTAACATCACAATTGTGGTCAACAAATTTATCCTCACACGAAACCAAAATATTGTCCATGTGATAACGAGGGAACATTCCATGTGTCTCATTTCCTTCTTTATATTCTAAAAGTGGTTAAACTTTTTAGCAAAAGACAAGAAGGCATATATACAATGTGTAAATGATTTACACTAAATGAGACTATACATGATAATATTTCATAAATCGGGAAGAAAAATTAATGAATCAATAATTTACTCGAGACAAAATGAATCACAACTAGGAAAGTTTCAGTACATTATAATAATTTCTCCTTTGGATAGAAAATGATTACAAACACTTAGTTCTTTCTGGATAAAGCAAAATATGGTAATATGCTAACTTCAAGAAGTCTACACCTTTGGGTTGACAGACCTTTTAGGCTAGCACACCGATAGCTTTAAGATTCATTTTTCTTCAAAAATAAAATAATGTGTCATTAATAACGATCCACAAAATAGCCTTAAAAATGATACACAAAATTGACAAATGGGTCATGAATCACAAGTGACTTGAAACACATAAGTCAAAAATTGAAATACTCTCATCACATTATAACAATCTCCCCTTTGGGTAGAAATTGTAATAAGCAACAAGCATCTCGATATAAAGCTAACAATAAGAACACACTAATTTCAATTAGTTCACACCTTTGGGTTCATAAACTTTCTAGACTAGTATGCCTCTAGCTTTTTTGAATTCATACATCTTTATAGTTATGTATCAATAATTACAACTAACAAATAACCCCCTTTGGGCAGTGTAAGTACCCAAATCTGGATCGTCAAAATACGTTAGAAACTTAACCGGAATCTGTTAACTGGCCCGCTCCAGGCTAACCGGAACCCGTTGCCATGCCAACGAGACGTCCCGGGACTGCCCCGAGCATCCCGTCGTCGAAGCGTACTCAGCACACGTCATCGCACGTAAAAGTACGGCTTTTCCTGAAAAATGCACTTTCCGGGGGCATTTCAGACATTTTCTAGACTGTTATTTTAAAAAACAGACAAAACCGGGACCCGGAAACGAACTACCACACAAATGGTGAGTCATGGGACACGTGGCAAACATGCCAACTCCCTCTAGTCACCTTTCAATCAAAAATCAAGGCTAAAAGACTAAAATACCCCTGGTATACAGTCTAAGTCCGGCCGGACTCCCTTTGCAGACTTTCAGAAATTGCCAGCAAGTCCCTCAAAATTCCAAAATACCACAAAACCCCCTGGATTTCAGTCTAAGTCCGATCGGACTCCTACTGAAAATTCACCTATAAATAGAGAGGCTGTCAAAGCCATTGATAACAACAAAATCACTCTCCAAAAACACCATAGCCACGGCCCAAACCAGTTTCACCCCTTCCCGAGCTCCCGTTTTGCCTCGATTCGCGTGAAACTTCCGTATTTCGATCAAATACGTCCCTACCACTCCGAAACACCGTTCCAAACCACTTTTCGTATCCCGTATACACCTCCCGAGCCAAAGGAGTCGACCCTAGCCATAGGTATAACTCCCTCTCTCTAATCTCTCGTTCTGCCTCGGTTTACACGCCAGTCGCTACAATCGTTTTGGACAACATCTTTGAAATGTAGACGCCTCCGTCTAACGGGGTCTGATACGTTTTAGCCCTTAGATCCTCTTCTCTTCCCGTAAGAGAAGTAATCTCGGGTTAAAACGGCGTTTCGACCCCGTTCCGTTTACTTTTTATGTCATTTACAACTCCGGATCGATCGATCCGTCGATCGTCATTTACTTTCTGTCATCTACAATTCCGGACCGTTTGATCCGTTGAACGTCCTTTACATTTCATGCAACTTTACAACTCCGAGCCGTTTTGGCTCATCGATTGTCATTTACAATTTCGAGCCGTTTTGGCTCGTTGATCGTCATTTACGATTCCGGATCGTTCGATTCCATCGATACCGCATTTAAATACTGTCATTTACAAAGTCCGACCCGTTTGGATCGTGATAGTATTTACTTTTCAAAGTTCGAGTCGCAACCCGATTCGTTGATTGCATGTCATTTAATACGCTTTTTCCCATAAAAATCGTTAACAATGTAATGCCCGGTTCAAAATCGGAGTTCGACCTTCGAACTCTCTTTCAAAACGCGCGAAATGACGTTTGGTATCCGAACGGTCATCTTCAAACTTAAAAGCAAACTTTTGACATTCAAAAACATTTAATACGTTTTTCCCATAAAATCGTTAACAATGTAATGTCCGGTTCAAAACCGGAGTTTATCCTTCGAACTCTCTTTCAAAAGGCTCAAAATCGACGTTTGCCACGCAAACGCTCATTTGAAACTCAAAATCGACGTTTGCCACACAAACACTCATTTCCGTCTCAAAACCGACGTTTGCCACGCAAACGCTCATTTCCGTCTCAAAACCGACGTTTTCCACGCAAACGTTCATTTCCGTCTCAAAATCGACGTTTGCCACGCAAACGTCGTCTTTTCAAACAAAGTCACCTAATCAACGTTTGACATTCAAACCAAGATTAAGCTTGTCATTCAAGCCCCCATTTCAAAACACACACACACACATACACGATTTCGAGAAAGGTAGAAAGACTCGTCATACGAGGCGTTTCGGGTGATCTCGTAATACTCTTCCCGAAACGTAACATGACCTCCGAACCTAACAATCTCTGGTACCAAATAGCTTTTTACTCATTTTTGCTACCAATAAAAATTATCCCCTATTTTCAAAGCCTTTTCCTAAGTTTTTGCTACCAATAAAAACGACACCATTTTCACTAAAGTCGTTTCTCAACGTTTGGGCTCAAAATACAAAACCGCGTGGCGACTCCTCATTCCTTCCCAAGAAGCGAGGTCTCAGACACCAATCCTCCGCGAAAGACAACCGCATTTCGCACCGCGCGAAATCCCGAGTAATTTCAGTTGGCGACCCCGCTGGGGACTTGGATACTTTTTTCTAAACTGCCGATGTTTTCAAAAAAGCCTTCTGTGGGTCAAACTTTCGTTTACCCTTCCTCGTTTTCGTGTGCGTGTGTTACTTTAAACCTCGAACGGTTTTTTTTCAAAGGCATTACATTGTCATCTTCTCAAAATCATACCATATTTGTGCATCCCCATTCATGTTTGATTTTCATTGCTATCTTTTGAACTGCGCATCAAAATTTTTTAAGACACATTCTGAAAAATCTCTGTTTTACTCAGAAAAAGAATTTTAGTGACCGCACACTACTCGCACTTGCTGCCTCGGTACACCGCACTTCACGTGCACTTGCTGCCTCGGTACACTGCACACTACAACCCGTAACCCGGGATGGCCTTATCAGTTGCACCTCGGTTGGTCTGCCAGATACCTTTCGAGGGCGCACGGGGTCGTCCCAAACAGCCCATCCTAGCCCGTGTAAGCCATGCACTCTTTGTGTCACACTTCGTCCAAGACCCCGGTTGGTTTTTGGCTTAGTTCGTGTCATAAAGCCTAAGTGTATGTTTTTACACCGGGTTCCGCCACGAGTCAAGCTTGAGAGGTTGAGACCGAAGGTCGTTCCCGACCCGAAGTCTTGAGCTTTTCAGCCTTGACTTTGATGCGGAGCTCTGCCGAAAAATATACCCGAAGGTTCAATGTGACGCCGTGTCACCAAACCCTCACTGTATTCACCGTGCCAGCCACAACTTGGCCAATGCCAAAAGCTAAGGTCCCTCGCGCAAGCGAGTCAGGAGAGGTCATGCCGAAATTTTGGCACGATCCCCACCTTAACTTAAGGACGTTGACTTCGAATGTGGCCCGTGCATCACATACGTTGGAAGTTTGCGTGATCAGCTAGCCTTAAGTTCACTTTTTCCTTTGTCGGTAGAACTCGCTTGCCTTATAGGACCTCGCTCGAGATAGTCTGTCCCGAGAAAGATGATCTACAAATGGAAACGAGGGACTTATAAGCGTAGTGACGAGATCCACTGATTAGAGCTCTAGGATTAGTTGCGAAAAAGAAGACTTGCTCTTTTCCAACCAATTAGGACTCTAAGAAAATGCGCTTTAAGTAAACATTAATCGGTAACTGCACATTGCACAAGCCCGAAACCTCGATCCAAATCCCCCTTTCGTTCCCTGCAGCGAGCAAAAAGTGGTTCAGATTTTCGGCCGCCGCCGCGCGTAATCACCGTTACGGCGGCGTCGAGCAGTTCTTCGGTTCCCTCGGTTCCTCGGCTAGAATTTCCGACATGTCTAGCTCACCGAGAAATCGTGACGGGGACGGACCCCGCCACCGGTAATGTATATGACTTTGGAAGAAGCCATCCCGGGCTTGCGAGGTTCACAAGAGGTAGAAAGAAGATCGCGAATTTCGTGGTACAACTTTCCGAATGAGCGAGGTATAGCAGGCTATCCCCGGTCGGACGGTACTTTTGTCCTGGTCGAGGATGACGATTCCCCGAAACCAGCTCTTCAAACCTTCAACCAGGTTCCTCTCCCGCAAACTTACGGGATTCCTTCGAACCAAGGAAACAGCCGGCCTAGGCTCCACGTTGCCACCTCTCAGGGCAACCCTGCCATATTTGGCCAAGCCAATGCTACTCCCATCACTCAATACTACCAGCGCACCGCTGGACCATCTCAGACAGATGCCAATATCCTTCAATACCCTCCTGGGTTCATCCCATTGCCTATACACGAATCCCAAAACACCGGGGACAAACCCTGATACATTTCAGAAAAGGCCCCCATATATCCACATATATCAAGCCTTCCACCTCCAATCACTACCGCTCACATGGTAGCACCCGGCGCCGAGCCTCACAGTCCACCACTGGACCCAACCTTGGCCTGAATGGTCGAACAGATGAAAGACCCGAAAGCCACCATGAGCAGCTCAAAGCAGGAAACGCTCAAATCCACAGATTCGGGAATGGTCACGCCTTTCCCTGCCAAGTTCCGAATGCCGGAGATGGACCGATTCGATGGAACCGAATGTCCTCAAACGCATGTCGACACCTACGTTCTCGGTATGAGAGTGAAAGGAGCAACCCTCCAGCAAATGGCCGACCACTTCCAGCATACGCTCAAAAGTTCAGCGTTACGATGGTTTCTAAGGGTCAAGCCTGTGGATCGCCACACCTGGGATCAGATCAGTAACATATTCTTGGGACGGTACAGATCCAACTTAGAGTGGGAAACGAGTCACGATGACTTAATCACCACTGAGCAGAAAGCGAACGAAAGCGTCGGAGAATTCTACAAGAGGTGGAGTTGAAAACTCTCCGAGATCATGGAGCCACTCTCCAAAGATGAACAAATGCGGATCTTCAAGTCCTGCTTAAGACCGTCCATCAAAACTCTCATCAGTCATCATTTCTTCCCAGATCTCTGGGCCATGGTCAATGCTGGCTCACAGTTCGAGAAGGATATCAAGGAAAAGTTGGCTACTTTGCACGGCCATACAAGCGTATACCGCTCGGCGAGCTTGCATTCAATCCCGCACCGGCCCCCGGCAAAGGGAAAGATACGTCTGTCAACTACATCCATCAGGGACAGCAGTCGGGCAACAGAAATCCAGTCCCACAAAGAAACAACTCCACTTCGAAGCAGCCTGCCGTGCACTTCGACAAGTTGGATATGCCACTGAGCAAGATGCTGGAAGGGTTAATCAAGGAAGGTCTCCTTAAACCCGTTGCAAATTACAAACCTAAGAATCCCGTAGTCAACGCTGACAAGAGAAAGTACTGCGCCTTCCATCAGTATCACGGCCATACCACCGACAACTGCGTGGGGTTACGATACGAAATTCAGAACTTGATAGAGGAAGGAAAATTGGAGCATCCCCGTGGGCCCAATACCGTCGGAAACCCTTTTCCGAACAACAACAACAGTGTGAATTCCATTGAATGGGTGCCCAAGAAGATTGCCGCAGAGCCAATTCCTCCGCCTCTTCCAGCCGGGTCCTCATCAAATGTCCACATCAGCTACGATGTTTGTGACTGCTCCGCATGCCTGGAGTACGAGTCCAAAGACACGTTCCGGAGCAATCCTTCGAGAGAACAGAAGAAGAAGTCCTTTCAACAAATGCTGAGAGAAAGATATGAAGCTGGAGACACCAGTGTGGGTACACTCGGAGAGCCATCCGGGAGGTTCGATTACTACGTACTCTACTCCAGTCAGTCCTCCCTTCCTCCAGGCCATACAGCTTTAGAGCAGACAGGGGTGGGAAAGCTGAAAAGTCCTGCTGACATCAGAGTCCAGGCCTCAGGACACCGGAATGCCTCAGATCTTGGTAATCTTACTGCCAGTCAGAAGCCTAACCCCGCGCGGGATCAGCTAAGATTCAATTTGTCCAGCTTCCGAGCTCGGACCGGCAAAGGAAGATCAAAGTCAGCTTGGCACTCGCACTCGATCAACGTGCTAACCAAGGGCGGAAACCGCCACAAACGGCCTCAACACAATCCCGAGGATCCAGCAAAGGCTTTACCTCGCAAGAGGAAGACAGGAAACGGATGGCTTGATGACTCTCCTTCTCCGGATAGAGACCAGATCTACGATTCCCAACTGTATGGCAATATGATCACGTTCTGTGACGAAGACCTACTGAGAGATGCCTCGGGGCACAATGAAGCTCTGTACATCACTCTCAAGATCAACACCATAACACTCCCCAGAGTATTGGTAGATAACGGGTCAGCTGTTAACGTCCTCCCTCTCAGCATGATGTGAGCCCTGCGCATCAACGAAAGCCATCTGATTCCGTCTACCCGGACTATCAAGGCCTACGACAGCACGTCTCGTCCCATCCTGGGGATGGTGACTCTGGAGCTCTGGTTCGAAACCCAAATGGTGCCAGCAAAATTCCACGTGATGGACATTCCATTCGAATTCACGGCTCTGTTAGGACGCCCTTGGCTGCATCACATGAAAGCCATAGCTTCCACTCTCCATCAGTGCGTTAAGTTCATTAACCGGTAGGGAGATCTTGAAGTCATCAGAGGGGACAGTTTCCTCATAGGAAACGAAGCCGAGACAGTAGCCAAGCGTGCCCGCAGTCAGGCAGTGGGGCTACCTCCTTCAAATCGACCAGGGGACTATCGGGGCAAATCTCATCAGAATCCCTCAAAGTCCGGAGATGCTAACTATGTCAACGTACTCGAGCAGGCAGACCCTGAAGCAGTCCGATACATCAAATTCAACTGTCGTTTCCAACATTTGGAGGCAGACTGGAAAGAAACCCTGAGCATCGCCATGATGCGGGCACGTAAACCCCCTGTCTCCAATCGGAGATTCGTCAGCATTCTTCAAGCCAACTCTCTGGCCCCGCCAGGCGAAGAGACCTTCGTGATAAAGGTCTACAAGCACCATCATTCTCATGATGAATGCATGGAAGTTGTATGGGATGTCCTCCACGAGGAACTACCCGATGCACCCCTCTTCTCCAATGAAGGGCATGATGTTTTTCTAGCAGCTCCAGCAACGCACCCGGACGTAATACGTCCCTACGTTAGGGTTGAGCCATCAGACGATGACGAATCAGGACTCTCCGGAGTCGAGGACGCGGCAGACCCGCGGGCAGACCTCTGCATTCACATGCTCAGTTTCGAGGACGGCACCCGTTCCGATCAAGTCACCTACGACCAAGGCTCCAATACCATGGAAATTGTCAAGCTCAACGTCCAGTACAGGCAGCTATCCGACAATTGGAAGCAACTGGTTGACACGACAAAGAATCCCTCTGATCAAGTGACTGACGATGACTTCGTCAACATCATCTATTCCAGATATCCTGATGATACCAAGGATTCGGTCCTTATCGTTAGATTCTACAACGCCAAAGTTACCCTCGACGACTGCCTGCTCATGGTAAACGAGGCCCTGGCCAACCGAGCTCAGAGCTCCTCATCACTTCCGACTACCAGCCCCAGTGGCAACCGGCCCGTGCCATCAGTCAAGCTTAAAGCCACAAGCGCCGTTGAAATTACCCGGGATTTCGCGCGGGCGCGAAACGCGGTTGTCTTTCGCGGAGGGTTGGTGTCTGAGACCTCGCTTCGTGGGAAGGAAAAATGAGGAGTCGCCACACGGTTTTTGTATTTTGAGCCCAAACGTTGAGAAACGACTTTTGAAAATGGTGTCGTTTTTATTGGTAGCAAAAACATAGGAAAAGGCTTTGAAAATAGGGGATCATTTTTATTGGTAGCAAAAACGAGTAAAAAGCTTTTTTAGTACCAGAGATTGTTAGGTTCGGAGGTCACGTTACGTTTCGGGAAGAGTATTACGAGATCACCCGAAACGCCTCGTATGACGAGTCTTTCTACCTTTCTCGAAAACATGTGTGTGTGTGTGTGTGTTTTGAAATGGGGGCTTGAATGACAAGCTTAATCTTGGTTTGAATGTCAAACGTTGATTAGGTGACTTTGAAAAGGCGAGCGTTTGAATGACAAACGTCGGTTTTGAGACGGAAATGAGCGTTTGCGTGGCAAACGTCGATTTTGAGATTGAAAAGGAGTTCGAAGGTCGAACTCCGGTTTTTTGAACCGGGCGTGTCATTGTTAACGATTTTTATGGGAAAAATGCGTATTAAATGATTTTAAGTGTCAAATGGCGGCTTTTAGTTTGAAGATGAGCGTTTGGAGGCCAAACGTCATTTCGCGCGTTTTGAAAGAGAGTTCGAAGGACGAACTCCGGTTTTGAACCGGGCATTACATTGTTAACGATTTTTACGGAAAATATACGTATTAAATGATATGCGATCAACGAATCGGGTTGCGACTCGGACTTAGAAAAGTAAATACTATCACTATCCAAACGGGTCGGACTTTGTAAATGACAGTATTTAAAGCAGTATCAACGAGGCCAATCGGCTCGGAATTGTAAATGACGATCAACGAGGCCAATCGGCTCGGAATTGTAAATGATGATCAACGAGGCCAATCGGCTCGGAATTGGTAAATGACGTAAAAGTAAATGACGATCAACGGATAGATCGATCCGGAATTGGTAAATGACGTAAAAGTAAACGGAACGGGGTCGGAACGCCGTTTTAACCCGTGATTACTTCTCTTACGGAAAGAGAAGAGGATCGAGGGGCTAAAACGTATCGGACCCCATTAGACGGAGGCGTCTACATTTCGATAACATTGTTCGAAACGGTTGTAGCGACTGGCGCGTAAATCGAGACGAAATGAGAGATTTAGAGAGACGGAGTTATACCTATGGCTTGGGTCGACTCCTTTGGCTCGGAAGGTGTGTACGGGACACGAAAATTAGTTCGAAAGGGTGTTTCGAAGTGATGAGGGGCGTATTTGATCGAAATACGGAAGTTTCACGCGAATCGAGGCAAATGGGAGCTCGGGAAGGGGTGAAATCAGTTTGGGCCGAAGGTAGAGTGAATTTTGGGGTGAAAATGTTCCTCTTCTTGGCTTTGACAGCCACTTCTATTTATAGGTGAAAATTGCAGTAGGAGTCCGGACGGACTTGGAGTGTTTTTCAGGGTTTTGGGGTATTTTGGAATTCTGAGGGGCTTGCTGGCAATTTCAGGAAATTTGCACAAGGAGTTCGGCCGGACTTTGACTGAAATCCAGGGGTATTTTGGTCTTTTCAGCTTGATTTGTGATTGAAAGGTGACGAGAGGGCTGTGGCATGGCTGCCACGTGTCCTGTGAGTCACCAGATGTATGGGAGTTCGTTCCCCGGTCCCGGTTTTGTCCGTTTTTTAAAATAACAGTCCGGAAAATGTTCGAAATGCCCCCGGAAAGTGCCGGAAAGTGCGTTTTTCAGGGAAAGCCATACTTTTACGTGAGATGACACGTGTTAAGTACGCTTCGACGTCGGGATGCACGGGGCAGTCCCGGGACGTCTCGTTGGCATGGCAACGGGGAGTTTAACGAGTTCCGGTTAACCTGGAGCGGGCCAGTTAACGGATTTCAGTTAACTTTCTGACGGATTTGGACGATCCGGATTTGGGTACTTACAGTTAGCCCCTCAGCGACGTCTCCTCCGAAGGAGGTGGGGTCGTTGAAAAAGATAAGGATCCAAATCGGGATGCCTTACTTTGAAAGAGACCTGGGCGGTCAGCTGGCTGGACCCTTAGAGAAAGGATTCCTACGTATCCCGAGCGGGAATCAAGCCGATCGTAGTTCGTAGGTGCAAGGGTCGCGCGTGGGGACCTTGACCTGAGCGAGACTGTTTGGAGGCGTCTGAACCTGGAACTTCTGTAACCTTCGAGGGCGTGTGGCGCCTCAAACCAGAGCTGCTGATACTGACGAGGGCGTGTGGCGCCTCAAACCGGAGCTGCGAGGATACGCTTATCCTGGGACGAAGGCGTTCGTGCCTTGGGTACTGGGCTTATTGCTGCTGCCAGCTTTATCCTGCTGGGGATACAGCGGTACTGATGAGAATGGTTGTGTTAAACTGGCGTTATTAACAACTCGGAAGGATCGAAGTTTCTTCTTTAGAATCCTGCTGGGGATGAGCATCCGGGCTTACCTTGATGGCCGAAGAGGGATTGTTGTGCGGGCTTACCTTGATGGCCGCTGAGGTGGGACGGTCGGGCTTACGACTGGCGGCCGGGGAGATGAATGTTCACTTGCTGAAGTGAAAAAGATATTCGGGCTTACGGGGATGGCCGAAGAGGGATTGTTGCAAGGCGTTCGTGCCTTGGGGTTCGGGCTTATTGCAGCTGCCGGGGAAATGATGGTGAAAACCATTAGAAAATTTAACGTCGGGAGACGGAAATGTAACTGAAATGTCCGGAGACATGATTGAGCGTTTGAACGTCAAACGTCAACTGGGATTGAATTTAACGTCTGGAGACGGAATTGTACCTGGAATGTCCGGAGACATGATTGAGTGTTTGACTGTCAAACGTCAACTAGGATTGAATTTAACGTCTGGAGACGGAAATGTAACTGGAATGTCCGGAGACATGATTGAGCGTTTGACTGTCAAACGTCAACTAGGATTGAATTTAACATCTGGAGACGGAATTGTAACTGGAATGTCCGGAGACATGATTGAGCGTTTGAATGTCAAACGTCAACTGGGATTGAATTTAACGTCTGGAGACGGAATTGTAACTGGAATGTTCGGAGACATGATTGAGCGTTTGAACGTCAAACGTCAACTGGGATTGAATTTAACGTCTGGAGACGGAAATGTAACTGGAATGTCCGGAGACATGATTGAGCGTTTGACTGTCAAACGTCAACTGGGATTGAATTTAACGTCTGGAGACGGAATTGTAACTGGAATGTCCGGAGACATGATTGAGCGTTTGACTATCAAACGTCAACTGAGAATCGAATTTAACGTCTGGAGACGGGCGTTAGTGAAAACTAACTGGGAGGAAATTTTACACTTTTGGGGGCCAAAAGGAGTAAAAGTGGAACTGCCAAAAAATGAGGGACTAAAATGGAAGGAATCTTTTTAAATTGCAGCAGGAGTCCGGCCGGACTTGGACTGAATTTGACCAGATTCAAATCAGCTCCAAGTCCGACGCAAACCATCCCCCTTCCCCCATTATTTCCGACGAGAGAGAGAGAGAGAGAGAGGAGAGAAAAAATTCCACCCCAAATTGCAAGGTTTGCTCGAATTTGTGAAGGAAAATTGCTATGGAAGGTGAATGGGAACCGATGGCTCGCCATGGAAGGACCGATGACGAAAGAACGCGGTTGGTTCGGACCATTCGAACCATTGTTCATCCATTGAATCCGGCGGAGTTTTACCCGGCTAGGGAGAGACACAACTCCAAGGGAGGGATCGAAAGACAAGTAAGCTTCCTACAAATTCCATTAATTTTAAGAATGTGCATTCTTTAAATGTTAGAAATTTGTTTAGGAATTTACTTGGGATTTTGGTGCCCGAATTGGGGCTTTTGACTTTGCCATGAATCGTTGTCGAAATTGACTAGGATTTAGTTCAATTGACACTATGGGTGGATGACATAAAAATTTTGGTTGATTTAATTGATACCATAACCTCCTGTCTATTTTAAGGACTTTAGGACCCTATGTAATGAAGCTTAGACTTCAATTTTTTAGCTAAGTCCATTTTATAGAATAGGTTAATGTAGGCTTTGAAGACTGGCAAAAGACTCATTGGAATTGAGAGTTGCAGTTCAGAAGATTCAAACCGCCCTTCCAACCGCCTTAGCGAAACCGCTTCTAGCACTTGCTTGGTGGAACTCTTTGTTTGAAACTTCCTTTGAACCATTTCAGTGCAACCGCTCTATGATGAACCGCACCCTTGCAGTTCAACATTAACCGCACTTTGCAACCTCACTGGAGTTATCAACCGCTCATGTCAAACCGCCTACTCCAGAACCGCCCCAATGATTGAGACTTGAAATGAACCACCTTTTGCCATTGTAATCCACATCAACAATATCCAATGTCAACCACCTTATCTTGTCACGTGATTCAATGTCAGAGAAGATCTGCAAGGATCTTGAAAAAGGTGACAGGTGTCCAAACCTCATTGCTTGCAGCTGGAGCATTATCAGCTTTATCTGCAACTACTGTACCAAAGGACAAAGTGGTTGCTGTGGACCAATGAGAAAGCATCAAGTACTGTCCTTCAACAGCTGTGTCCAACAGCTATATTTGAGATGCTTGGGTATAAATACCCCTAATCTTCACCATTTGAAGATTGCTTGAAAAATTGAGAAATTGCTGTGTTCATAAGAAGTTGAAGCTCTGCCCAGAAATTCTTAGTCCTTTGAATCTTCATCTTCATACTTCAAGAAATATTCCCACCCCGTAAAATCAAGCCTTAACACATTCAAGAATCATTGAGCTCTATATCTCACAGATTTAAAGAGCCTTGATCTTGTTCTCACACACACACCTCACTTGTTTTAATCACATAGATTAAACACTTGAGATACACCGGTTATAGTTTTGGATTTGTTCTTCATAGTAAAGATTTTATTGTACTTTGTAATCTCACAATACTTAATATAAAATCTCTCTTAGAAATCCAAGACTAACCATCTTGGTAGTGGACGTAGATCGTTTATCGATTGAACCACTCCAAATAGCGTGTTCTTACTTTCTGCATTTATATTTCTTGTGCTTACTAATTATTTATCTCTGTCTCTGTTTGATCTTTATTTAGATATCCATTATTGTGAAATAGTGTTTGGAGTTAACATTGTCAAAACCACACTTGTTTGTAAACTGCACTTACCAACTACTTAATTAAAACCGCTTTACAAACCTCCTCTATCAAAACCGCTTTGTAACTCTAAATATTCCGCTGTGCATTTTACATCTTCACTTGCAGTTTATTATCAACTGCAAGAGGTTTTGTAAGCAAGAGGTTTAATTTTTATTAGAGGGCAAAAAATTTGTAACAGCTATTCACCCCCCCTCTAGCTGTATTTTCACTCTTGTTGCCACCTTTGGGACCAACAAGTGGTATCAGAGCTAACACATTTTAAAACCACTGTTTTTCAAGTTTAACAGCTTGTGTGCCGATTCGATATGGCAAATACAAAGACAATGACTACTGTTAACTATTCACACATTTCAATCTTGGACGAAGACCACTTTGACATCTGGAAGTGTCGAATGCTTATTCATTTGGAAACTATAGATGAAATGCTGGTGGAGTGCGTGATCAATGACCCTCTAATTCCAATGAAGGCTAACACTGATGCAACCACCAATGCTGAAACTCCAGAAGTCAAAAAGCCAAAAGATGAGTGGTCGAATGAAGAAAAGAGATTGGTTGCCTTGGACAGCAAGGCTAGGCACATCATTTCTGAAACCCTCCCCGTATCAACTCTACAGAAAGTGATGTACCTCAAAACCGCAAAGCAGATGTGGGATGCCATTGAGAGCTACCTCGAAGGTGATGACGAATGCAAGGAAAGCAAATTATATGCTGTTGAAAGATCATACAACAACTTCAACAGAAAATCCAACGAAACCTTGCGTCAAACCTACGACCGATATGTTGAGGTAGTTAATGCTTGTAGATCTCTTGGCAAAACTTTAACTGATAAGGAAATCAATATGACTTTCCTATCTGCTTTAGGATCTAAATGGGTAAATAAGGCTACCTCTTTAGAAGACTCCAAAGTTTTGGGTACTTGGTCGTTAAGTAACTTGTACGCCAATCTTAGAGTCTATGAATTAAAATTAAATCATATTGAAGAGATTGAAGGGAAAACCAAATCGCTATCCATGTCCGTCGTGGACATGAGGAGAAACCATCTACATCCAATCAAACTGCAGATCCTTCCATATCAACCTCATCACTCATCGAGATGGATGATGATGATTTTGCCATGTTTGTGAAAAGATTCCAAAAATATAGAAAATCCTCAAAACATTTCACAAAATCATTTTCAAAAGGCAAACCTTCTGCAACGTTTTCTAAGGCTGGAGATACAAAGAAAAAGAGTGATCTAGTTTGCTACAATTGTAGAAAACCTGGTCACTTCGCATCTGAGTGTCCACAGCCTAAATATGAATACATGAAAAAGAAAACCTCTCCTGCGAAATTTTCTCGTCACAAGGGAATGGTTGCTGAGGAGGAAGAGAATTCCAAGGAATTGGCTACTTGGATTGAAACAGATTCTGATGATGGAAGTGATGATGAAACCAAAGAGGTTAATCTCTGCTTAATTGCAGACGCTTCCGATGAGTCAGATTCTGAGTCAATTGAGTCGCAAGATATGGAAGAAAAAGAGGTTTCTACAAAACTTTCTAATTTTACGTTGGATGAAAATATCAAGCTTACTCCTAGCATTAAGATAGGAAATTGCTCGTATTCACGTCCCATTTTTCCTCCTACAAATGCTCCACCTTCAAAAACAATTCCAAAGAAGAAAATTTTGAAAAAGGTGGTGGAAGAGGTTTCTCCCATGGAACATGAAAGGATGTTCAAGGAAGCTGAAACAGTGACCCATCAATTCTCTAATCTTAAGAAAGCCTTAAGCTTAGCTCATGATGAACTTAATATGTACAAGACGGAGAAAACTGTGATGAAGTCCGAAATTTCAAATCTTAAGGACCAAATCAGAAGTATGACTCCTCTTGCTGATCAGAACCGCATCCTCGAAACTAAGGTCGCTGCACTTCAACTCCGGAATGATGACTTGGTAACCCAAATCAACGATCTCCAAAAGATTATTGATTCGTGGCTCAAGTCTCAATCCACCAAGGATAAAATCATGGACTCCCAAGTTCCTCCTGGAATTAAGGAAGGCCTAGGTTTTGGATCTGAGGAAGAGGAGAAGTGTGCATCCTCGAGTGAAAAGGATGAGGAAATTTTGGAACTAACTAAAGAAATTCCTAAGGGGAAGCATGCTAAAGGAAAGGGTAAAGGACGACAAATTAATTTTGTATACCCTAAAGGAAAGCAATATGGAAAGAATTCTGTGTTGAAACCTGAGGATTACGTGGAAGCGGTGAAGAGGAAATGGCTTATGGAATTGGTCGCATACCTGCTCCAACCGCTCTGGTGGAAAAGGTGGTCTTTGCCAACTCCAGGTCTGACCGCGCATCTTCTTCGACCGCTCCTCCTGCCTTCAAAAGCAGGAATAGCATTCCCAGGAAATACGTGGTCAAACCAAAGCCTGTTCCCTTTATCTCAGCCGGAATCTTAGCTGGAACCGCTCCTCCCAAACCGCTTCCTTGTCCCAAACCGCATGCAACTCCTAAGAAGAGTAAGGAGTTAGTAAAACCTCATGAAGCTTGTAGCTATTATAAATATTCTGTGTATGATGGTTTAGGTCACAAGGCTGCAGAATGCCTTTTGCGGTTCACATCCAATGCCAGGAAGAGTAAACCTCCTTCTGTCAAGCAGGTGTGGGTCGTAAAGGGTTGCTAACTTCAGGACCCAAGGAATAAAGGGGGACCTCGTTCTTAATGTTTACATTTCAGGTCCTCTGCTTCATGGCTGGTCACTCCAAGGATAATGAATGGTATCTTGACAGTGGCTGGTCAAGACATATGACTGGAGATAGATCATTACTTGAAGATGTCGTTGAAGCAAGTGGTCCTTCTGTAACCTTTGGTGACAACAACAAAGGCAAGACCAAAGATGATTGCTATGAGATTCTCACCACACTCTTTAGACGGCTCCAAACTCAAAAAGAAGACGACATCGTTAGTATTCGATCAGATAATGTAACAGAATTTAAGAACAACGGTGTTGCTCAGTATTGTGATGACCACGGGATTGATCACAATTTTTCAACCGCTGGTGTTCCACAACAATATGGGGTTGTGGAAAGGAAGAATAGGACGTTGATTGAGGCTGGAAAAACAATGATATCTGAAGCGAAGCTACCTCAGTATTTTTGGGCTGAAGCAATCAATACAACATGCTTCACTCAGAACCGCTCCCTCATCAACAAAACCTATAACAAGACTCCCTATGAGCTGTGGCGAGGAAGAACCCCCAACATTGCATTCTTCAAGATCTTTGGCTGCAAATGTTTTGTCCTCTACAACGGAAGAAAAAATAGAGGTAAATTCGGAGCTAAAGCTGACGAAGGTATTTTTGTTGGGTATGCTAAACATTCTAAAGCTTTTTGTGTTTTCAATAAAACTAGTTTAAAAATAGTTGAGTCTGTCCATGTTACTTTTGATGAGCATTCTCTCCTTGAGCCACATTTGGCTCCAAATGTTGCTGATGATTTTGTTGAGCATAATGAAACAGGTGAACCCTCTCAAACCGCACCTGAACCTCAACCGCAAAATCCAGCACCTTCAACTGAAATTCCCTCAAACCGCACCTTTGAAACCGCACCTGAAGTTCCTACTCCAGATGCAACTCCAAGGGAAGAAGAAGTTGAGAATTCCCCTATCCAGCTTATAGAACCTCTTCGTCAACTTACATTCCATGACTTCGCTGAAGGATCTAACGATGTTCCAATTGAAGATCTTCAGCAAACCTCAGTCCAACCAGACTTACCCCCGGAGGTTCGTGAAGTCAGCATTCACCCCCTCACAAATGTGATTGGTGATCTGTTTTCCGGTGTTCAAACAAGGAGATCGAATTATGATGAGCATACTTCACTTTTATCTCAAGTTGAACCCAAGAAGATTGATGAAGCACTCCAAGATTCTAGTTGGGTCGTTGCCATGCAAGAAGAACTCAACCAGTTTGAAAGATGCAAGGTCTGGACTTTGGTGCCTAGACCTCAGGATCAAGGAGTGATAGGAACTAAGTGGTTATTTAGGAATAAGATGGATGAGAATGGAAGCATCACTAGGAATAAACAAGGGTTGGTTGCACAAGGATATAGGCAAGAAGAAGGAATTGATTATGACGAAACCTTTGCTCCTGTTGCAAGATTGGAAGCTATCAGAATCTTCTTAGCCTACGCCTCTTTCAAGCATTTCAAGTTATATCAAATGGACGTAAAGAGTGCATTCCTCAACGGGGAACTGCAAGAGACCGTATATGTTGCCCAATCGCCTGGATTTGAAGACTCCAAATTTCCCAATCATGTCTACAAACTCCAGAAAGCTTTGTATGGACTTAAGCAAGCTCCAAGGGCATGGTATGAGACTCTTTCAAAATTTTTACTAGAAAAAGGATTCAAACGTGGTAAAATCGATACAACTCTTTTTATTGCCCAATATAATGAGCATACTTTACTTGTTCAAATATATGTCGATGATATTATTTTTGGCTCTACTAATGAGTTACTTTGTAAGCGTTTCGAAAAGCTAATGAAAAGCAAGTTTGAGATGAGCATGATGGGAGAATTAACATTCTTCCTCGGACTTCAAATCAAGCAATGCGAAGAAGGTATTTTCCTCAGCCAAGCCAAATACACCAAGGAGTTGATAAAGAAGTTTGGATTAGAAAATGCTAAAGCATATGATACTCCTATGGCCACCGGCAATAAGCTAGATAAGGATCTCAAAGGTAAGAAAGTTGATCAGACTTTATATCGAGGTATGATTGACTCATTACTTTACTTAACTGCTAGTAGGCCAGATATCATGTTTAGTGTCTGTGTATGTGCTCGCTATCAAGCAGATCCTAGAGAAGCACATCTTATTGCAGTCAAGCGTATAATCCGCTATTTATCTGGAACCACTAACCTTGGACTTTGGTATTCCAAAGATTCGAACTTTGATCTTGTAGGTTATTCAGATGCAGATTA
Organism: Adenophora triphylla var. japonica; assembly: GCA_022495995.1. Lineage (NCBI taxonomy): Eukaryota > Viridiplantae > Streptophyta > Magnoliopsida > Asterales > Campanulaceae > Adenophora > Adenophora triphylla. The sequence goes on from JAFEMH010000797.1 coordinate 236,850, forward strand.
TGCAGCTTGCACTATTGACAGGAAAAGCACTAGTGGTAATTGTCATTTCCTTGGAAATAGACTAGTTGCTTGGGCGGTAGAAGCAAGCTTCGGTTTCGGTGTCAACCCACGGAGGCTGAGTATATTCTTCTTGGTAGTTGTTCTTTGTCAAATCCTTTGGATGAAGCAACAGTTGGTAAACTATGGAATTGAAGAAGGAAATTGCCCTATCATGTGTGACAACACTTCAACAATTTCAGTCTCCAACAACCTTGTCATGCATTTCAAGACCAAGCATATTGATATCAAGTATCATTTCCTCAAAGACCATGTGGAGAAGAGGAATATCCATTTAGAGTATGTGGGGACAGATAATCAGATTGCTGACATCCTCACCAAGGCTCTTGACTCCAAGAGATTTTCTTTCCTCAGAGGAGAAATAGGTATGCTTGAACTTAAATAAATCCATTCTTTTTATTGACTAACTTGTGTATTGAGTTTAGGTTGTACTTCTTATTGAGAATCTCAACCTCACCACTGTTGAACCGCGTTCATTCAAACCGCATAAGTGGTCAACCGCCTCTGCAGTCAACCGCGTATTTCCAAACCGCATGCTGCTTATGACCGCTCTATCTTCAACCGCCTTCAACAATTGGTATCTTCAAAATATGTTTTAATTTTTTTCTTAGCTTTAAAGAAGCTATGCGGTTTAAAATTTTTTCAACCGCACTGCCACGTGGACCCAAGGTAAGTTCCTTATTTTCATTTCAGTCCATTTTGACATAAGGGCATTTCTGCAAATGTTTTCCCACGTTATTTCAAAATTTAAATGCATTTAATGCAAAGGGAACATTAGCATTTAAAGCTCTCTTGTCAGCCATCATTGGCAAAAAGGGAAGAAGATGAAAGAGTACAAATAGAGAAATGATTTCTTTTATGGGAAAATCAAGATGTCTTTTCAACTGTCCTTTTGTTTGAGAATTTCCTATAAATAAAAACTAGTCACCGAAATTTCAACCTTTCCAACTCTGTCACTCTCTGCACCTTGTACTTTCTACCAAACTCATCTTCTCTCTCTAAAATCTTCATAAACCTCAAACCTTATTTCTTCAAATTTCAATGGCACCCAAGGCTCCCTTCACTGATATGGTATGATCTTCTTAACTTCATCTTTCTTCATTTCTGCAAAATACCAATAGAATCCGCCATTGTTAGACCTTGAAGGCTTCGAAAACCCTTAAATGAATTTTTGTTCATAACTGCTTTATCTGTTGATCATTTTGAATGATTTAAGTTGGGTTTTGATCGGATTTACTCTTAGATTCCTTATATGCAATTTATTTTACGATCAATCAATGATTTGAACACTGATTTTGGATTTTAAAGTTTTTGTCATTCGAAAACCCATTTGAGTGTTCTTGCTTTTTCATGGTGATTCTGAGCAAAGTATGAATTTTTAATGCTATATTGTTAATCTACTGCTCAATGTGATCATTTTGACATGTTATTTGTTGATTTTGGTGAACTTTTGTTGAATCTCTGTTCTTAGTGTTCTAAGTGTTCTTCGTGTTCATCATCCCTTCAACATGCCTGTTCATATGCCTTGAAAATAATCACATGTTTTGGTTCATTTGATTTTCACACATGTTTTTGTACTTAGAAAATTTTTCAAGTAATTTTTACTGTTGTGATTATCAACCGCATGCTCTTTGTTTGGAACCGCCTTCATGCAAACCCTTGATTCTAACCGCATGTTGATTCCAAACCGCATTCAAATTAGAACCGCATGCTCTCTATGAACCGCATGTCATTTTGAACCGCATGTCTGTTAGTTACTTAAGTTAATCCTTTCAACTGCATGCTTAATATGTTTAAGAATTTACTAAGTATATAGGCTGGACACCATAAATTTCCTCTCTAAGCAACTGCTTGCAGTGTGGGATAAACTTGGATTACAATGCCACGTACTAGTATAATCTCTTACATATTTTCTAAGTATTTTGTTGTATTCATAATTCACTTGAGGTTTGGAGTTCTTCACTTTTTCAACCGCATCATTGCCAACCGCATGGATGCCCAAACCGCCTGTGCATTGTGAATCACTTTATGGATCTAAACTCTTTGTTTCATTTTGTAGGATCCTAAATTCTTTATTCCAGGATATGAAATTAATGAGCCTGAGCTCCAAGGTGATGCTCTTGGTAGAGAGATGATTAGAAGACTCAGTGCATCTGGAATCCTCCCTCTCTTCAACAAAAAGCAATCTTATATAATTCCATCATTTGTGGATCAATTTTATGCCACCACTGTATTAGGTGATAGAAAATTGTCTGATGGAACCATGATCAAATGCCTAGTTGTTGATGTTGAAGGTTTCAGGATATCTATTGATCATTTGGATATTCGAAGCACATTTGGATTCCATGTTTCTGGATGCCCTGTGGAGGTTGATCAGGAAATATTAGATGCAACCGCTCAGTCAACTGTCAATCTGACCTCTTTATCTGGTTACTACAAGAAAAGGGCAAGAAGAGAATTTGGTGAATTAATGAGCCACTTGGGCTATTTGGTAGGGTTGTCTGTGTGTGGTAAAACTGGTAACCACAACAACTTCACTTCTCAGCAATGGACATACTGCTGTGCCATTTACAATGGGATAAAGTTAAATTGGCCCAAGATCCTGATGAAAGAAATGGCTAGCTCTATTGATACCTACCAATCGAAGATCAAGAATGAGCATCAGAGATGGAGACCTTTCTGCAGGCTCCTAACCGCTTTGTTTACAAGCTACCAACATTTGGAGGAACTCAGACTCTCAACTCCTGAACTTTCTGTGCCAATGGGTGATGGAGACTCCCTTGGAACCAGGGTTTGTCACAACTTCAGATACTCATTTGGAGATACCCAGTACAAGTTCCTATATGATGCTGATACTCTTAATCCCAAGGAATTCTATGTTGAGATATCTCCTGCAACCGCGGTCACTGCTCTAGGAAAGGCAATTAAAAAGGCCTCAAGGAAGAAAAATATTGTCCTAGAACCGCAGCATAAGAAATCTAAGACCGCACCATCTCAAACCGCAGGTGCTGATCCAAGTGCTAAGGCTAAGGAGAAGATGGTTCTGAGAGATGAACCTGATGAAGATGAGGAAGAAGAAGAGGATGCTGGAATAGCCCCTCTTATCAAGAAGGCTAAAAGTGTGAAGTCAGCAACTGCTAATCTGACTGAGGAAGATAAGGCTGCTTTCTACAAAGCAAAGCTTCACAAGTTGGAGAGAAAGGCAGAGTTGAGGAAGGCTGCTAAGGGAAAGAAATCCTCTGCTGAACCGCTTGCTACTTCTCAACCGCAAGCTCAACCACCTGTTCAACCGCAACCCCAACCGCAACCTCCTCCTCAAACCCAACCTCCTCCAACTCCTCCTACCTCACCTATCCAACCTCAAACCTCTTCACCATTCATTGACCAACAGCTTTCTCCTTCTAAATCTCAATCTCCTAAACCGCTCTCTCCCTCTCCTCCTCCCAAAATTGCAACCACTCAGGGGGAGAATCCCAAGAAGAGGAGGTTTAAGCAAATGGCCAAGAAAGCAACTCCTACAAAGAAACAAACCCATTACCTTCACAATATTGCCAAATCCAATATCAAAATTCCTGGTGAAACCTCCTCCTACTTTGATAAATCCTCCTCATCTCAATACCATTCTCAATCATCTTCCCAGTCTGAATTTCAAACCCCTTTAAACCAAGCCACCTCAAATCCTCGTGCCTTTACTGAATGGACATCCAAGCCATCAGCAGGCCCAGCTCATTCCACCTCTAGACTCAGAACTCCAACCCCTTCACCACAAAATTCACCCATAAACCAATCATCCCCTCATAACTCAAATTGCAACCAAAATTCCCCTTCTAAATCCCCTACACCTTCACCTCAAAAATCTCCTTCTCATTCACCTCCTGAAATCTCTAAAACTACAACCACACCAATCCCAACCGCTCCTATCCCAACCAACCCTATCCCAACCACCCCTATCCCAACCGCCCCTATCCCAACCGCCCCTATATCAACCACCCCATCTACCTTACCTCCAACTCTACCCATTTCAACTCAAACCTCCTCACCTTATACAGTTCCTGCCTCACGTATTTTCCAAACCCTCTTTTCCCAAATCCCCCCAACCGCTCCTCCTACATTCTCTGAACCGCCTCCTGCATTCACCTATATTCCATCATCATCAACCGCTCCTCCACCTACTGACTACTCCCAAATCCTTTCCACCCTTAACCTTATTCAGTCCCAACTTCTCATTAACCAAGGCCACATCATCAGATTGACCGCTTCTAATGCCTCCCTTGAATCTTCCAACCGCTCCCTTTAGAAGTTAGCTGAATCTCAATCTCATTTGATTGCCTCTCAAATCCTTCAAATGGCTGATCATAAGAACTCCTTGAAGAGTTTTGCTCAGAGACTTGATGCCATTAAGGGGGAGAAGGATCTAGCAAACATTGTCAAATCCTCAGCTGAGTCCTGCTTTGAAGGATTCAAGAAGGATTTAGCTGAAGGTGTCGTTCAAATACAATCATTTGGAGATTCTGATCTTAAGGAAATGATTTCTCAACTTTCCAACTCCTCCAAAACCGCCTTTGACAACCTCTAAGCTGAAATCCTCAAAGCCATCAACTCCCAACCGCCTCCTTCTCAAGACTTTCAAACCGCCTTGAATGCGGTTGAAGCTAATGTCCTCTTGGAAGTTGATAATGTTAAAGCTCAACTGGAGGTCAAAACAAACTCTCTTGATGATGCCTTGATGGCCAAGTTGAATGAGGTCAAGGATGAATTCAATGACCGCCTTGAAAATATCAAGTTAGGATTCACCTCTAAACTGGAAGCCACAGTTAATGAGTTGAAATCCTCCATTAAGGTTACAGTTGATCTTGATCCCATGTCTGAAGCAATTTCTACTCGGGCCATGCAGTTCAGGGGGAGATTCACATCATGTTCAATTCTTTGAACGCCTCCTTCCATGCCTTAATTGAAGATCTAACTGCTAAGGTATCTGAAAACTCCAAGGCAGTTAGTGATGCCAATCTCAAAATTGATTCTCAAGCAAATATCTTAGAGAGATTGGTGACCGCCCAAGGAAGGACCGCTGATGAAGTCAGGAAGATTAGGAGAGCTCTGAAGATTGAAACTTCTGCATCAAATCTTGCAAGGAATCCTGAAATCAATCAACCGCAGCAGCAAGGTCAAGAACCGCATCAACCTTAAACCGCTTTTGCTCTGTATTTTTTTGGTAAACTCTTTTGTTTGTTGGACCGCCCTCTCATTGTATTTTCTTTTGTCCAACTTACTTTTGCCTTTTTTTTGTAACCCTGTAATTTTCTTTCATTCCTGTTTTGTAACCACTTGAGGAATTAATGGAAATTGCATCATGGTTCCAAAAACCTTGTTCATATCAACTGCTTGTTTGTAGAACAATGAAACCTCTTATGGTTTTAAACCTCATTAAAATATTTTTCAACTTAAAATCATATTTTTTTGAATTGAAGTTTAAACATTCAGTTTAAACTGCACTTTGAACTTAAACTCATATTTCTTAAAGTGCACTGAATGCATTTCTCTACTTTCCATATTGTAAGTTTTTATCTTTTAGAAAGTATAGAAATCTATAGCTTAAGCTAAGTGTGTGCATTGACTTGGGACATGAATTACCATGTTAATTCTTATGGACATGTTTTTACCAAGTACAATGTTTGCTTTAGTTATAGTAGGTAATGGCATCAATCAAATAGGGGGAGATTGTTGGGTATGCATGTTTTAACCCTCCTATTTTGTATTAGATTTGATTGATACCATAACCTCCTGTCTATTTTAAGGACTTTAGGACCCTATGTAATGAAGCTTAGACTTCAATTTTTTAGCTAAGTCCATTTTATAGAATAGGTTAATTTAGGCTTTGAAGACTGGCACAAGACTCATTGGAATTGAGAGTTGCAGTTCAGAAGATTCAAACCGCCCTTCCAACCGCCTTAGCAAAACCGCTTCTAGCACTTGCTTGGTGGAACTCTTTGTTTGAAACTTCCTTTGAACCACTTCAGTGCAACCGCCCTATGATGAACCGCACCCTTGCAGTTCAACATCAACCGCACTCTGCAACCTCACTGGAGTTATCAACCGCTCATGTCAAACCGCCTACTCCAGAACCGCCCCAATGATTGAGACTTGAAATGAACCACCGTTTGCCATTGTAATCCACATCAGTAATATCCAATGTCAACCACCTTATCTTGTCACCTGATTCAATGTCAGAGAAGATCTGCAAGGATCTTGAAAAAGGTGACAGGTGTCTAAACCTCATTGCTTGCAGCTGGAGCATTATCAGCTTTATCTGCAACTACTGAACCAAAGGACAAAAGTGGTTTCTGTGGACCAATGAGAAAGCATCAAGTACTGTCCTTCAACAGATGTGTCCAACGACTATATTTGAGATGCTTGGGTATAAATACCCCTAATCTTCACCATTTGAAGATTGCTTGAAAATTGAGAAATTGTTGTGTTCATAAGAAGTTGAAGCTCTGCCCAGAAATTCTTAGTCCTTTGAATCTTCATCTTCATACTTCAAGAAATATTCCCCAGCCCAGAAATCAAGCCTTAACACATTCAAGAATCATTGAGCTCTACATCTCACAGATTTAAAGAGCCTTGATCTTGTTCTCACACACACACCTCACTTGTTTTAATCACATAGATTAAACACTTGAGATACACCGGTTATAGTTTTGGATTTGTTCTTCATAGTAAAGATTTTATTGTACTTTGTAATCTCACAATACTTAATATAAAATCTCTCTTAGAAATCCAAGACTAACCATCTTGGTAGTGGACGTAGATCGTTTATCGATTGAACCACTCCAAATAGCGTGTTCTTACTTTCTGCATTTATATTTCTTGTGCTTACTAATTATTTATCTCTGTCTCTGTTTGATCTTTATTTAGATATCCATTATTGTGAAATAGTGTTTGGAGTTAACATTGTCAAAACCACACTTGTTTGTAAACTGCACTTACCAACTACTTAATTAAAACCGCTTTACAAACCTCCTCTATCAAAACCGCTTTGTAACTCTAAATATTCCGCTGTGCATTTTACATCTTCACTTGCAGTTTATTATCAACTGCAAGAGGTTTTGTAAGTATAGAGGATTACTTTTAAATCGAGGGAGAAAAATTTGTAACAGCTATTCACCCCCCCCCCTCTAGCTGTATTTTCACCCTTGTTGCCACCTTTGGGACCAACACCGTAACTCTGGAACTCTGGTTCGAAACCCAAATGGTGCCAGCAAAATTCCACGTAATGGACATTCCATCCGAGTTCACAGCTCTGTTAGGACGCCCTTGGCTACATCACATGAAAGCCATAGCTTCCACTCTCCATCGGTGCGTTAAGTTCATTAACCGGCAGGAGATCTCGAAGTCATCCGAGGGGACAAGCTTCCTCATAGGAAACGAAGCCGAGACAAGAGCTGCGTGCCCGCAGCCAGTGCACCGGGCTACCTCCTTCGAATCAACCAAGGGACTATCGGGCAAATCTCATCGAATCTCTCGTAGTCCTGGAGATGCTAACTATGTAAACGTACTTGAGCAGTGCACTCGAAGCGCCCGATACATCAAGTTCAACTGTCGTTTCCAACATTTGGAGGCAGATTAGAAGGAAACGCTGAATATCGCCATGATGCGGGCACATAAACCTCCAGTCTCCAATCGGAGATTCGTCAGCATTCTTCAAACCAACTCTCTGGCCCCGCCAGGTGAAGAGATCTTTGTGATAAAGGTCAACAAGCACCGCCATTCTCGTTTTGAATGCATGAAAGTCGTATGGGATGTCCTCCACGAGGAACGACCCGCTGCACCCCTCTTCTCCAACGGAGAGCATGATGTTCCAGCAACGCATCCGGACGCAATACGTCCCTACGTTTGGATTGAACTGTCATATGACGATGAATCAGGACTCTCCGGAGTCGAGGACGCGTGCACTCCGCGGCGCACCTCCGCATTTACATGCTCGCTTGAGGACGGAACTCCTTCCGATCGTGTCACCTACGACCAAGGCTCCAATACCATGGAGATTGTCAAGCTCAACGTCCGATCAAACGGCCTATCCGACAATTGGAAGCAACCGGTTGACATGACAAAGAATCCTCTCGACGAGTGGCCGACGACGACTTCGTCAACATCATCTATTCCGTATATCCCGATGATACCAAGGATCCGGTCCTTATCGTCGATTCTGCAACGCCAAGGTCACCCTCGACGACCGCTCGCTCATGGTAAACGAGGCCCCGGCCAAGCGAGCTCGTAGCTCATCACTACTTCCGAGTACTGCCACTGGCAACCGGCCCGTGCCGTCGGTCAAGCTTATACCTCAAGCGCCGCCAAGGCCAAGGGCAATGCCAAGGAGACCAAGCTCCTCACCCCGCTACGAGTCGATCAACCTCGGGAACGCTTCCTAGCAGCCTACCCCGAAACATCTCAAGTCTTCTCGCAAGCGCAGCCGTCAACTTCCGACATAGGAAATGACCACCTCGCATCAACATGCTCCGGCTCGATTCTCGCTCCCACTGTCACGGCCCCGGATTGACATCCCGCCGCCGACTACTAGCTCGATAGACTTGGCGATCGAGCGAGATCACGAGACTATCAACATTGCAGAATTCAATACTCCCGTGGTTCAATCAAGCGTATATGGGCAAATTTCTTGGTAATCGAGATCAAGGAAGGCCGCATGGAATGTCCTGGCCCGACTTCCTTCGTCAACGTAATACAAGTGTTTCCGCCATTCGGCGATTTGAATGTAATCACGGTTGGACACTAGTCGGATGATGGGCACCTACGGAGACCGCTTAGCTCTCGCAAGGAAAGCCCTCATGGAACTAGCCGCTCAAGAAAGTCGTCTTTGGGACTAAGACCAAGCTCGAAAGACCGACAGGGACCGAGCCCTTAAAGTGTCACAGCAGCCTTCGATGTAAAGCTAGAGGCCACTCTAGACCGCCTCGACCTCAAGGGTTTTGCTCACGGCAACTTCCTCGACTACCGTCTCTGTTCTCATCCAACCCTCTCTCGCCAAACGAGGGTGGTCAACGGTCCCGATGACCTAGGAGATGGAACGGCACAATGAACGAATACCAGCACTTACCTCCCCGGGAAAGCAAGTTCTCCATGAAGCGACGACGAAGGTGATGAAACCATTCTCTTACAAGCCGGGTATGAAGTCAACAAAACCGGACTCCCAAGTGGTCCCGGGAGGATGGGAACGGATCATTTCCGCACTCAAATTGAAAGGCCAACTCAGGAGGAAGGTCTATTTAAAAACAAGAGGAGGATTGAAATTCGTCTCGAGCAACTACTCGTGGAGATTCCACAGATCACGACATTCGTTTACGTAAACGATCAACTCGGGACAAAGAACCAGTACATGGGCGAGATGTTCGGGAAGCCGTGTACTCGCCTTCCGACATACCCGCCACTCGATAAAGTAGAGGAGAAAACTCTCCCCGATGGATGTTTACCTAGACCGCCGCACGCAGCTCAAAGAAGCACCGGCTATTCTCACATGGGAAGAAACGCAGCACTAACTCTCGACGCAGCTCCGCCGCAAGAAAGTTGATACGGGCCAAGAGCGGAGGAAAACTAGCAAACCACGAGTATCGCGGACCCAACTCGAATGCCCCGAGTATGCTCAAGAAGAAGGAAAGGAACGCGATATACCGTGAAGAGATCAAGGAAACCGTTCGCTTGAGCCGAGAACTCTCCAACCTCCCTAGGGTCGCAACGCACAGCTCGGCCAGTGCAACCACTGTGCACCGACATTCGAACAGTGCGGCAATCCGTAAACTACCTCCCCGCAGAGGCACCTAAGCCGCATCCCGACGAGAATCCGTCAAGCCGCCGAAGCTCCCGGAATTCATCCACACGATGAGTTGAGGGAAGACATATGGCCCTATGCTACGAGGAATCCTCCTCTAACTATGGCTCAACTCGGAGCGGCCTGTTCGTAAGGGACCAAACTCGATGTCGGCGTTCTAACCCGATCGGGTCAAATCCATGCATTACCATCTAAGGCCACTAAAAAGCCGACGGAGCGTAACTGCAATCGCGGCCCGAAGACGCAAATTCCTTGAAAGAGGACCCGATCCTCACTCGGCTCAAGCGGACTCGTGCGAACATTTCCCTTTGGTCCTCGCTCACCTCCTCTTATCCTCACAAGCTCAAGCTAGAGGAAAGTCCGGCCCGTACCATGGTCCCCGTGGACGCAACCCTGCAGGAAGTCATTCGATGATCGGCAACATCCACTATGGCAACATTATCACCTTCACAGATTTGGACCTTCCAAAATTTGGGGCCGATCACAATGAGCCACTCTACATCACGCCCGCTTGGACGAGCGTCGCCTTCCCCGCGTGTTGGTAGACGGAGGTTCGGAATGAATGTCTTGCCCGCCAAGATGATGGACCCGCTTGACATCAAGCCCACGAGATCTAAATCCTTCTCCCACACCGTCAAGGCCTATGACTCTACTTCCCGTACGTTCTCGGGTTGCTACTCTTAATATTTGGTTCGGCAAGCGGATGATCCCCACCGAATTCCAAGTGTTGGACATTCCAATCACTTTCACAGCCCATCCCGGGTCGTCCCCAGCCGCATCAAATCAATGGCGTGGCATCCACCCTTCACTCAAGGTGCCTTAAGTTCATGCAAGGCAACGAAGCTAACTACGCCTACGGCGACGCGTCACCACCGAGGGGACCGGCCAACGACATTCCGGTATTAGAAATCAAGCATAATGACGACATGGCATTAACCGGATTCACTCACGGAGACCTCCAAGATCCAAATATGCAACGTGGACCTTCCACTGTCTCACGACAAGATTCCTCCCGCCATGAGGATGATGAAACTCATGAACTTCATCCCAGGACTGGGGCTCGGCAGAAGGTTACAAGGCCAACACCAAATCATTGAAGTCAAGGACCACACCACGGTCCAGGGGCTTGGCTACGTGCCAACACCGACTGACATCAAGGAAAACAAAAGGCTCGCCCGTACCAAGGCAGCAGCCCACAAAAGGGGAACCTCCGACGGCACACCCAATCTCCGACCTTACAGCTTTGACCTCGCTCATTATTTCACCAAGGGAACCAACCAGCAACCGAGGGGACCGACAAGGGAACCGACAGCCAGAACCGAGGGGACCGACGAGGGAACCGACGAAGCTGAGGGGACCGACGGGAACCGATGAGAACCGAGGGGACCGACAAAGGGAACCGATGAAGATGAGAAAGAAGCGGGATAGTCGGCACCAAGACTACAGAAGAATGGAACAGCTAGCACGGGACCTCAAGCATTTCGTGAGGACTCAAAGCTAATCCGATAAGGGGAGCGTTCCTCGACATCATTGCTCTACCTGACCAACCGCCACCACCGTCCAAAGACGAGTACACATTCAAGGGAATCCTGACTTGGAGGAGCAACTCAAGGTACTCTCCATGGGAAATGGATTGTTCGGATCACCACCGAGGCCACATTCGAGACAAGAACTCCAAAGCGAAGGAACCAGAATTCATAGAAGACGCTCTCGGTGGACCGGCTCTACGAGTCTTTTTGAAGAAGTCATGGAGGTGCCAAACCCGATCGACTGGGCTCCGACAACAGGCATGATCGCCATGATCGGGACAGCGAAGGCCAAGCCTCTCGATCCCCGAACCCTCATCAAGCATCCAAGAATGCCACCGAAGAATTGGGTAACTTTCACCGACCAAGGGCAAGCCAGCGTAATTGGAAGACAAGATGGGCCCGCACCCACATCTCCCTAAACCCGGTCTCAAACCCTCTCGAGCCGGTCCTTGTCGAGTCCAGTCCTTCCGAGTCATCCAACGGCCTTACGCAGGAGGACTATGATAATGTAGCCAATCATGTATTCCCTTTCTTGTTCAATGAAAAGTCCGACCTTTCTGAGTATCCTCTCATTGTCACTTTAACAACCGATAAGTTAACAAACAACTTAAAAGACGTTAATAATTCAATTGATAAAGAAGCGTACACATTAAACGAACAATACATTAAGGAAGTTCTCGAGCGTGTAGTTGACCAAGAGGACAACCAGGCCCAAGCTGCCGAAGAGGTTATGACCAAAGTGAACCTGGGGTCGGTCGCAAGAGCCTAAAGAGACACAAGTGGGCGGTTTCTTCGCCGATGCAAAAGAAGCCACTGATAAGCCTCCTTCGGGAGTATGTTGACGTGTTCGCACAGTCATACCGGGACATGCCGAGGACTCGATCCCTCGATCGTGGAGCACGGGAAATTCCCCTGGATCCCGATTCCAAGCACATCCAAAGCAGAAGGCTGCGCAAGATCAAGCAGTGGTCCTTGCAAGTTAAAGAAGAAATTGAGAAAATGCTCAGAGTTGGTTTCATCGGAGTGATTGAGTACCCGACTTGGCTCTCCAACATCGTGACGGTCACCAAGGCCAACGAAAAGGTCGGATCTTTGTGTGGATTTCCGGGATCTCAACAAGGCCGACCCTAAAGATGATTTCCCCTTTGCCTAACATCGACATCTTTGAGTCAACACCACGGCAAATTTTGAAGTAAAATCCTTCGTGGACGGGTTCACTGGATACAACCGAGATCAAAAATGTCCGAGGAGGATCAAGCCAAGGCTGCCTTCACCACTCCATGGGGGACATCTTGTTACACGGTCATGCCGTTCGGTCGAAGAACGTGGGGCTACTTACCGTGAGGCAACAGCCCTCTTCCATGACATGATTCACAAAGAAATCGAAGTATATGTCGACGACATGATCATCCACTCCAGGGGATAAGACATGCGGTACATGACGGATCTCGAGAAAGTTCTTCAACAGACTCGAAAGCACTCCGTGAGGCTAAACCCGGTGAAGTGCACCTTCGGCGTCAAGCGCGGCAAGGTATTGGGGTACATGGTTATAGAAAGAGGTATCGAAGTCGATCCCAAGAAAATCAAGGCCATCATCGACATGAAGCCGCCTCGAGCCACTGACGAAGTGAAGAGCTTCATGGGAAGACTTGATGCATCGGTCGCTTCATCAACCGGTTGACATCTCTCTGCGAGCCCATGTTCAAACTGGTGAAAAGAATGCCGACATCAAATGGGACTCAGAGTGCCAAACTTGGCTTTTGAGAAGATCAAGACCTACTTGGTGAATCCTCCAATTATGTGCCCGCCACATGAAGACAAGCCACTACTCTGTATCGACGATGAGACACGTCAATCGGAGCAATGCGCACAAGAACAGAAAGATTCCAAGGTTGAGCATGCAATCTACTTCATAAGCCGAAAGCTTCAAGGAAGTGAACTCAGCTACTCAGCATTAGAGAAAACTTGTACTGCCTTGGTATGGGTAGTCGGAAGCTGAAACACTACATGCGGTCGCATTCGGTGCTCTGGTCTCCAAAGTGGACCCCGTCAGATATCTCTTTGACAAGCCATCCTGTCGATGCGGCTAGCCAAGTGGTCATTCTTCCTAGGTGAGTTCGACATCAAGTACATGGTCGAGAAAATCAACAAAGGGTAGAGTCATGGCGGACCCGGTGGCCGACTTCCTGAGCGGTGAACCTAAGGGTCACGATCCGCAATTTTCGGACGACGGAATCTTTTCACTTGGACAGGCGCAAACCGCGGCAACTCTTCTTTGATGGGGCAGCCAACAAGAAGGGAATGGTATTGGAATGCTCCTTGTCGATCCCAGGACGAGCATACTCCCATAGCCATCAAGCCGAATTTTGAAGCGACAGCGAAGCTTGTGCGGCGGGTTTGGAAGCCGCCCTCGAGCGCAACATCTCGGAGAGTTTGGATGTATATGGAGACTCAACATTGATCATCAATCAAGTGTCCAACAAATGGAAGACGGTAGATTCGGCCTTCGAAGTACCACGCGTACATGGAGGAGCTCATTGCTCGGTTCAAGGACATCTCTTTTCACTATTTGCCAAGAGACGAGGAACCGCCGCGGGCACGCCACAGCAGCCTCGCCTCTCTTGTCGAAATTCCCGATGGGAAAGCGGTAAAACCCCTCGAGAATAGGCGGACGGGAAACACCCGCCTATTCTTTGTGAGATCGAAAAAGAAAAGAAACGATCGACGAACCTGGTACAATCAAATTTACCGGTACCTCCAAAGCGGAGAAGCTTCCTTCACAAATGAAGATGGAAAATACAAAGAAGGGATCAAAGCCAAAAACATGATGGCATTAAAACGCCTGGCATCCCATTTCGTCATTCGGTGGGTATGTTGTACAAGAAAGCGCCACCAAGGGCCACTCCTTCGGTGTGTAAACAAAGAAAAAGCCGGCGAGTTAATGAACGAAGTTCACAACGGAACTGCGGTCCGCACATGAACGCCCGAGCATTGACGAATCATTCTCCATATGGGATACTATTGGATATCAATGGAAAGCAGCGCATCCGGTTCGTCAGAAGGCTGCGACAAATGTCAACGGTTCTCCAACCTCAATCACATTCCTCCACATGAACTCTATTGCATGACTACGCCATGGCCTTTCGCCACATGTGGGAATCGACGTCATCGGCAAGATCACTCCTCCAGGAGCAATGGTCACGAGTTCATCTTAGTCGCGATCGACTACTTCACCAAATGGGTAGAAGCCAGATCGTACAAGGTACTGAATTCTAAGAAGGTGGCCGAGTTCATCCGAGAGAACATCATGTGCCGATACGGAGTGCCCAACGAGATCATATCCGACAATGGGACTCACTTCGAAGGAGATTGTGACCAACTACTGACCGAATTCACAGTCACACGTCACAAGTCTTTTCCTTACAGACCACAAACCCTTTTGATAACAACTTTCTAGCCTTTAGTGCAGAAATAACATGAATGCCAAACAACTGGCTTGATTTTCAACTGATGGTATCCGCTGCGTAAATCTAACTTGGAATATATAACGGAACCTTGGAGTTGATCAAATAAGTCATCAATGTGAGGAAGAGGATAGTTATTCTTAATAGTAGCTTGATTCAGTAGTCTGTAATCAATACACAAACGCAATGTACCATCCTTCTTCCTAACAAACAATACTGGTGCTCCCCAGGGTGACACACTGGGATGAATAAAACCCCTGTCTAACAACTCCTGCAATTGAATTTTCAACTCTTTTAACTCAGCTGGAGCCATTCTGTAGGGTGCTTTAGAAATTGGTGAAGTACCCGGCAATAAGTCAATACAAAATTCCACTTCTCTATCAGGAGGCATACTATACTCAGTTGAGAATACGTAACTAAACTCATTCACAACTGGAACACAAGATAAATCAGGAGACTTCTTATCAGAGTCTACCACATATGCCAAATAACCCTCACACCCTTTTGATAACAACTTTCTAGCCTTTAGTGCAGAAATAACATGAATGCCAAACAAAGACTTATCAGCATCAAATATAAACACAGGCACATCAGGCATAGAAAAGGTGACTCGCTTTCTGCGACAGTCCACCAAGGCATGACAAGAACTCAACCAGTCCATGCCTAAAATAACATCAAAATCTTGGATTGGCAACTCTACCAAATCCACTGGCAACACATGCCCACATATAATCACCTCACAGTCATGATAGATCAAAGAGGATTCGAGGTGCTCTCCCACAGGAGTAGAAACCTCTAACACATAAGGTAACAACTTAGGCAACTTATGCAATGTAAATACAAAATGAGATGCCACATGAGAATGAGACGATCCAGGGTCGATAAGAATACGAGCCCTGACCCCTGAGATAGGGACAATACCTCTAATAACCCCGGTGGGATCTACCGCGCCACGATCCAAAGCAAACACTCTACCGTGGACTCTCTCTTTAGGTTTCCCTTCAACATCACTTTTCACTCCACCTTTGGGCTGGTCACCCTGTGGTCTACCACCCGCAGCTGGACCCTTTTTGAACTTAGGACAATCTTTTCTAAAGTGCCCCATCTCTCCACAACTCATACACCTCCCCTGCTTGCTCCAACATCTGTCTTCCGAGTGCCCCACTTTCTTACACCAATTACAAACAGTGCCAAACTTGCTTGATACAGGTCGAGTAGAAACTGTGACTGTTCCTCCCTTAGCCACTCCAGAAGTTGAGGATTTAGGCTGACTCTTGCTCTGACCTGAACTCTGGCCTGAAAACTTAGCCTTGCTTCCACTACCCTCAGATTTAACTCTATGTTCCTCGATGTCATTCTCAATTTTGTAGGCCATGTTTACTACTGCCTGGTAATTGGGAAAATCGTGAGTCAACAACTGATTTCTGAACTCTAACCTCAGTCCTTTGACAAACCTGTAAACCCTCCTGCTTTCATCTGGTACAAGATGTTGGCAATACCTGGCTAACTCTGTAAATTTTGCAGAATACTGGGATACTGACATTACCCCCTGCTCAAGCTTCAAGAACTCTACCTCTTTCTTTTCTTTAGTGATCACTGGGATGAAATGCTCCTTGAATTTCCCTGTGAAGTTATTCCAAGTCTAGGGCGTATGATCCCGCTCCCAGCTTTCCTTAAGGATTTGCCACCAATGCTCAGCAGGACCCTCTAATTTGAACACTGAACATCTGACTTTTTCTTCATCTGTGCTCTCCATTGCAACAAAGATCTTATTCATAGCTTCTAGCCACCTCTCTGCTATCAATGGATCTGGATCCCCGTTGAAACTTGGTGGAGATAGTTTGATAAATTTTTCTAACCCCTGGGTTGGCCTTGCCTCAGGTTGCTGCTGTGCTCTATCCTGAGCTGCCATATTCTGGAGGAATACCCGAAACATAGCCATATTCTCGACATTCTGGTCTCCCCCAGCACCCTGATCACCAATGTTTCCCTGATCTCTCTGCTGGTCATCCCCAGTCCCAGCCATTTCAATGATCCCTGCATTAAACACTCGGCGTCAGATATCACACACTCCCCCTTAGACTAGACATCTACCCTTGACTTCTAGCCAAAGCTCTGATACCAACTGTGGGCTCCTCCCAACTCCCGGAACCTTTGAACTCGTGTCCTAGGATGGAGAGTCCCAAAATACCCCTTTTAAAAAAAAACTATTCTTTACTTAACTTGAAAAGTAACAACCCATTTTAAAAACAATTCAAAATAACCTCTTTACACAGAGGCAATATCTCAACCTGTTTAAACCAAACACAACCTATTTTTATAAATTATACAACTGGAAAGGCTTACACAAGCTAACCATAAAACAAACCAATCCCAAACTGAATTACAGCATAACTCAACTGAAACATGTTTATGAAAGTTTTATATACAAAACCTTTCCCCAAAAGAATAACAACCATGACAATCCCAACTCCCCAAGTCAACACATACCCCGACAACCAAAAGATGTCCAAACTCCTCCCCGGCCTCACTGGTCCGGTCTTCCTGTCTCAGCGGGATCTAAAACAATAAAGGGAGAAGGGGTGAGATAAAATCTCAGCAAGCTATTATGTATGCAACAATATGTCATACAAGATGCAACACATAAACAGGTTGCTCAACAAATATGCAACACCAAATAGGTTGCTAAATAACCACATTGGGAAAACAGTAAACACTTTACGTTACCTTTTCCTTTACCTTTTCCATCTGAATCATATATAGTACTACTGTGGGGATTCATACTCCTCTCATTTTGTGAACTGCTAGTGCATATCCACATCTTATACGACCCCTTACAGAGATCCATATAAGCTACCTCGCTATCTTGTGAACGGTCGTGCCTATCCACAGAAGCTGTACCCCCTCTCCGTGGCCACAAAAGGGAGTGAACGGCACAAGTATAAGTACATCCAAGCACCTTATGAAATATTTTCTTATAAGTGATTGTATTCCATATACCCCCGAATCTCAGCTGATACAACCATGTTCAAGCACATAACAGATACTTGAATTTAAGTCCACCCCATGGAACATCAACACATATATATATATATATATATATATATATATATATATATATATATATATATATATATATATATATATATATATATATATATATATATATATATATAACATGAATGCTATGACTCATGTAAAACCAATCACAATAGTGCACATACTTTTCAACACTATTGAATAACAACAATGTAGTGACATGGTATTAATACTCATGCTCAACAATGAAACAGTGCAACACGCATTTAAACACTATGTGCACAATCAACTATGAACAGGTAAGCACTTATGGCATAAAGTATATCACATAAGTCCTACCTATTCGATACACAATATAGAAACCAGTAACAGGGTATTATCACTCCTGTCCAAACCAATGAAGTAGTGCACTATACATTTTATGCACTATAGAAACAAATAACCCTATACAGGTCACCACGTAAGGGTACAATATCATATAAGTAACCCTACGCGTTGACAATATAACATTAAGCACCTTCTCTTAAGGTTCCAAGTTCAATTACCAAGTTTTATAAACTTTGGTTCAAGTTTCGTAATTGCCTTCCAAGCATTTTCAGGTCAAGATTTAAAGACCTTCCCAATGTCTATTTGGACCCTTTTAAGTTCCATTGTGTAGTACTAAACTTGTACTAGATACGTAGTTCAAGATACATTAATTCCCTATTAGTTTGCTTAGGTCCACAAGCCTACAAAGTAAGCCCCAGAAATCTGTCCTGGGCACGAGTCGTGATCTTTGGGAGCGAGGTCGTTCCCAAACCCCGCACGGCCCGATCCGGTTTTCACGACTAGTGACCCAGCAGTCACTCTATGTCGCACGACTTGAAGAGGCAAGGTCACGACTCGTGCTTCATGGCACGAGTCGTGCCCAAGCCCGAGCGATGTTCTTTCTTTGCATATAATCGGCAACAACACCAACAACTACAAGGCTCCATTCCGGCTTTGCAAGTCATCCCATAACAAAGTGTATAAACCCGTTTTAGACCATAATATACTCCCTTCATGCTATCTAACACCTTCTTAACAACTCTAACATCTTCAAATTCTCAACCCCATGGCAAGAACTCAAAGTATATACATCCAACTTATTTCCTTTTCATTTCAAACACCAAGTGAATGATTCTACCTTTACACAACTGATTCATAACATCATAATAACATCATTTCACAAGGTATGAACATTTATAGAAAGGAAACACAACAACTTACCAAAATAAAAAGAAGATATAATCGGATAAACTTGCTCTATTCACCTTCCTTAGCAATCTTTCAAAGTTGAAAATAACAAACAAGAAACTTAGGAATTTCTGGGATTTTTGGGAAGTTAACTAGGGTTTAAGAACCCTTCTAGACTGAGAGAAAGAATGAGAAAGCTGAGGGAATTATAAAGCTTCTTGAAGAAGCTAAAATGATATTTATATAAAGCATTTTTCACACAAGCTCCTCCAAGTTTGAAACTCAACAAACAACCACCTTAAGGTTATACTTACACCTAAGCACCTCGACACTTTCATAACACTTTCAATTCAAAATTCAAGTGTTATCACTTTATTACAAAATTTTCCCATTTCCATTTATTTAGACATTATGCATTCAAATCAAGGTAATAACATCTAATTTCACATAGTTCATCAAAAATTCCAAAATGAATACGTAAGCAAACCAAATGCCAACAAACAAAGGATGAGATGCAATGCAAACCCAACCCCACGTGCTTCACGTGTGATCAAAATGTGCCTAGATTTAGGGTCGTGACAAACACCCTATGCCACCCTTCACCCCTATCTAACCCTTACCCCCATCCACCATCCACCCTCACCTATCTTACCCACACTCAATCACTAACCAACCCACCACAACCTCTCACCTTCACCCTACCTATTCACCCATTTGCTAGTCTACTCGATCTTATTTTAATCTAACCCATTCCCCGCCCTGTCTCCACCATCTATCCTACCCTATTCGGCCATCCCTCTACCCTACCTATCTTAATTTCTTTTTTCATCAAAAAAAATATTTTTATTAGATTATAAAATATACTAACCTCCGTCCCATAAAACCTTACCCATTTACTATTTTAACGGTCAATGTCAGAGAACTTTGACAAAGCATTAATGTCAAACTAATCATTCTAATGAAATTTTAAAAATTGTTAGTGATAAATCACTTAATGATTTATCAATAACAATTTTTAGATTTTCAATATTACGATTAAATTGACATTTTTGTTTGATCAAAGTTCATTAGTATTAATTGTCAAAAACAGAAATGGGTAAGATTTTATGGAACGAAGGGAGTATAAAATATTTTCTAAAAACATTTTCATTACCTTTATCAAAAAATCGTATGTAATTTTATAAAAAATATTTTCATTTTTCCAGAAATTATTTTTTAAAAAACATCTTTCCCAACAACCTAAATATTGACACGTTTTCCTTCACAAAATTTGAAAAATAGAAAAGGTTAAAAATATCACTTCAAGTCAAACTAAACGACACATTAATATCGTACACACAATTTGGTACACACATCCACATCAGCTACTCCCGAAAAAGCCATGTCACCATCTTTCCCACCGAGAACCTTCCAGCCTGGCACTTAACTCACACGCCCTTTTCTAGGGGTGTTCACGGTCCGGATTGGTCCGGATTTTATCAAAATTTCAAAAAAAACAGGACCTACCAAATTGTTTCTACATTTAAATTCGAACCTGCACTGCACATTACATTACTGCGACCGATTACATTGGTCCTGGGTTCAATGGTTCTGGCCCATGTCCGGTTCCATCGGTTCCACAAATTACAATGCTATATATTTTTTCTAAAGATAAAACATGCAACAACTATTTTTTTCATGAAACCAAAATATAGGACGATTACATAAACAAAGTTCAAATAAAAATATTCAGACATACAACAAATTAACTTAAATAGAGGAACAAAGTTCAAATAAAAAATATAGGACGATTAAGTTATATAAACAAAGTTGAAAATCGAAACTGAAAGTTTCATGCTTAATAACAGTAAATTTGAAATTATGAATATATATATATATATATATATATATATATATATATATATATATATATATTATACATAAATCGGTCCGGTCCGGGTTCGGTCCAGGATCATATATATTTTTTCAAAAATCAGGACCAATCCAAATAATCGGTTCCATATAAATTTGGGACCAGAACCAAACCAATTCTATTAGATTGATCCGGTTTTCATTGGTCTGATCCGGTTCTATCGGTCCGATCCGGTCCTTCATTTTTTTGGCTCAGCCCTACCCTCTTCCGCGAGACTACGTCCCCCGGCGCTGACTCCCCTCATTCCCTCACTATATAAACCCCCCAAACCCCAAACTCTATTTACATTCCCAATTCACCTCTTCTCTCTCTAAATTCACCCTCAACAATGGCCTCTAATTACTATTCTGCCACTACTCTTCTTCTTCTCTTCATCATCGTCACCTCTGTTTTCGAGCCTTCCCTCTCGGTTCTTGTTCAAGAACAACCACTCATACTCAAGTACCATAACGGGGCTCTCTTGAAAGGCACCGTTACCGTTAATCTCATCTGGTATGGGAAGTTCACCCCCACCCAACGCGCCATAATCGTCGACTTTCTCCAGTCACTTAACGCCGCCAAATCCCCGCTCCCCTCCGCCGCTTCCTGGTGGAAAACCACCGATAAGTACAAAGGCGGCTCTTCCGCCCTCGTCGTCGGCAAACAAATCCTCGATGAAAACTATTCCCTCGGCAAGTCCCTCAAGAATTACCATCTTGCTTTTTTGGCAGCCAAAGCCGGAGCCGGAAGCTCTGTTAACGTCGTTTTAACGGCGAAGGAGGTGGGTGTTGCCGGGTTTTGTAGCCGGTGCGGTACACACGGGTCTACAAAGGGGAAAACTCGGGTTGCCTACGCTTGGGTCGGTAACCCGGAAACCCAATGTCCAGGACAGTGTGCTTGGCCTTTTCACCAGCCCATTTACGGCCCACAAGGCCCTCCGTTAATTGCACCTAACGGAGACGTTGGTGTTGACGGAATGATTATCAGTTTGGCGACCGTATTAGCCGGGGCCGTAACGAACCCGTTTAACAATGGGTATTTTCAGGGCCCGGCAACGGCTCCCCTAGAGGCGGTTTCGGCATGTACTGGTGTATTCGGGTCAGGAGCGTACCCGGGATATGCCGGTCAAGTACTAGTGGATAAAACGACTGGGGCTAGCTATAATGCGCATGGGGTGAACGGTCGTAAGTACTTGCTTCCGGCTATGTGGGACCCACAAACCTCTGCTTGCAAAACACTTGTTTGAGAAAAGGCAATGATTCGCTGCTGGTAGTCTGTACGAATAGCAGAGT
Organism: Adenophora triphylla var. japonica; assembly: GCA_022495995.1. Lineage (NCBI taxonomy): Eukaryota > Viridiplantae > Streptophyta > Magnoliopsida > Asterales > Campanulaceae > Adenophora > Adenophora triphylla. The sequence goes on from JAFEMH010000797.1 coordinate 259,178, forward strand.
ATACGGACGCGGGGACAGGATAAGATTTGAGCACTCGGGTGTTTGTCGTCTTGTGTGACGTGTACAATCTACTGTAGTTTGTGGAAAAATGTGTAAAAAAGGTAGTTTGTAATTAGGAGTTTATATTATTACTAATAAACAAAAAGTTAATACAAATGTTTCTGCTGAAAATTAAGCGTTAATCTGATTAGGCAAGTGGGTTGGTTGCTTTTTGATTCACAATGTTTTGTACAATTAGATGAAAAAGTAAAATATAACAATTTTTTGATTAAAAATTAATTATACTTGCTCCGATCCAAAATAAATGATCATTAAGTCAACATTTTGAAATATTATTTTTAATTAAATAATTTCATACTCCCTCGGTCTCGCTTGAAAGGGCATTTTTGTGTCCTTGCACGAAAATTAAGAAAAGTGATTTAGGAAAGAAAAAATGTGTACTCCCTCTGTCACAATAAAAGCTTCACTAATTACCCAAAAGGGCGTCCCGTTAGAAGCTTCACTTTTCCTTTTTTGAAAAATAATTTTTACTATTTTCTCCACTCATTCTCTCTCCTAATTCACTATTACACTCACAACACTTTTCAAATTTACTATTTTCTCCACTAATTCTCTCTCTTATTTTCAAATTACACTCACAATATTTTTTCTTTCCTCCTATTTTCTTAATTTGCGTGCCGGGCCAAAAGGATGAAGCATTTACTGGGACGAAGGGAGTATAGTGAAATAAATGCTGTGAGTGAAAGGTGATGTAGGAAAGAGAAATTGGAATAGGAAATAGTTAGTGGATATTTATTGTGAGAGTATAACAAGTGGGTCCCACAAATAAAGAAGTAATAAAAAACTTTTCATTTTTGGGTTGTGCCCTTTCAAATGGGACGCCCAAAAAGGAAATTTGTGTCCTTTCGGACGGAACGAAGGGAGTATATATTCTTGTTATTCTTTCAAAATTTTAGTTTTGCAAAATATAATAAATATGAAGAAAAAAAAATCTTAAAAAAAAATTTAGAGACAATTTTTTGATTGAAAAAAATTTTAATGTCAAAATAAAAATGATTATTCAGTTTGAAAAAGGAGTAATACATTTATTTCCATTTTCAATCTTAAACTTTTAATAATTTATTTGTTCGGCATGAAAGTCAAGTATTTTTTTAATAAAATATTAGTTTGTTTCTTTGAACAACCCACATAATTATAATTAATGGGGGTTACAAAGCCAAAATCTTCTGATCAATTAATATCGCTCAATCAATGATGTTACAATTTGTTTCTACACTAATACAAATATTTATACTGGTATAAATCTAATTTTTGATTAATAAGGATTCATTTTCAATAATGTAAACTTATTCCTTTTCAAATACAAATAAGAGATCCATTTCAATTAGGAAATCAAATCTATTAAAAATACTACTTACTGCCGGACCTAAGCACGATTGTACTCTTTGGTTAGCACAATCAAATTTGGCTTACATGCATAATTGGCACAGCCGTGCAACTTTGCATTGCATGCACGCCCTTGCTAAACTCTACTCTCTTCGTCCCGTTAGAAAGGGTATTTTTGTGTTCATGCACGAAAATTAATAAAAGTGATATAGGAAAGAGAAAAAGTGTATAGTGAAATAAATATCGTGAGTGAAAGATGATAAAGAAAAGAGAAAGTGGGGTAGGGAATAATTAGTGGATATTTATTGTGAGAGTATGACAAGTGGGTCCCACAAATAAAGAAGTAATAAAAAACTTTTCATTTTTGAATTGTGCCCCTTCAAATGGAAAGCCCAAAAAAAGAAATTTTTGCCCTTTCAAACGAGACACTGGGAGTATTTGTTTCTTTGTTTCCTTCGACCTCTTACACACGTCCGTGCCACTATCAAATCTCGACTGTGCCAATGACTTGAACCTTTTTCATGATCTTGTCATTTGTTAGTATTTGACGGAGGATTTATCTCTCTTATAATAAAAATATAACAAGTGTAATAGGTATCGTTATAGTAACGTACAAATGAAAGGTCGAATCAGAAGAACTTGGGCGTCAAACAAATTGATTTAGAAAATGTAAAGTAACCAAGGGTTTTATTTGTTTGTTGTTTATTAAACTAATTACTGCAGAAAATAAAGACTAAATCAACAAAGCAAATCAAGCAAAGTTCTATCAGATTAAGATTAAGAGAAATATTCACGAATTGAATTTCATAACTATCCTCACTCTATCTTGTTTCAATAATTAAGAGATCAATCTTATTAAAGGGTTCGTTCTCTAATTTAATGATTGATACGTTTGGTGTGAGAATTGCAACCCTAATATTTTCTTCTTGTTTATACTTTTCTCTAGGTCAATACAACATTCAATAAATTCATTAAATTCTTAAAAACAAGTGAACCTATATCCTTTTGATTTATGATAGATTATCGATTGAAACCTAAAAATAGCTTTAATAATATTGAGATAAACAATAACAAGATTGATTGGAAAATTAAATCAAGTTTAGCATAAAGATTCAATAGTCACTACATCAAAATCCATGAATAAAGGATTTAGCTACTAAAAGTCATAAAATAAAAAACAAAGAAATAAAATAAGAATATAAAACATTGAATACTTCTTTACAACCTAGAAAATAATAATAAAACATAAACCTGAAACATGGTTGGAGTTGTTATATTTATACTTGTTAGAAGAGGGGTCGAAAATTAGAAAATAATCCCCAAATCCTAGCTAAAATTGGAAAACTAAAATTGCTGGATGAAAAGGGTGTACGATCGCACAGGTGGGGGTGTGCGGCCGCCTACCTAGGCCGTGTGATTTTCTCCTTATTCTGTCTTTTAGTGCGACCGCAGTTCGTTGCTTGTGTGGTCGCCCTTCGTGCATTGCAGACTTGTACCTTTTTTCGGCAAACTTCGGAAGGTCATAACTTTTTCATACGGACTCCGATTTGAGCGTGCCAAATATCGTTGGAAAGCTCTCAACGAGTAATATCCATTGGTATGGGTTGCACGGGATTACATCCTGCTTCTCCTTATGTTATTCTTATGTTATTCTCATTTTTTCCTCATTTACCGCTCTGCTTTTGATCATTCCTTTTTGTGCTCTTTGATACCATAGTCCATGCACTTTTTCTCTTCTTCCATATACTCATAAAGCCTTAAAATGTCATTAAAACAGCCAAAGTTGATCATTAAATAAGTCTAAAACTATATCATTTGGATGGGTAGAAACACATCTATCAAATATCCTCAAACTTATATAATGTTCGTAATCAAGTAAAACAAAAATTAAAACAAAATAAAACTACTCTAGAAACTAGGAAATATAAAAACATTAAAAGCGAAAAGAATATTTTTGGGATGTTCAAATCATATAAATGGTTGTTAGCCATATAAATCTCAAATCATTTACAAACACACATAATATACAAGAGTTATTATGAACATGAGATTACAATCAAATCGATTCATCTAACTTACAATTCTACACCACATAATTATAATATGACTGAATAATGGTAGATTATCATCACAAAAATAAGATATTTATAGGGTCACTTGTTTAATGATCTAAACTAAAGATAATAAGCTAAAAATTATGCGCAATGAGACTTATATGCATGTTTAACCACAACTGTCAACCCGACTACTGTTTAATGATCAAATATGGCTTTATAGGCTTGCAATGTTCGCGACAATCGCGGGCTACATTTACGGATACAAATGAAGATAAGAGCATATGAAGTCAAGCAAGTGAAACTAGAAAGTTTTCAAAATATATCCTCACTTGAGTGTATCTCTCCGCTCACCTATGCCAACACATGTTTCAATCCCCAAACTTAGAATTTTGCATACTTTAATACAAGGGGTTGATCTCATTCCTTTCTTTCCTTTGGTCAGTTTAAATCACAATTTCCCTAATATATAAGAGTGCAAGGCTTTTCAGATTTTTTTCATCTTTTCTTTCTTTTATTTTGCTTTCCATATATAAGGATCACGAATAATATTATTCACTAAATACTTTACACATACCCCTTTTTTCAATGCATTACATAACCCTTTTTTATTCCCTTTGTTGACCACTTTTCACTCAATCTCATGATTTTGCAAGTACAACGCACAAATTCTCATTCATTTTCTAGTTTCACTTTCTTGAAAATGTGAGAAAATAGTATATAAGTGTAAGGGTAAAATAATATTGGTACAAAAGAAGTGAATGGCGGTATAAGATAATCTCTTACTTCGTGAGAGATTTCCATTAATAAACCTCAAAAGGGGTTTTAACAGAAATTTTTATAAGTGGTTAGAAAGTTAAAAGCTCACAATTTAGGTTTAAAAAAACCATATATCACTTACTGAATACCCTATCTGATGTGTTATTTATAGTAATGAATGCATGTTCAAGGGACTCCGAGAATGTCAAAGTGATTCTATAAAGGTCTTCTAAATTGGTAACAATGATCAAGAAAATAGTAAGAAAGCGAAAGGTGGAGCAACTGTTACCTCCCAATAAGCACATTTGTTTAAAGTCGTTAGCCTTACTATGACCCCAATTTTACTTGGGGTTGAGGTTGGCCATTTCAGTTTTTGCCTTGATTTTTGGCCCTTGTACCACCTCATACCTTCTTGGGCTCAAACGCCCATTATCTTCAATACATAAGTGTTGGGTTTTAGGGTTACAAACGCAGCGAAAGATTTAACAATAACATCAAAACCCTAGCCCTAAGATCCATCTAGCATGAAGAGATTAAAATTTATATGAGATAGAATTTACATACCATGAATGCGATGAAGTTTAACTTGAATTTGAATCTGAAAATCGAATCTCAAAACGAATATCAAAATCGTTGATGAAGGTTTTGATCTTCTCCTTGTTCTTTACCTTGTGAAGAATCGATGATTGAAGGCTTCAAGCTTTTGGTGATTAACTTATCACCCTCTATCAGTAATCCACACTCGAACGGACCAAGAACGCTTCTTGATTGTTTGCTAGATGATCCCGATTATTGAAACCGATTTTCAATAATCAATGGAAAAAAGGAATTTTGATCTTTGATTCTAAATCTAGATCTCAATTTTGTGTTTCATAAACCCAAAATTACATAGTGTTTTTGGCTGACCAAGGCTCCTATTTATACTAAGTATAAATCCCTAACTTTTAGGAGAGAATCCTTGTCAAAAACCAAAACAAAATCAGCAAAGGAATCGTTGTACGGACTAAATTTGACCGCTGGCATGACTCGTCCCCAGGGGCACTAGTCTTGCCTTATGTCCAAAAGTGTCGTGCTACGAAACGTGCCAATCAACAGGCTTATCAAATCAACGGGGCACGAGTTGTGCCTATGGGTACGAGTCGTGAGCACGACTCGTCCCACAGGGCACGAGTCATCCCCTTTAGACATGCCTCAGATTCTTTCGTCCCTTCACAAGGCACGACTTGGGCCAATGGGGCACGACTCATCCCCTGAAGCACTAGTCGTGCCAGATTCATCCCCAGAGCCCAGAATTCACTCTTTTAGCCATTTTCAATCCGTTCTTTTGTGTGTGACCCTTTAGGAATTATATTTTATGTTGGTAGTGAGTTGAAACATCAACCTCACAAGACATAAGTGTTCTAGCAAATCATTATGTCGACCCAATTAAATATAACATCAAAGCTTGATTCCTTGATAATCAAATGTCACAATCCCTTTGTCCACGATGTCCAATTGAACATGAGTCATGACCTATGTCAACTCATTCCGTTCAATGCTTTCTTGATTCCGAATATGTTGATAATCCAAATGCATTTGATCTCTATCAAATCACTTGAGTGTGGCCACACATTTCATCAACATCATTCATCGAGGGGCCCAAGCAAACTTCTCTCTTCATAAGAGGGACAAATCCCATCTTGACTTGTCATTCTTCCCTACATGATTCCAATCGTGCTAACATAGCCCTTATTGCTATCCGATTAAAGATAGTGTTAGACTATATCAAACACGATCTTCATCATGTGGAAGACGATGATAATCTCAGGTACTAAGGATTCAATAACACGACTATCATGAGATTTATTCATGACACATATGACTATTGACCATGTCATAAATCTCATCGGCAGGTCATGTCCAATACTTGTTCTCTAGCAAGTGTCCATAAGTGTAATGTGCATCACATGCATATAATCATCTCCATGATTATCCACTACCAACTTATGCTAGTTGTTCTCAACAAATAGGGACGCAGTTCAATATAATAAACATGCAAAACATATTATGAACCAAATAATACTTTCTCTATAATAAATGATAAAGACGATTACATAGCGGTTTAGATAATAAGTCAAACATAACTAAACGCCTAGGGCACTACACCACCAATCTCCCACTTGCACTAGGCTCCATCTATATATCTAATACCTATGGACCTCACATGACCATCATGCTTAGCTTGTGTGAGGGGCTTTATAAGTGGATACCCAATGTTATCATCGGTTGATACTTTGCATATCTTAACGTCTCCCCAATCAATGAACTCTCGAATGAGATGGAAACGTCTAAGTATATGTTTGGATCTCTGATGTGACCTTGGTTCCTTTGCTTGCGCAATGGCACCATTGTTGTCACAATAAAGTTCCACCGAATTAGTGATACTTGGAACAACTTCCAAGTCACTAATGAACTTTTTGATCCAAACTGCCTCCTTAGCTGCATCGGATGCCGCTATATATTCGGCCTCAGTAGTAAAATCGGCAATAGTACTCTACTTGGAACTCTTCCAACATATCGCACCTCCGTTAAGCATAAACACAAATCCCGACTGTGATTGAAAATCATCCTTGTCGGTTTGGAAGCTAGCATCTGTGTAACCTCTTACAACAAGATCTTCTTCCATCCCTCCAAATATCAAGAACGCATCCTTAGTCCTTATTAAGTACTTTAGGATCATCTTGACTAACATTCATTGGTTCTCACCCGGATCAGATTGGTAACGACTTGTCATGCTCAAAGCATACGAGACGTCGGGTCTAGTACAAATCATAGTGTACATGATAGAACCAATAGCCGAAGCATATGGAATATCATTCATCCTCTTTCGCTCATCAGTTGTCTTAGGAAACTGCGTCTTGCTAAGAGTAACACCATGACCCATTGGCAAGTTTCCTCTCTTAGAATTTTCCATCTTGAATCTTCTAAGAACCTTGTCAATGTAGGTACTTTGACTCAAACCAATGATCATCTTAGATCTATCTCTATAGATCTTGTTACCAAGGATGTAAGCGGCTTCGCCCATATCTTTCATTGAGAAACACTTCCCTAACCAAGACTTGATAGTCTCAAGTGCAGGAATGTCATTTCCAATGAGTAAGATATCATCACATACAACAAGAGAAATAGCACAACGCTCCCACTAAATTTCATGTATACACAAGGTTCATCTTCATTCTTGATAAAACCAAACTCTTTAATTTTCTCATCGAACTGAAGATTCCAACTCCTAGAAGGTTGCTTCAATCCATAAATGGATCTTTGCAACTTGCACACCTTGTTAGAATTTTGTGGATCTACAAAACCTTCGGGTTGTGTCATATACACATCCTCAAGCAATTTTTCGTTAAGGAAAGCGGTTTTGACATCCATTTGCCATATCTCATAGTCATAATATGCAGCTATGGCAATCAAAATTCTAACAGACTTAAGCATGGCAACAGGCGAGATTGTTTCATCATAGTCTACACCATGAGTTTGCCTATATCCCTTTGCTACAAGCCTAGCCTTATAAGCATGCACATTCCCATCCATGTCAGTCTTCTTCTTGAAGACCCATTTGCACCCTATAGTTTTTACATCTTCGGGTGGCTCAATCAAGTTCCAAACTTGATTATCCGACATGGATTGCAATTCGAATTTCATGGCTTCCAACCATTTATCCGAATCGGGATCGAACATCGCCTCTTATAGGAAGTAGGTTTGTCATTCTCAATGACTTCCACTTCATTACTTTCCGACATGAGAAATCCATATCTCTCGGGTGCGGATTGTAACCTATCCGATCTACGATGGACTTGTGGATCTTGAATCGGTTCCACAACTTCTTGTGGAGTTGGTTTAGTCTCTACTATCGGTTCCATGTTATTTTCGGGTTCTTGAACTTCTTCAAGATCAATTTTACTCCCACTAGATTTTTATTGAGAAACTTTTTCTCAAGAAAATCACCATATCGAGCAACAAATACTTTGTTCTCGTTGCGGTTGTAAAAATAATACCCTTTGGTTTCCTTAGGGTAACCAACGAAAATAACCTTGTCAGATTTAGGTTCTAACTTATCAGAGACAAGTCTCTTCACATAAGCTTCGCAACCCCAAATCCTCATGAAATACAAATTAGTTTTTCTTCCATGCCACATCTCATGTGGGGTTTTAGGAGGCGATTTAGTAGGGACTCTGTTCAGTGTGAATGCAGCAGTTTCTAATTCATGTCCCCAAAAGGATATAGGAAGGTCTACTTGACTCATCATCGAACGAACCATATCTAATAGGGTTCTATTCCTCCTCTCGGAAACACCATTCCATTTTGGCGTTTCGGATGGAGTCAACTCTGAAATAATTCCACAGTTTTTGAGATGATTGTAAAACTCTTGGCTCAAATACTCACCACCACGATCGGATCGAAGTGCTTTAATTATTTTGCCAAGTTGATTTTGTACTTCATTTTGAAATGTTCTAAACATCTCAAACGATTCACTCTTTGACTTCATTAGATAGACATAGCCATATCTAGATAAGTCATCGGTGAATGTAATGAAATACCGAAATCCTCCCCTAGCAATGCTGCTCATTGGTCCGCATACATCAGTATATATTAAGCCCAATAAGTCACTAGCCCTTTCACTACTCTTAGTGAAGGGTGATTTGGTCATTTTGCCCAATAAACAAGATTCACATATCTCATATGATTCATAATCATGTGAGTCTAACATTCCATCTTTGTGGAGTTTAGAAATGCTCTTCTCATTTATATGACCAAGCCGGCAATGCCACATGAACGTGTTGTTCATGTCATTCGGTTTAGACTTCTTGTCCACATGATACACATTTTCAACACTATTTTGTTTCTTATCAGCATCAAGAACATAAAGGCCATTAAATGAATTTGCAATACCATAAAGCATATATTTTAAATAAATATAAAACTTCTTATTCGCAATAAGAAAATTATACCCCTAGGTAAAGTTACATCATATGTCCCTACGGCTAATGCAGTAACTCTTGCTCCATTCCCAACACGCAGGTCAACTTCACCTTGTTTGAGCAGCTTCCTATTTCTCAGTTCTTGCACATTTAAACAAATGTGAGATCCACATCCGGTATCTAATACCCATGAACTAGAAACAGAAAGGAAAATATCTATCATATAGATACCTGAAGTAGTAGCAATCGTATTACCCTTCTTCGCCTTTAGGCCTTCCTTGTAAGCCTTGCAGTTGCGCTTCCAATGACCAACCTCTTGGCAATGGTAGCAAACCGCATCCTTTTGAGATGCCTTGGGAGCCTCTTTGGCATCGGCAACCTTTGCCTTAGGCTTAGCAACACTTGCTTTACCTTTGCCGTCCTTCTTGAACCCTTTGCCTTTGTTAACCATTAACACAGTATCGGTTTTAGGCTTCTTGATATTCATCTCTGCGGTCTTAAGCATCGCATGCAATTATGAGAGATTCTTATTCATGCCAGTCATGTGATATTGCATAATAAAATGACTATAACTTTCAGGCAATGAATTCAATATCAAATCCGTGGCGAGTTCCAAACTCAACGGATTTCCAAGCCTATCGAGACGCTCAATGTAACCCTTCATCTTAAGGACATGAGCTCCCACCGATTGCCCCTCTTGCATCTTGCATGCAGTTAGGGCCTTAACCACATCATACCTCTCGTTTCTTGCTTGCACTTGGAACATTCCCTTTAAGCGCTCAGCAAGATCAAATATTGCATCTATGTGCTCAAGGTCCTTCTGAAGAGCCTTAGACATAGTGGCTTGCATAAGACATGAAACATCCATAGAATCATCATTATGTTTCTTATGTGCATCCCTATCAGACCTAGAAGCATTTGGAGTAGGTTGAGGTGGAATGGGTTCATTGAGAACGTATAGTTTCTTCTCTTGCTTTAGAACAATTCTAAGGCTTCTGATCCAATCAGAATAGTTTGTACCATTCTCCTCAAGCTTGTCTTTCTCAAGGACATATCGCAGTGACAGGGGTTGATTATTGTGTGTAGCCATTCTACAATAAAATATGCAAACAATATAAACATATATCAATATCAACACATTTATCATCTAAGAGCAAATAATGTATTTCATAAATACTTTCACTAAATTATACACCTTCAAATACAAACATGTATCATATAATCATAGTAGGCTAAGATCCATATTTCACTTAACTCCGATTTAACTGAGCTAATACCCGAAATCAAGCTATTTAGGTAGAAACATCAATCATATCACTATATGATTCTTAGATCTTTTTATGAGATTTCCTTAGACATCATATGTCAAAAAAAATATGTTTTAAATCTCATCTATGTCTTGGGTCAAATCTTATTTGAAAGCACCAATTAAGTCAAAACCCTTTTCAAACATATGAGACATGGAACGATGCACCTGACTATGGCCAAAACTACATCAACCATAATCTCATCTTGTTCACAAATCAAGATATAATGATGCACCCAACTATGGCTGAAACTACATCAAAATACCCTAAAATTTCACAAGTGTTCTAATCAATTAATGGCATAAGACTTAAATATTTAGAATATTTCAACATGTAACAAACATCGCATGGTTGTAACATAGATCTCATGTGAACATAATCATGAACATAGGACTTCACAAAATTTCATACAAATAATTTGATTTAATTTTGAGAAATTACAAATCTAAATAATCATATTAATAGATTAATGACCTATGTGATAAACTAATCTAATTAATTTATCATTAATCATGAACATGGCATATCACATATACTTGTTTTTCATAGAAACAAAACACATGGAATCTAGATCTATTTCATATCACATGGTAGCAAATAATCACATTAAATCTAGCATGCAATTTCAATCCTAATCATGGCAAGACAAAGCTCTGATACCACTGCTGGGTTTTGGGGTTACAAACGCAGCGGAAGATTTAACAATAACATCAAAACCCTAGCCCTAAGATCCGTCTAGCATGAAGAGATTAAAATTTATATGAGATAAAATTTACATACCTTGAATGCGATGAAGTTTAACTTGAATTCGAATCTAAAAATCGAATCTCAAATGAATATCAAAACCGTTGATGAAGGTTTTGATCTTCTCCTTGTTCTTTACCTTGTGAAGAATCGATGATTGAAGGCTTCAATCTTTTGGTGATTAACTTATCACCCTCTATCAGTAATCCACACTCGAACGGACCAAGAACACTTCTTGATTGATTGCTAGATGATCCCGATTATTGAAACCGATTTTCAATAATCAATGGCAAAAAGGAATTTTGATCTTTGATTCTAAATCTAGATCTCAATTTTGTGTTTCATAAACCCAAAATTACATAGTGTTTTTGGCTGACCAAGGCTCTTATTTATACTAAGTATAAATCCCTAACTTTTAGGGGAGAATCCTTGTCAAAAATCAAAACAAAATCAGCAAAGGAATCGTTGTGCGGACCGAATATGACTGCTGGCACGACTCGTCCCCAGGGGCATGAGTCGTGCCTTATGTCCAAAAGTGTCATGCTACGAAACGTGCCAATCAACAGGCTTGTCAAATCAACGGGGCACGAGTCGTGCCTATGGGCACGAGTCGTGAGCACGACTCGTCCCACAGGGCACGAGTCATCCCCTTTAGACATGCCTCAGATTCTGTCGTCCCTTCACAAGGCACGACTTGGGCCAATGGGGCACGACTCGTCCCCTGAAGCACTAGTCATGCCAGAGTCGTCCCAGAGCCCAGAATTCACCCTTTTAGCCATTTTCAATCTGTTATTTTGTGTGTGACCCTTTAGAAATTATATTTTATGTTGGTAGTGAGTTGAAACATCAACCTCACAAGACATAAGTGACTTCTAGCAAATCATTATGTCCACCCAATTAAATATAACATCAAAGCTTGATTCCTTGATAATCAAATGTCACAATTCCTATGTCCACGATGTCCAATTGAACATGAGTCATGGTCTATGTCAACTCATTTTGTTCAATGCTTTCTCGATTTCGAATATGTTGATAATCCAAATGCATTTGATCTCTATCAAATCACTTGAGTGTGGCCACACATTTTATCACATCATTCATAGAGGGGCCCAAGCAAACATCTCTCTTCATAAGAGGGACAAATCCCATCTTGACTTATCATTCTTCCCTACATGAGTCCAATCGTGCTAACATAGCCCTTATTGCTATCCGATTAAAGATAGTGTTAGACTATATCAAACACGATCTTCGTCATGTGGAAGACGATGATAATCTCAGGTACTAAGGATTCAATAACACGACTATCATGAGATTTATTCATGACACATATGACTATTGACCATGTCATAAATCTCATCGGTAGGTCATGTCCAATACTTGTTCTCTAGCAAGTATCCATAAGTGTAATGTGCATCACAAGCATATAATCATCTCCATGATTATCCACTACCAACTTATGCTAGTTGCTCTTAACAAATAGGGACGCAGTTCAATATAATAAACATGCAAAACATATAATGAACCAAATAATACTTTCTCTATAATAAATGATAAAGACGATTACATAGCGATTTAGATAATAAGTCAAACATAACTAAACGCCTAGGGTACTACACCAACAATAAGCTCCTTTCTTGATTAACTCAGGTGGTACCCAAGGAACTTTTGGAGCTTTCTGCTTTGCCTTTTTCTTCTTATTTTTGGGGCTTTTTCCCTCAAACTTACTTGCTTCTTCCACACCAACAATTTTGAGAAGACACTTCTCAACAAAAAATTCAGAGGGGTTATCTTGATTGAAAATATCAGAGAATATAGAATCACACAACTCAAGAAAATAACAGTCCTCCACTTGAACACTAGTACCAATGGGACTCGCCTCTAAAGGCCAAGGTGATGTATTTGATGGCCCAACTTCTTTTGGAAGTGGTTTATGGGGTGATACGGTCCGTCACTCCAAAAGTGTTAGTCGGCTTTATTGTTTCTATCCATGGTATAAACGTCTGTGTTATCCCGAACATTCTCACCGTCATTCAATTTCCCTTCTCTAACACTCTCATTATCACATGTATGCTTTAGGGGCTCACTCACACATTCTTCCTTCCCATTCACACGTTGTTCATGAATTTCAAGATTATTTATATACCCAATAAATTCTTCCTTAGGGGGAGCTCCTTTCAAGTAATCTAACATAGAGAACCTAATATCCTCCCCCATCACAATCATTGAAATCATACCCTTTAACACATTACTCACAACATTGATGTCAAATATGATAGGTCTCCCAAGTAGTATGGGAGCTTCTAGTTGGGCACCCTCTGAATCCTTCATAGGCAATACTACAAAGTCAACTGGGATTAAGACATTATCTATTTGGACCAACACATCCTCTACAGCTCTTAAAGGTCCCTTGATCGACTGATCTGCTAATTATAAGGACATTGTAGGAGGTTTCAAGTCATTTAACCCCAGTTGCCTAAAAACAGAATAAGGCATTAGATTAATACTATCTCCTAAGTCAATCATGACTTTAAACTTCAAATCCCCTAAATTGATTATAATTATAAAACATCCAGGGTCTTTCATGTCACTACTTTTTTTCAAAACTTACACACAAGAGGGTGTGGTTTTCACAGCTTCAGGGAGAGGGAATCTAAATCAATAGTGGAAAATACATCAAGTGTTACCCCCAAACTATTTTCTTCCTCAACATATTCATCATAATCAATATCATTTAAGCAAAGAGAAGAAAGAAATATACCTCCTCAATTTTATCACCTTCATCCCAAATAGTCATGATTGACTTTGCTTGCTTTGGTGAATTTTGAAAACTACCTTGTTTTTTTGCCATGTAAGGCCTTCACCAGCTGCCCAATTTGGTTCTCTAATTTCCTCACTACAGCTTCTTACCGTTGTTGTAGTTGATGTTGCTCAAGATTCATCTGTGCTAACGCGTCCTCCCAAGGCTCCTTACTTTGCTCTAACTACCCTTATGGGGGTGTAGTGTGAAGAGGCTTAAATTGCTTATTTTGATTATCTTCCCATGAGAAATTAGGGTGATTTCTCCACCCTGGATTGTATGTATTGCTATATGGATTGTTTTGAGGAGGCCTTGAAGCATAACCATTCATTGCATGTCATGTTCAGAAATAGAAAAAATTGTGCACCAATAGGACAAACGTTAGTAGCATGAGTATATAAACCACAAGTAGAACAAGCATCATGAATAGCATTATTACTAGAAGAAGCACCATGCGTGTTTAACATGTCAAGTTTTTTATTCAAAAATGATATCTACCTATCATCACTAGCACTCAACTCATGCACACCCCTCATATTACCCCTAGTACTCTTTTGTTGGAAACTGGTACCCAACATCTCAAATAACTCTTCAGTCTGTTGCAGGGTCTTGGCTCCTAAAGAGCCACCTGCCGCATTGTCAACCATGACCTAATTAACAAGATTTAGGTCATCATAAAAATTATGGTTTAACAATGGTAAGAAGAAATTGTGGTGGGGGCATTAGACTAACAACATTTTAAATCTTGCCCAGGCTTCATGGAATGGCTCACCCACCTCTTATGCAAACCATATTATTTTCTGTCTAAAAGTGGCCAACGTGGGATGTGGGTAATATTTGCGTAAAAACGCGTCATGAAGTTCATCTCATGTGTTTATGATCCTAGGTGTGAGCATCATTAACCAAGCCTTTGCATTCCCCTTCTAAGTGTAGGGAAAGCATTTTAATCTTATTTGCTCATCAGTCACTCCCTCATTACCTAGGAAGTGTGAAACAGTTATCACATAATCACGCAAAAAGGTCAAAGGGTTTTTAGTTGGAAGGCCTTGATAATTAGGCAACATGGCAAAGTATTGACCCTTGACCTCTAGATTCTTTGCTGCATCGGACAGCACTATACATGACACAAAGGTGTCTACATTAGGACGCAAAAAGTCCTGCATTGTATGAGCTGATGGTACTGCCATCTCTGCTTTTAGTTCTTCTTCCTCGGTGGAAGAGAATTCAAGTTTCGGTTCTAGGTCTGTTTCGAGAGGATTGCCCTCGTTTAATTCCAGTTTATTAAGATGACCTAGTTTATCAATTTCGTCGTTCAATGGCATCAAAGTAGGAATCATAGAAGGCCGACCAAGCATACACTACCTAAATTAACTTGTTCAATCATATACAAGTCCCCGGCAACGGCACCAAAAATTTGATGCAAGATTTCTCCCTCTTATAATAAAAACTTAGCAAGTGTATTAGTTACCGTTGTAGCAACGTACAAATGCAAGGGTCAAACCAAAAGTACTTGGGTGTCAAACAATTGATTTAGGTAATGTAAAGTAACCAAGTTTTTTTTTTTGGTTTATTAAACTACTTACTGCAAAAGATAAAGACTAAATTAACAAAAGCAAATCAAAGCAAGGGGTTTTATCAAATTAAGAGAAATATTCACGGATTGTATTTCATAACTATATTCACTCTATGATTTTTTTAATAATAAAGAGATCAATCTTATTCAAGGGTTAGTTCTCTAATTTAAAAATTGGGACGTTTGGTGTGCGAATTGCAATCCTAATATTTCCTTCTCGTTTATACTTTACGCTAGGCCAATATAACATTCAAGAAATTCATTAAATCATTAAGAACAAGTTAACCTAGTGTTGGGTTTTGGGGTTAGAAACGCAGCGGAAGAACTTTTAAAAACAATAAAATCCTAGCCCTATGATCCGTCTAGCATGAAGAGATTAAAAATATATATATGAAATAGAATTTACATACCTTAATGCGATTATGTTTGTTTCAAAACGGATCTTCAAAAACGAATCACAAAACGAATCTCAAAACTGTTGGTGAAGGTTTTGATCTTCTCCTTGTTCTTACTTGGTGATGAATCAACGATCGAAGACTTCAAGCTTTTGGTGATAAAGTAATCACCCTCTATCGGTAATCCACACACGAACGGACCAAGAACTCTTCTTGTTGGATTGCTAGATGATCCCCGATTATTGAAACGCTTTTCAATAATCAATGGCTGTTTGGTAGAATGAATCTATGGAATTTGATCTTTGATTCGTAATCAAAATCACCCAATTAGTGTTTCTAAAACTCTAATTTTGTCACCTATGGCTGGGGCAAAAGGATTCTATTTATACATGTTATAAATCCCTAACTCTTAGGGAAAAGAGTCATTTTTCCAAGCCAAAACGGGTTTCCAGCGCCGCCAGGACGAGTCATCCCCAGGGGCACGAATCGTGAGCACAAGTCATCCCAAGGGGCACGATTCATCCCCTAATGCATGCTCTCTGATAGATTCGTCCCTGCCTTGGGGAATAGTTGGGCCAACTGGGCACGAGTCGTCCCATAGGGGACAAGTCGTCCCTTAACCCCAGAATTCCACAATTAAGCCATTTTTAATCCGTTCTTTTGTGTGTGACCCTTTAGGAATTATATTTTATGTTGGTCGTAAGTTTAAACATCATCCTCACAAGACATAAGTGACTTCTAGCAAGTCATTATGTTCACCCAATTAAATATAACATCAAAGCTTGATTCCTTGATAATCAAATGTCACAATCCCTTTGTCCACGATGTCCTATTGAATATGAGTCACGGTCCATGTCAACTCACATGTTCAATGCTTTCTCGATTTCGAATATGTTGATAATTAAAATGCACTTGATCTCTATCAAATCACTTGAGTGTGGCCACGCATTTCATCAACATCATTCATCGAGGGGCCCAAGCAAACATCTCTCTCAACGAGAGGGACAAATCCCATCTTGACTTATCATTCTTCCCTACATGAATCCAATCGTGCCAACATAGCCCTTATTGCTATCCGATTAAAGTTAGTGTTAGACTATATCAAACACATTGTTCATCATGTGGAAGACGATGATAATCTCGGGTTCAAAGGATTCAATGACACGACTATCATGAGATTTAATCATGACACATATGACTATAGACCATGTCATAAATCTTATCGGTAGGTCAAGTCCAATACTTGTTCTCTAGCAAGTATCCATAAGTGTAATGTGCATCACATGCATATAATCATCTCCGTGATTATCCATTACCAACTTATACTAGTTATTCATAATAAATAGGGACGCAGTTCAATATAATAAACATGCAAACATATAATGAACCAAATAAATTTTCTCTATAATAAATGATAAAGACGATTACATAGCGGTTTAAGTTATAAGTCAAACATAACTAAACGCCTAGGGCACTACACCAACACCTAGATCCTTTTGATTTTCGCTAGGTTCTCAATTGAATCTAATCATCACAATAGTGGTCAATGCATAAATCATCCACGCTAGTGCAACAATTTATACCCAAATAATTTAAATGCCAAAAGTATCTTTATCATGCAATTGAAAACAAAAATAGCTTTAAAAATATTGAGATAAACAAAAACGAGATTGATTATAAGAATTAAATCATGTTTTGTATAGAGATTCAATAGTTACTACATCCAATTCATAAATAAAGGATTTAGCTACAAAAAAATAAAATAAGAACATAAAACCTGGATCTTGAACCTTTAATCCTTGTTTACAACTTTGAAAAGAATAAGAAAACATAAACCTAAAACATGGCTTGAGTTGTTCTATTTATACTTGGTAAAAGAAAGGTCGAAAATTAGGAAATAACCCCCGAATCCTACTCAAAATTGGAAAACTGAAGTTGTTGGACAAAAGGGGTGTGGGACCGCACAGGTG
This sequence comes from Adenophora triphylla var. japonica, assembly GCA_022495995.1. Classification (NCBI taxonomy): domain Eukaryota; kingdom Viridiplantae; phylum Streptophyta; class Magnoliopsida; order Asterales; family Campanulaceae; genus Adenophora; species Adenophora triphylla. The sequence continues at coordinate 277,124 of JAFEMH010000797.1, forward strand.
GGGGTGTGCGGCCGCCCAACTAGGCCGTGTGATTTTCTCATTTTTCTGTCCTTTAGTGCGGCCACGCTTCGTTGCTTGTTCGGTCGCCCTTCGTGCATTGCAGACTTGAACATTCTTCGGCAAACTTTCAGAAGTCATAGCTTCTTCGGCCGGACTCCAATTTGGATGTGCCACATATCGTTGGAAAGCTATCAATGAGTACTATCCATTGGTCTGGGTTTCACAGGATCAGATCCTTTTTGTCCTTCTGTTATTTCCATTCTTTCCTCCTTTCTGCTGCGCTCTTGATCATTCCTTTTTGTGCTCTTTGAGACCATAATCCTTGCACTTTTCCTCTTCTTCCCTATACTTATAAACACTCCAAAAAGCCATTAAAAAACCCAAGAATGATCATTAAATAAGTTTAAAATTATATCATTTGGATGGATAGAAACACATCAATCAGTGCTCTAACCCCTACAATATCCAACCTAAAGACTAACCAAACTATGATACTTTCGTCAATCTCCCAACCGAGTTTGACCCACTTGAAACAAATTTTATGGCCAACTAATGCATTGGTAGCGGTCGGCCCCTTCTCAAGTTATCCAAGTGAGTTGAAGATAAGCTACGCTTCAACATAATTGTTGGTTCCATAATGCTTCGAGTCTTCATTCCCAATGATCCTCCTTGCACATCCTCGATCACTTGCTTGCTAACAATTGATCCTGAACACCGTGAATCCACGTGTCATATACTGCCACAAACTAACTTAAGTGTGTTCTTAGCAACCAACTGCATTACCGTTCTAGATCCTGTACCCATACTGGCCAAATTGCCTTCACGTCGATGACTTAAATCCCAATTTTCTACCAACATACCTGAAATTACCCGGATCCGAGAGGTAGCGCGATCGCGCCCCGGCATCTGGAATCTTTCGCGTTGGCGGCGGTTTTGTCTCGCCATTTTTGTTTTCGCATTCGTAGAGTCGCCACGCCGTTTTTATTAAGCCCAAAACATTGAAAAAGGGCATCAGTTTAAAGATAATTTTAAACTGTTTTTGTGTGATGAGATTTTGAGTTCAGAGGTCAGATGACTCCTCGGGAAGAGAATATTAGAATATTAGAGCTCACCCGAGTCGCCTCGTAAAACGAGTCTTTCGGATACCCCTAATATCCTTTAAATGTTGTGTGTGTGTCTGTGTGCTTTTAAAAATGCATGCTGTATCGGATGTCTACATTGTATGCTATGTATGGAAATGTATTGAAATAGTAATGGAAGGAAGCCTTACCAATGTTGGTTCGTGTCTGTCTTCCGCTGAGGAATAGTGTTTGAGGTCAGAGTAGCGTTCCGGTACGGATCGGGATTGCTTCAGGAAGGGCCGGTTGTCTGCGGACAGAGTTTCGGCGTGAGTTGATGTTGCAGGCTGCGTTCGGGCAGAGGTTCGGCGTGCGTGGGGATCGTCGGGATCACTCGGGCAGAGGTTCGGCGTGCGTTGGGGTGGCCGGAGTCACTCGGGCAGAGTTTCGGTGTGGTTTGGGATCGCCGGTTTGACTCGGAAAGAGCGGGGACACCGTGGAAAGACCAGGCAAGGCCTCGGAGTACCACGAGGGGCCTCAGAGTACCTCGAGAGTGCCTCGGGGCAGCGCGGGAGCGTCGTAGGAGCGCTCGGGGAGGCTTCGGAGCACCACAAGGGGGCTCGGAAGGCCTCGAAAAGATCCGAAAGGGGCCGGGAATGCCTCGAGAGGACTTAGAGGGGAAGCCAGAAGGCCTAGGGAGGAAGAGAGAAGTGGGAGGTGTGTGAAAATGAGGAGGGGGAGCCCTCTATTTATAGTGCCAGATTTGGTGCAAAGAGGTCCGTACGGACCTCCACAGTAATCCGGACTTTTGGTTTTCCTCGATTTGAGGGAATGCTGTGATGATGGAGGAATATTTGCAATTATGATGTTCCTGTGCAATAAGGTCCGTACGGACCAAGTTGACATCTGCAAAGAGGTCCGTACGGATCAACTCTGCGGGGGTAATCATTTTCCCGAGGATTTGAGGAATATTGTGGACTTTAAGAAGATTCGGTAATTATTAAAGCAAAGAGGTCCGTACGGACCATTATTGCTTTCAATTTCTGAAAATTCCCAAGGTCCTTTTGTCCCTTTTATCCCGGAAAGGCTCCTCCCTTGGTTTGGTGGGGGTTTTGAGAGGGTTTTGAGTGCCGAGGTTGTCGAGGCTGCGTTGATGAGTCTGCGGTGTTTCCCGTGTGTTTGAAAGGGGTGATTGATTGGGGTACTTACGAAGCCCTCGACGGCGTCACTTATGAAAGAAGTGGGGTCGCCAGATAAGATAAGGGTCCTAATCTGGATCGCGTCTTTGGGAGATAAAGTGGCCGGGAGGTCGGTGTGAGGACGTGGTGGTGTCCTATTGTGTGACCAGTTTAGGTCGGTAGGTGGACCACCGTGATAGGATTCCTACGTATCCACTGGCGGGAATCAAGTGCGGTCGTAGTTCGGGTGTGGGGTGAGTGTTTTGTGAATGTGGGCGTGGTGGTGCCACAGTGTGGTGTGACCGCGAGGTCGGTTGTGAGGACGTGGTGGTGTCTGGGTGACCGCATAGGTCGATGCATTTGGACCACTGTGATAGGATTCCTACGTATCCCTGGCGGGAATCAAGCCTGGTCGTAGTTCAGAGGTCGTAAAATCGTGAGTGCGGGCGTGGTGGTGCCCTGAAGTGTTGTGTGACCGCCGAGGTCAGTGGTAAGGACGGGGTGGTGTCCTAAGATGTGGTGACCGCCGAGGTCAATTGTGAGGACGTGGTGGTGTCCTGGGATGTGGTGACCGCCGAGGTCAATTGTGAGGACGCGGTGGTGTCACAGGATGGAAATTTTACGATTTTCCTAATCGGGTGGTTTAAGGCCTTCCGGGCCGGTGATAGTGATTTGGGAGGTTTATACGGTCTTCCGAACCGAGTGGTTTAAAGCCTTCCGGGCTGGAGATAGTGATGGGGGAGGTTTATACGGTCTTTCGGACCGAGTGGTTTAAAGCCTTCCGGGCTGGGGATAGCGTGAGGACTAGAATCGTCTTCTGAATGTGGTTGCGCCACGCGTGAGGACTGTGAATCGTCTTCTGGCGGCGGTTGGTGCCACGCGGGAGGACTTTGAATCGTCTTACGCGGCGGTTGGTGCCACGGGAGGACTTTGAATCGTCTTACGGCGGCGGTTGGTGCCACGGCGGAGGACTTTGAATCGTCTTCGGCGGCGGTGGTGCCATGCGGGAGGACTTTGAATCGTCTTATGGCGGCGGTTGGTGCCACGCGGGAGGACTTTGAATCGTCTTCTGGCGGCGGTTGGTGCCACGCGGGAGGACTTTGAATCGTCTTCTGGCGGCGGTTGCGGGAGGACTTTGAATCGTCTTCTGGCGGCGGTTGGTGCCACGCGGGAGGACTTTGAATCGTCCTCTGGCGGCGGTGGTGGAGGCATGGCTGCCTTGAGCTTTGAGAGGTTTAGATGTCTCGTGCTTTGTCCGTTGGGGAGAAGGTTGGACTTACGATGGCTGCCGGTGTTCATCCGTTGGGGATTTATTGTGGCCTTGTAGGGGCTTGCAAGGATTCCCTTTTTGACTTGCTGGGGAAGGAGCTCGGGCTTACTTTGATGGCCGGTGCTTGCGTTGCCGTTGAAGTGGGCTAGGTTCGGGCTTACACTGACTGCCGGTGTTCATCCGTTGGGGATTTATCGTGGCCTTGTAGGGGCTCTTTCTGCTGAGAAGATGACTTCGGACCTCCTTTTGAGGGCCGGTGGTTGAGTTGCCGTTGAACGTTTTGGAGGCGTCTTGTGCCTTGATATTCGTGCTGGGAGGTGTTGGCTCCTTCTTGAATTGCCGTTGAGTGGGCGAGGACCGGTCTTACATTGACGGCCGGTGGTTGAATTGCCGTTGAAGTGGGCGAGGTTCGGGCTTACGTTGACGGCCGGTGATTGAATTGCTGAGGACGCGTGACCTTGTAGGGGCTTTTCCTGCTGGGAAAGTGTCTTCGGACCTGTTTTGAGGGCCGATGCGTTGAGCGTTTTGGAGGCGTCTCGTGCCTTGATATTCGTATTGGGAGGTGTTGGCTCCTTCTTGAATTGCCGTTGAGCGTTTTGGAGGCGTCTCGTGCCTTGATATTCGTACTGGGAGGTGTTGGCTCCTTCTTGAATTGCCGTTGAGTGGGCGAGGACCGGTCTTACACTGACTGGCGGTGGTTGAATTGCCGTTGAAGTGGGCGAGGTTCGGGCTTACACTGACTGCCGGTGGTTGAATTGTCGTTGAAGTGGGCGAGGTTCGGGCTTACACTGACTCCCGGGGATTGAATTGAAGGGTTAGGGACCATTCTGCACTTGGATTTGCTGGAAAAGGCCTTAGGACAGCCAGGGGCAAAGATTATAAGGGCAGAAAAGTAATTTGGCCCTCCCTTGCAAGAAGGTCCGTACGGACCAACGGATGCAAGAGGTCCGTACGGACCACTTTGGTTTACGATTCCGAGGTTTTGACCGGGTTAAAAGACCGAGGCCCCCTTCACTTCTTCTTCTCCAGTTCGTGCATCCGAGAGAGAGAGAGAGAGAGAGAAAACCTCCATTTTACCAAAATCCTCCATTTTTTGCTTGAATCGCTTGCAATGGCGGAAGGATCTCGAAGGAATTGTCGTCAGCCTTGGTCAAGAAGTGGTCGAGCAACGGATGGAGCTTCAAAGAAATTGGATTTCGTTTGTTCCATCTTCGAAGAACCCGGATGTCTTGTATCCAAATCCGGAGGTGCAAAATCGTCGTTCTAGGAACGTCGGGAGGTAAGAAATCCGTTCCGTTTTGATTCCTGCTTTCGAATTTTTGAATGCTAGAACTAGGTTTTAGTTTTTCGCATTTTTGAATTTTTGTTATTATTTTTTTTTATGCCTTTTGTGAAATTCTTGATGAATTGTTGAAAATGGACATGTAAAAATTGTGGGTATGTGTATTTTGTGCAGAAATGTGTAGATTAGCTTTTATTTGTGAAAATAAAGTGCCTCTCTATGAAAATGCATGTTTTGGTGTTTTGTACCGTATGCTATTTATGTATGTACATTATGAGAAAAGTTTGTCGTGTAGTGACAAATTTTGTGAAAAAATGTGACATGTGCCGTGTGTTGTGACGGGTTTTGTCTGAAAGTGTGTGCCGTGTAGGGACGGATTTTTGAAAAATGTGTTATGCAGATGTGTCATGCCGTGTGTGCCATGTTTTTGGGTGACGGACTTTGTGGGGAAAATATGTGCAATATGTGCCGTGTTTTTGTGACGGGTTATATGTGCCTTTGCCGTGTTGGGACGGACTTTTTGAAAATGTGTCGTGTAGGGCTTAATCCCTTTTTTGAGAAAATGTGTACGGTGTGTGCCGTGTTTTGTGACGGGTTGCATGGGAAAAATTATATGTATAATGTATGTGAAAATTATGTGCAACATGTGCCGTGTTTTGTGACGGGTTATATGTGAAAAATATGTGCAATGTGTGCCGTATTTTGTGACGGAGTTATTTTCATGGCTTTCCGTGTTGGGACGGACTTTTGTGCCTTTTGTTTTATATTAAGTATTGTGATTGACGTACCTTTGCTTTGTGTTTACTGCGGGATGCGAGGCTTATGGCGGGAAGGCCAAGAGGATGAAGACTTCGGGGATCGCTCGAGGCATTGTTGAGTTGTGGCGGCGGATGCCCGATATTTACGTGGATGGTAGGCCGAGTCCCGGGAGGCTGGTCTACGCTTCGGCTTGGGTGTGTTCGTAGAGAACACAGCGGGGGTTTGACACGAGGAAGAACAAGAGCGTCTTCCTTGGCCTTTATGAGTATTGGTGGGATACCACCCGCGCCTTCCATACGAGTTGGGGAGAGGTGACGGTGACGCCCGACCGAGCTTTCTTTGCGATTCTGGGCTTTCCTTGAGGAGGGCCGGTGCGGTGGAAGATATGATCTCCGATCTTGTGTTGGCCGAGCTGCTGGGCTTTGAGCCTCGTCCTCGCGAGGTGCAGGGATCTTTGTATAGCGACGTGGAGGCGAGGATCACGACCGGCATTGGGGCCTATGTCAGGGAGTGCCGGCCGGGTGACGGCGGAGCGGCAGCGCGCTCCTTTTTGTGGTATGCACTTTCAGAGACTTTGTTCTCGAACCACGCGGCTGCGGCTCCCTTTGCTCTGTTGGAGAGCTTGATTGATCTGGATAGAGTTTGTGACATCGCTTGGGGCGAGCGAGGCTTGGCGAGCTCTACTTTTCTTTGGACCGGTTTAGCCGGTGTGGCCGATTCTTTGGCTTTGTTTTGACTTTGCTTTGGAGGTATGAGTTTATTCTTGTTTTTGATTTAGCAACTTGTCGCTTCTCCGTTTTCTTTTGCTTGAGCCTTTTACTGTTTTTGTCACAAGTGTGGTTCTATGAGGTTTTTCGGTGTTTCCGTGGGATAGAGATCTGGGGTACATTCTTTGCGTACCACTGCTATCTTTGAGGTGAGGCTCGTACGGCGAGGAAGAGGAGGACCCGGCGGGGAAGCTCACCATCGCCTACGGGGATGTGCGGGAGCGTACGGAGAGGGTAGCCGGAGGGGTTTGTTTTGTTCTGTGGGCTCGGTATGAGGGTGATGAGTTCGAGGGGCTCCCGAGGTGACGGCGCGACGGAAGATCTTTGCGGGGCACGACTGCGGCGTCATGTACACAGGGGAGCGGGTCTTACGCGGCATGGCCCGGTGTGCTTCCCGTGGCTCAGAGGACCCTCCTTTTGGGATGCTTGATTCCGGGACATGGATGTGCTTGATTTTGAGAGGTACCTTGGCGGTGTGGGCGCCGAGGAGTTCATTTTGTATGGAGAGGAGTACGGGGCCTTCGTGAGGAGGAAGGCGAGGGCGCCGCGAGTGCGCGAGGAGAGAGAGGCGGCCGCGGGCTCCCCGAGAGGTTCCGATGTCGGGGCCGGATTTCACGTATGTCCGTGGGGACGGATCGAGGAGGAGGGTATGCATGCCCGTTTACGGCGAGCTCTGCTTGCATACGAGTGGATCCCGATAGATCGGTGAGTGTCTTGACTCTTTTCCATCTTGGCATCTTTTACGTATTTTTCTCTTTTTGTTGTTGAGTATAAGCTATTCTTTGAGCGTTTCCTTAGGCTGCTTGCTTGTGCGGAGTCCCGGGGAGAGCCTATGATATGCTTGACTCGCCGTTACGTGGCGATGAGGTCGTTTGCGAAGAAGATGGCGTCGAAGATGTCTTGCCGGTCTTCCGACGCGTGCGGCGTACCGGCTATGCCTTCGAGGCATTACAGCAGACGTTCCTCCACCGAGAGCCGAGCCGGAGCCGCGGCGGGGAGGGACCTTCGAGGGCGGCATAGTATGGATCTTAGGGACATCTTCGGGAGCTCGAGGCGGCGGCCCTTTTATCGGTTCTTCCCTCCTCGGGATGCGCGGGCGAGGGTCCGTCGAGCCTTCCTTCTTTGATCCTTTCGCCGGATTTGATCCTTGAGTACTTTGAGTACCGGCCTCGGAGGGCTCGGTATTCGATGACGAGGATGTGACGGGCGAGTTCACGGGGATGCCCGACTTCTCTGCGGAGGACCTCGGCGAGATGATGATGATCTTTGAAGAGTCGGATTAGGGTCCATTTGCTTTCCCTCTTTCCATATCTTCTCTTTTTTTTTTGTTTAGCAACAAACATTTGATGTACTGTAATAAAACACTTGTATTTGCACGGCAAACGGCATTTTATTTTAAGATGTAATGTCATTTTTGTGATTCCGGGAATTGTCCTAGAAATTGTTGCTATTATTATTTTTTATTTTGTGCATGCCACGTGAGGCGAGAGTGCGTTTGTGGGTAGTGTATGTTTGCGGGAATGGCTTTGGCCGGTGTTTGGGCGGTTTGGAGCAAGGTCTGCGAGGACGGTGGTTGTTATCTTGTTTCTTTGGGAAAATGGGTCATGGTTGCAAGGAGGTCCGTACGGACATACTTAGCATGCAAAGAGGTCCGTACGGACCAACCTTGCTTTTGGGAAGGAGATAAATGCTTTCCGGTGTGCGGTTCTTCCCATTTCCCCATTTGCGGCCATTTTCGAGCTTTCTTCCCCATTTTCTCTAGGAACCTCCATTTTTGCCATGGATTCTTCGTACGTCCCTAGAATTTTGCCGAGGCTTTCGCGGGAGAGGCAAGCACACTTCCTTGAGCGGTGAAAACGTGGATGCGGCGCCGTATGAGGCATCGAGAGACGGGCTTTCGAGGTAAGGTTTCGTCTTTGCTCGATTTGGTCTTTTAAGGAGTTGGTTCTGATTGGGATTTGTTGCGGGCTGCCGCGAAGTTACAGGATGTTAGGAGGCATGTGTCTTGTTTCTCCTACAATGAAATGGTGCCCACTTTTGAGGATTTTCGGGCTTTGATTGGAGGACCGGAGGTGGAGGCCATCTCGCTTCCTTTGATTGGTGGTCTTTGCGGTGAGCGTGAAGCTTGCGGGCTTTCTTCGTACTTCGTTGGAAGAAGTGCGGGGCATGATCCTTGATTCGGGTCATATCGACATTTACGAGCTGCCGGAGCGGTTCATGGTTGATGATGAGTGATGTCTCTTGGGACGCATTTGCCTTGTGCGTGATGGCGACGCTTTTCTGAGTCGGCTCACTTGGCATTTGCGATGGCGCTTTGCTAGATGTGGTAGGGCCTTTGCGGGTGGAGAGGATATTGTCCCGTTGGTCTTTGGGGAGACTCTTCATGGTATCGGCCAGGTCGCGGCAGGGATCGTTTCATGAGAGGGGAAGCCCCGCTTTGCTCACCTTGTGGCTGCGAGAGAGACTTCGAGGCCATGCCGAGGCTCAGAACGTCGTTTAGTCCGTGGTCATTTGCTCGGCGACCTCTTGTGTTGGATATGGATCGGTCACTTTGGGAGAGATGGATGGCACGGCTTGAGTACGCATCGAGATCATTTGGTGGGTTCCGCCTTTGGAGGATTGAGACTAGGAGGATCTTGCGGGAAGGGTCCTACGTTGTCGAGTTCCGGGTTTGTCTTGGTCCTCCTTCTATATTCCGTCGCTTGTTTCCGGCGGTTTGGGATGAAGCGAGGAGCCTTTGTTGGGTGGGATGACCTTGCTGCTGCGGAGGTAGTTCCTCTTTGTATGGCGGCTTCGGGTGCCTTCTTGTATTTTACGAGGGTATGGAAGTATTCCGCTTTCCCTCTGTGGTACTCCTTAGACGTCGGGAGCGTCGTATTGACGACTCGGTTCAGCACAGTATGAGCGGCGTGTTGGGCGAGTCCCAGTGGTCTTGGAGAGCGAGGCGTGTAGCGATTACAGGACCCGGTTGCCGTAGTAGCTATTGCCTTAGGAGTGCCGAAGCACAGTCGACCACTTTGGATGTGACGGGAGACACTTTGTTTGACTACGAGACTAGAGTTGACCGGCGACGGGGAGAGGTCCTCTTTTGCGGACTCGCGGGGAGGAGATCCGAGCCGAAGCACGGGCGAATGAAGCCACGAGAGCTCTGGATTGTTTGACTCTACGGGGAGGACCCCGGATCTCGGAGCGAGAGACGCGAGTTGGTTCACGTGGAGCGAAAGAAGACTCGCCGGGGACGAGGGAAGAAAGGAAAGAATGGCGAGGGGACAAGCGCAGATGGCGCGGAATGACCTCCTAGGTATCCATTCATTGCATTTGCAAACACATTATTAGTTAAATGTATTAAAATTTGTCTTTTAGCATGTTGTGAATTTGAGAGTAGACCGTGCTTGAACTCATCAAGAAATGTTGTAACCGTTAGTGATTTGTGATTTACTTTTAAAGCGTTGTCGAGACGCAAGATCGCTTGTTTGCCTTTGTTTCTTTTGTGCACTTTGTCGGCGTCCATCTTTGGACTTTTACATTGCATTTGCGGAATGAAGCGATGCAGGCCATGACGGCAATCCCTTTTGCTTAGGCTTTGTGCTTGGGCGAGAGGTTGAATGATCCCATGACAAGTCGTTTTGAGGGTCTTTTCGTAGCTTCCTTGCCTCTTGTTGGCGTCGGGCTCTTGACCTCTTTTTGTAGCTTCTGCTTGAGCTTCTTTTATTTGTGGTTTTTTTTTTTTTGTGAGCCCTTGCTCGAGCTCTCTTTTTTTTTTTTTGTGAGCCCTTGCTCGAGCTCTTTTTTTTTTTTTTTTTTTTGAAGCGCGTGAGGGCGAAGACAAGCCCCTGGCTTGGAAGCGGACATGAGTCGGTCGTTTGATCTTGAGTGACCCTCGGATGTCCTTTGATGTTGCTGCCGTCGTTTGACTTGGTCAAGGTGACTGTTGGGGCGTGTTCTTGAAAAGTGCGTAGCTTGATGGAGGTCTTGATTGACATTCAAACTTTTGACTTTTTGTGTATTTTTAGGACCGGACCAATTAAGGTTGCCTACGTTCCCCAGGACTAGAGGGCTCAGTGCACGTAGTTCGACACTACATGGAGTGCCAAGAGATGCACAGTTGTTCTTCTTTAGGCGAAGTATCTGCGAAGTTTGCTTCCGTTATTTGGATTCATGAAGGGATTGCCGTCTAGGTGCATCGGCTTCATGGCGCCTCCGGAGAAGATCTTTTGAACCACGAAAGGGCCGATCCATGTGGGTTCCCATTTTCCCGGTGGGTTGGTTCGAGTGGGAGGCTTTTCTTTGAGTACAAGGTCGCCTTCCACGATGTCTCGGGATTTGACTTTCTTGTCGAAAGCTCTAGCCATCTGCTTTGATAGGCTCGGACGTGTTCCATGGCCTTTAGTCGTCGCTCGTCTAGCGAGCCAATTCGTCGTGTCGGCTTCGGAGCCATTCAACCGTTGATGTCATTTTCCAGCGGCACTCGGAGTGAGGGAATTTCCGGCTCGATGGGAAGGGCTGCTTCCATCCCGTATGTCGGGGCAAATGGGGTTTCTCCCGTGGGCATTACGGCGATGTGCGGTAGCCCCAAAGTGCAAGGTGCGGCTTCTCGGGCCAATCTCGTCCTCGGGTGGTCATTTTCGGATGATCCGTTCGAGGTTTTGTTTCTTTGCTTCCACGGCGCCGTTTGTTTGTGGCCGGTAGGGAGAAGATTTGTGGCGTGTGATCTTGAATTCAGCCCGGCGATGCATCGAATTCCCCTTCGAAGTGTGAGCCATTATGCGATATGACCTCATTTGGGATGCCGTATCGGCGAGATGATGTTTTCCTTGAGGAAATGCGCGACCTTCTTGGAGGTGAGTACCTTGTAGGACTTGGCTTCGACCCATTTGGTGAAGTAGTCGATGGCTACTAAGATGAACTCGTGGCCAGATTCTTTGCTGGCGGAGCGATTTTCCCGATGACGTCAATTCCCCAAGTGGCAAATGGCCAAGGTGTAGTCATGCGGTAGAGATCGTGGGGAGGTAGATGATTGAGGTTGGAGAACCGTTGGCACTTGTCGCGGCTTCGGACAAAGTGGATGCAATCTGCACTCCATGGAGATCCGGTAGTAGCCCATCACGAGAATGATTTGCATCGGGGCTCACGGCGTTCATGTGGGGACCGCAAGCCCCATTGTGGACTTCGTTCATGAACTTGTTTGCTTCTTCTTGGGCGATGCGGCGTAGGAGTGGCCCGTGGTAGCGTTTCTTGTATAGCATGTCCCGAGGATGACGAAGTGAGAGGCGAGGCGTTTTAGGGCCATGATGCTCTTGGTTTTGACCCCTTACGTGTGTGGGTCTTCCTTGTTCATGAAGGTGGTTTCCCGTTCTTGAGGTATTGGAAAATCTGGTGTGTCTTTGGAAATGGCGTCGGACTTGCGTCTCTTTGGCTCTTCGGCAATCTTGCAAATCGTTGTGATTAAAACCTTCTCGGCGGCTTGGGCCCGGTTTTCTCTCGTTTGACAACATGCTTAAATGTTTGCTTGATGCATTTATTTAATTAATGTGTTTGCCTTTTGTATAGATGAATTGTTATTAACTTGTTTTGATTAGTTAATATCATCATTTGTTAAAGATGCAATGAAATGATTTTTAGGAAGGTCGGACCTTTTATTGAAAGCGTGAAGGCGTACATTGTTGATCAAAGATTCACAATCGTCGGGCGTAAAGCCGTCAAAAGACTCAAAAGATGTGAATTCACGAGACAACAAGACTCGAAGCTAGACTATAGGCGACGAGGGATTGGACCGGGCTTCATTACTCTCGGATGGGTTGTAGCTCTAGAGGGAGTGGTCTTTGGTTCGGGTGGCCAATCTTCCCTTGGCATGAGTCCGGAAAGTAGCTTGCATGCGGTTCGATTTCAAACCGGATCGCGGAGGTTTTTGGTTGCTCCACGATGATGTCCCTCCATTAGTGTTGCCACCGAGTCCTTGGGGGTTTTTGATGATAGAAGTCGGCGAGGGCTACTTCTAGGAGGGCGAAGCATTCGGCGGTCGGAGTTGATTCTTGCGTGTTGATCACTTTCATAGAATGCTGCCTCTTTATGCAGGATCTTTGCTTGGACGACGTTTACAATGTACGATTCGGAGGGCATGCTATATCTCCTTCCACGATTAAGCCTTGGAGGAGGTTGCGCCCTTTGTTCATCAGTCGGACACCGGAATGTTGAATTGAACTAAGGCTGTGATGGCTGTCCCCGTAAGATCCGAGTGTCGGCTAGAGGGTTGTCTTGTACGGGGGATCGGTGATGAGCCGGTTGCAAGAGGGTTTTCGGCGAAGTAAGGGTCTACTCCTCGATCAATCTCCATTAGGGCATCCATCTCTTGATCCTCTCTCGAAGCATTCTTCACGGTCGCATATATCGAGTTGTCATCGACCCATGAGTTCTTCGATTTCCGGCTCGTCGCGGCTTAGAGCGTGGATGTAAGGATCCACTTCGTAGCGGGACGGGGTAGGAGAATCATGCAGGGAAGAGTATTCGGTCATGTCGGGACCTTCTTCAGGTCATAGCTTGCTGGCCAAGCACTTGCCATTGCTGCGCTTCCGCGGATCACTTCGATCGCTCCATTGGCATTGATGAATTTCACGCATTGGTGAAGAGTAGATGATCTTGCTTTCATCGATGTATCCAAGGTCGTCCCAACAAAGCGAGAGAAGGTTGGTTTGATTTCCACGACTTGGAACTCTACCGAGCTCCGGTTGTACGTCGAATTGGATCCTCAAATTGATGACTCCTACGATTGGTCGTGCGGTGGAATCGTAGGCTCGGATTACCGAGGTGAAGGCCTTATCGAGAGAACGGTCGATGCGGAGTCGTTTCGGTGTGCTCAAGCGATGATGTTGGCTGCGGAGCCGTTATCAATCAAGACGTTCGGGAGGAAGAACATCTCTATTTTTATGAGGATGAGGAGGGCTTCGTTGTGCCGATTCTCACATATTGGCAAGTCATCGTACATGAAGGCTAAACCGCTTCCCGTGCTACCGTTTGACTCGGTCTCTTCGGGGAACGTTCGATCCATCCATTTGTATGCCTTGGCCGGCAAAGATCGTAGGGAGACGGTTGCCCTTGGGCGTTCTTGTCGGAATTCCCGGTCACGAGATCTTTTGACTCACGGTTTCACGCTCCCGATCGTAGCGGGACGACATGCGACGGTTTCGGAAATTGCGAGTGCTGCTCTCGCTTGGAGTTTCGTCAAAGGCTATTGAGTTTACCACTGTCGTTCGGGAATGGATTTCCGATGGTATTGGGACCACGAGGGCGTTCCAATTTTCCCTCCTCAATGAGCCCTGGACCACACCTTGAGCACGAAGCAATTGTCGGTGGTGTGGCCGGGGTAGTTGTGGAAGGCGCGGTGCTTGCTCATATCCATGTTGGGTTTGGGAGTCTTCGGTTGGAAATTCTCGAGTGGTTTGAGAAGATTTCGTTTCACCAAAGCTTCAAATACTTGACCCAAGGGCATTTCAAGGTTGTCTAAATCTTTGGAACTGTGGGAAGCGAGGGGATTGTTATTCTTTGGGGCTGCTTGATCGCGGTTTACTTGAGCTCCGTTACGAATGTAGTGTCTTGTTCATTTGCTTCCTTTCCTTTGGTTCGGGCGGGAGTTGAAGTTGCCGGAGTTTGTTCGATAGCGGTAAGATGAGGCGGGGTTCTTTGTTGCCTTTTGAAGACTCGAGTCTTTTCAAACTTTGTCCGGCGTTGACCATGGCACGGAGATCCGGATAGAAATGGTGGGCGATCAAGGTCCTCAAAGATGGCTTGAGGCGGGAATGGAAGATGTCCATCTGCTCTTCTTTGGAAAGTGGATCCATTATCTCGCTTAGCTTCCCGGTTCCATCTTTTGTAGAACTCGCCCAGCTGGTTCGTCATCCTTTTGTTCGGTGGCTTGCGGGTCATGGCGGTTTGTCTCCCATTCAAGGTTGGCGCGGTACTTCTCCGGGGAAGATTTCAGCGATTTGATCCCACGTGGAGCGGTTTTACGCCTTCACATTGAGGAACCACCTTAGTCTTTGTGGATTTGAGGGAATGCTTGAAAGTGATGCTGCCATCTGTTGAGGGTTGCCCCTTTGGCTCTCATACCCGGGACGTAGGTGTCGATGTGGGTTTTGGGCATTACGTCCGTCAAACTTTTCCATTTCGGCATCCTGAACTTTGGAGGGAGAGGGACCACTTTGTTCGGATCGGTAGGCGGAGGGAGTCCTTCCGAGAACTAGCTAGCTTGCCTTGCATGTCTTTCATTTGTTCGATCGGCCAAGCCATGTGAGGATCGGTATGCGAGGTGGGTTACCATTTTCGGGGACGGAAACCGAAGATGGGGGTGGATTGGGCGATGGGATTGCCATTCGGGAGTCTTGGGGAGGTAGTTGAGTGTATACCAACCCATACCACAGGGTGTTGAAGTTGAGGCGTGATTGCCGGGTCCGCTAAGGGTTGTGTTTGGGAGGCTGGAAATGATTCGTTAGCCCCAATTGGCGGACTAGCGAGTGGCAAACTTGAGATGTCGGGATATCCGCTCGGGATGCCCTGTCCACACAGTAAGCATGGGGACTTTTGATTGTGGTTGCGAGGCTCGTATAGAGGCAAAGGATTGAATCTGGGGATCCGAGATGCATTGGGATCTGGCGGAGCGAGCACGTATGTGTCTTTGTTGGTGCGAGCTTGATGTGCGGCCGGAAGCTGGCTTGTCTTTGGCGGGCATGTCGGGGCTTGGCCCGAGCTGAGGAGCTTTGAGCGAGGCTGCTGCGTTCTTTGGGATCTCGTAGCTTGGCGGAGGCGGGACTTCTTGATAGCTTTGAGAAAGCCGGGGAGCCGGTATGTCTTCGTCCTCTATGAGAACAAAGGTTCCATCGGGTTGGGAAGGCTGCTAGCTGTTCCTCGAAGACGCAAGGTGTCTACGATCCGAGCTTCTTTGTTCCTCTTGGCGCTTCTTGATGGTTTCGAAGGCTCGCGGCACCTCCTCCATTGTCACGGAGGTTCCTTAGTGGCGGGGTTCCGTTTCCCTCATGTTATCTGTTGATCCGTCATGGGAGAGTAGCGGACGGTGCGGACCGTTGAGCTGGAAGGGCTATCGGACCTTGTGACCTCGATGCTGAAAAGGCGGCTTCCGGGTATTCTCAACCACTCTCGGTTATTTGGAGGGTGACGGGCAAGGTTTAGACACGGGAATGGCCTCACGGGATAAAGGGGAAAGCTCACGTGGCATGCGGTTTCCGTTTCTTTTATTTTTGATGTTTTTGTTGTTTTAAGTTACTTAAAACATGTTTTCTCAGAATCCTAGGTAGGTTGGAAAAGATTGCTCTTCTTTTCGCAACTATGCTAGATCTGGGTCGGTGGAGACCATACGTGCGGCTATAAGCCCCTCGTTTTGCACTGTATTTCGACATCCCGGGGTGGACGGCCCGGGCGAGGTCCTATAGTGCAAGCGGTTTCCACCGGCCTAAAAGAAAAATCGAACCTAAGGACCGAGCTGTCATGTTCGTTTTGATGCGTTAGCCATGTGAATAGTGAACCGAGCCGGCCACTAAGTCAAGATCGGGTCAAGAGTTCGGCATGACCTCTCTTTACCTTGCTTGCGCAAGGGATGCAGTGACGTTAGGCGTTGGCTGGTCATATTGTCATGGGCGACGTATCAAAGGCGTGATGACATGGTGTCATGTGAGCATGGATGTATATCCGGACGGAACATCGTGCAGGTGTAGCCGGAAATCAAGATCGGGTCAAGATTTTAGCATGACCTTTCATCGCTTTGCTTGCGCAGGGATCTTGAGTTCCGAGCCTTGACTGAGAAAAATGGCCGGCATAGTATATGTATCAGTATGGCATGACACGGTAGGTAAAAACCAGCCGAGTACAGGGAGTGTGACTCGAGACTCAACGTGCGGGGTTGGCGCTTGGCTAGGATGGGATGTTTGGAATGATCTCGTGCGCGTCCAAGAGGCCTAGGAAGACCAAAGCGGAATTTGCTGAGACCACTCCCGGGTTGAGGGTTGTAGTGTGTGTATATCCGGCGACGGTGCGCGTAGCGTGCGGTGTAGCGAGCGGCGGTGCGAGTAGAGTGCGGTGTAGCGTAGTTGTAAGTGCTCCAATTTGAGCTTGTTAGAATTTTCGTTAGAAAATTAACGAAAGTTATAACATTTCTAACAATTCCTAACAATCCTAACTTTTCTAACAAAGTGAGGGTAAAATGGGCATTGTTATTTAAGGTTAAACCTTAAAAAGAATCTTAAGAAAGAAAAACAAAAGAAGAAAACCACAAATAGAAATCTTTGGAAACATAAAGCATTTGTTCAATTTGAATTTTCAAAAGAAATATTCCTTGTGTCCAAAGCCTGAAGCTGCATTTAATGAACAGTGCACGCTGAGGATCCCATCCGCGCGGACATCTTTGCATTTTCAGGAGGGCTATAAATTGAGCCCTCCAGTCACAAAAATAAGGAGGAAGAACACATTTTGCACCGAACCTCTGGCGAAATATAGAGAGAAAACAGTGAGAATTCACTTGAATTGTCACCATTTTCTCTCCAATCTTTCCCAACTCATACTCATCCACTCACTCTCATATTAAAGCCCTAAACACTCATACACTCAAGCCAAACACTCAAGAACACAAGGAAGATTGGTAAACCCTCCTCTTCCTAACCCTAAATCTCATCCATGCATGCATCTTCAAACTACAAAATGTAGTTCTTTCATCTTCTTGCTCTAGATCTAAGAAGATCACCATGGAAGACCATCTCCATGGATGATCTTCTACAAAGATCAACATTATTTTCAAGTTCTCTTACTTTCTTGCAAAGAAAACTCATTTTCAAAACCCTAAAAACCATTTTCAAGCATAAAATCTCATTTTCAAAGGATAAAAATCCCCTTCCCAAGCAAATGAAATGCTTAGTCCTAATGTACCCCAAGGATGGTTTGGTATAGTTGATTCACCACTAAAATGTCTAGTGATCACTAACCAAAACCTAGGGAAATGGGGACAAGCATGGATGCAAAACCCCCCTTAAAATCATATTTTCTTTCTTGAGAAGTTGCTGTCCAGTAGCAATTTTCTCAGACCTCAGTCCATGGTCTTAATTTTTGGACACAGATGAACTTGGAATTTGGTGTTGACTACAAAACACTTTTTGTAGCCAACATCCAGAGCTTTCCAGACATATTTTTACTTTATTTTTTGGGTGAGTAAAACTCCTCTTTTCAAATTTTCTTTCAGAGGCTAGTTCATCAGCTTCTGGGAATCCAGATCTCATATCTGAGGTTTCCAGAAGGTTTTGACCCCTCAAATCTTCTCCAAAATGGAAAATTCCTTCGCACAAATCTTATTTAAGGTGTCTAGAACAACTTTCATTCTCTGAGTTTATCCAGATTATGAAGTTTTAAGACCCTTGAATCCATTTCAAAATCAAAGGTCCACTGCCTTTTTCATTCTGGCAGAAATGGCTCTCAACTTCAAAAGGTCTTTTGAGTACCAAATCTCAATCCAAAAATCTTCCAAAAAATCATGGGATCAGTTTAAAGTCTTAAAAGATATCCCAATTTTTACTTTTCTGAGTTTCAACTTATTTTGGCCAAAACACACACACACACACACACACAAATGATTTTCAGCTTGGAAGACTCGTTTTACGAGGCGTCGGAGTGCACACTAACGTCCTTCCCGGCGCGTAACATGACCTCCGAACCTAAATCTCTGATCTCGGGCTTTTTCAAAGTTTTGGCCCTCAAAATTAAAATGGCGTGGCGACTCCGTTTTCGTTGATTTTCTTTCAAACAAAAAATGGGAAAATTTTCGGATACACATCATCACGGTGGCGACTCCATTTGGGGACTAAGCTTTTTTAAAAAAATGGTATTTGGTATATTGGTGGAAACCACTAAATTTCCCGTTATCGCCTCCTAACACGAGTCGGGGATAAATTGTGGTCTAACAATCCCACGTACCGGTATCACCGTTTTCAAAAAAAAAAAGCTTTTGAGGGTCAAGCTTCCGTCCCGGCTTTGAAAATCATTTTTGTGTGTGTGTTGATTTTTGCACAGTTTTCATGTTGTTTTGGCCGCCTCGGAGAAAGTCAAAATTTTATTTGTCGGAATAATGTCCCTAATCGGAATTTTCGTGCTTACGTGCTTATGTGCTCATTAAAAATTTCAAAAAAAAAAAGATTTTCAAAAAAAAAAAGATTTTCAAAAAAAAAAAAGAAGAAGAAAATTCTCAAAAAAAAAATAAATAAAATAAATCATGCATCATATTTTTAAGACTCATAAAAAAATCTCTATTTTACTCAGAAAAAGAATATAGACTGCTTGCACACTACGCGCACGTGACCGTACACTTGCACACTACGTCCTTAACCGGGAAATCCTTGTCGCGGTCCGTTTGGTCTTATTACGCCTCTCGGATGAGCACGGGACTACCCAAACATCCCATGGAGCCTCGTGTCGACCATGCACTTGTCAGTGACACACTTTGTCAGAGACCCGGTTGGTTTTTAGTACAGTGCTGTGTCATGCCTGTCCGTGTATAGACCTTTCCTTTCAAGCCTTTGTCGGCATACCGACTCAATATCTTTCGGGGACCCTTATCGGTCGAAGTTACGCCGGTTTTCCGCCGCGAGACTTTGACCAAGATATTGGCCAGGCGCCTTGACTTCGGCTCGGCGCACAAATTATACAACGACTCCCGGCATTGACCTTTGAGTCATCAAGGATTAATGAATATTCCATGCCTAATTACGGCTTAGCGACGACAAGTCAAGATCAATTGTGGACGCTTATCGGTCAAATCATGCCGACTTTTCGTCGAGCCCTCGGACATGATCTTGACTTTTGACGTCGGCTTTGTCAGTAATTTACATCGAATGCTCGTTAAGACTCGATTACCCTTGAGACTTTTAGGATCGTTTTTCTTTCGGTCGGTGGGACCCGCTTGCCCTATAGGACCCTCGCCGGGGCTGTCCACCACAGGAGGTCGAAATACGGGTGGAATACGAGGGGCTTATAGACGTAGTGACGGGGCCCACGATCCGGGAATCGAGTAGTTTGCGAAAAAGAAGAGCAATCTTTTCCAACCGATTAGGTTAATAAAACATGTTTTAAGTAAACGTGAACAAATAAGCTGCATGTTGCATGAGCCTAAAGCCCCGAACACCTACCCTCCTTCCATTCCCGGACATACGAACCTTCGTGTCCTTTCCCCATGACTCCGCACAAAGCTTGGTTTCGGGCACGGGTCACCGTTTGATCGGTTAGGAAGAGTCAGCGCGTCGTCGGCTTCACCGTTTGTTCCGACTCCAGGGTTTGAGAATGTCTGCATCGGCCGGTAATGATGGGGATAACGTTGCTCCGTCCTCCAAAATCCCTCGAACAGACCCGTATTGGATCCGGTTGGTAGAACGAGATGAGACTTCGACATGAGGCTCAAATTGATGACCTCTGGGGGTTGTCGCAAGTCATGGTTTGACTATCGGTCTCAATTCCGATGGCACTTTTACCGCAAAGAAGGAAGAGGGTTCTCCTCCTCTTCTTAATAGTCCGGATACATCAAGATGCTACCCCAAGATTCCTATGTTTCCACCGCCGGGACTCCTGCCCGTCGACTTACGGGGCAAGCGGCCCCCAAACAGACGATCGGGGACGAAAGAGTTCGGTATGCGTCGGTTGTCCCCTCTCAAAGTGATGATCCCACAAATATCGGCTGAGTGATGAAAATCGAGGGAACGATTGAAGAAATATGGTCGGCCATCAAAGCCACGGAAGAACGCCCGGAAACAGACGGCGAGCTGGATTGAAGAGGCCACACGCCACTTCGGGACCTTAACAATATCCCAGCGGCCAGGGCTACCACACGAAGGACAAACATGTGCCCGTTCCGGGACCTCAATATCTCTCATTATCCGGCGGAGTCCAATCACTCGCTACCGGATGAGCCCGGCGAGATCCCCGGACCGGTTCCACTCAAAGTCATTCCGGCACCGCTCGGCACGAGGTCCCAAATCCGCCGCAGTAGTAGAACACATTTGGTGGGATATTTGTGGCTTGTCCCGATTGCCTTGAAAGGGACTATCGGGATTTGGATACACGAGGACCGTCCTCCTAAGAAAAAGAAAATTTCCTCCCGGCAAAAATTGAAGGAGAGATTCGAGGCCGGTGATAACGGTGTGGGAACGCTCGGGGAGCCATGCAGGGGATTTGATTATTATGTACTCTACTCCGGTCGGTCTTCCCCCAAGCAAAAAGGGGTAAAGAGCGAGAAAAGCCTTGCCAACGGAATTGAGACTTTCGGATGCAGTGCTTGCGAACGAAGTCAGCCCCCTCGGGGTCGGCCAAGGTTCGGTTGTCCGGTTCCAGTATACGCCGATGAAGAAAAACCGACGCCGATCTGGCGCTCCCACTCAATCAACATGTTGGCTGGAGATGGCAACCGCCACAAAAGGCATCGAGTATAACCCGGGGGCTTCGGCAAAGGCTCTACCTCGCAAGAAAAAGGCACGAAGCGACGGGTTTAATGACTCTCTATCCCGAGACAAGGACCAAATCTATGATCCTCACCTATATGGGAGTATGATCACCTTACTGCGATGAAGATTTGCCAAGAGATGTCTCCCAACACAATGAAGCTTTGTACATCACTATTCGGCTCAACACCATGTCACTCCACAGGGTATTAGTGGACAATGGATCATCGGTAAACGTCCTTCCCCTCGGCATGATGAGGGCCCTCATATAAATGAAAGGCGCGTGATCCCATCTACCGGATTGTCGAGGCTACGACGGTTCGTCTCGTCCCATTACGGGACGGTGACTCTGGAACTGCAGTACGAAACCCAAATGGTGCCCGCAAAGTTCCATGTAATGGATATCCCCTCAGAGTTCACGGCCCTACTAGGGCGCCCTTGGTTGCATCACATGAAAGCCATAGCCTCCACTCTCCACCAATGCGTCAAATTCATCAGCCGGCGGGAGACCTTGAAGTCATAAGGGGTGACGGTTTCCTCATAGGGAGCATGAAGGCTGAAACAATAGCCAAGAACGCCCACGAGTCAAACACCGGGGCTACATCCTTCAAGAGGCAAGTCTCGCCGGCATCCTTTGGAATCCGGCGATGCCAACTATGTCGACACACTCAAGCGAGCGAGACTCAGAAGAAGTTCGATTCATCAAATTTAATTGCTATTTCCAACACTTGGAGGCGTCTTGGAAGGAAACGGCGAACACCGCCATGATACGAGCACACAAGTCCCGGTCCTCAATCACGAGATTTGTCGGCATTCTGCAAACCCATTCTTTGGCCTCGCCGAGCGAGAGATTTTCATGATAAAAGTCGGCAAACACCGACGGACTCGGCTCGAATCTATGAACGTCGTGTGGGACGTCCTCCTTGCTTGAACTACACTGCCAAGCCTTTCCGCTCGAGTATGGGACATGAGATTTTTCTAGCGGCTCACCGAGACGCAATACGTCACTTACATCTGGATTGAGCGGTCGGATTGTGGCAAAGCGGAAATCCCGAGGATTGAGGAAGATCCCTACATCCACATGCTCGGCTTTCGGACGCCAAACACAATTGATTACGGTTCGGACAAAGAGATGATAGCAACGGCGAAGAGGGAGCACGAGACCATGCCTTTCCCGAGTTGTGAAGCCACCGGCAGCGATGCCGCTAAAGAATTGGGAAACTCTCTCGGGCCCGTCCGCGACCAAAGAGGAAATGATCACCAAGCTTGGATTGGTCCCCGATCCTTTCGTGTCAACCTTTGTAAAGTCCTCAGGAGTCTCTCATTGTTGAGTTCGAGTCTCTCGAGTCGTCAGATGGCCTTACGCTGAAGACTACGAGTACGCAGCGAACGTTGTATTCCCCTTCGTCTTGATGAAATGATGAACCTTTACGAGTATCCCTTAATTGCCAACTTTAACTAATGATGAATTAACTAATAATCTAAAAACGGTTAATAACGATTCACTAGATGAAGAGCGGACACATTAAATGAACAATATATCAAAGAAATCTTTAAGCGGAGTTGTCAGGAAGAGGAAAATCGAGCCCAAGCTGCCGAAGAGATTTTGACGAGTGTGAATGCGGAGCTGGAAGAGCCTAAAGAGACGCCTTGATTGGTAGTTTCTTCGAAGGGATGAAAGGGATGCCCTAATTGAGTCTAAAAGAATTCGTGGATGTGTTCGCATGGTCCTATAAAGATATGCCGGGCCTCGATCCTTCCATAGTTGAGCACCGAATACCGCTCGACCCGGAAGTCAAGCCGGTAAAGCGAAGCTAAGAAGAATTAAGCCCGAATGGTCCTTACAAGTGAAAGAGGAAATAGAAAAGATGCTCGGAGCGGGTTTCATCGGGGTCATTGAATACCCAACATGGCTGTCCAACATAGTGACGGTGACCAAGGCCAACGGAAAAATCCGATCTTTGCGTAGACTTGAGGATGCGAACAAAGCCGGTCAAAGACGATTTCCCCACACGCCAAACATCGACATTTTGGTAGATTCCACGGCCAACCATGAAGTCAAATCCTTCGTCGACGGTTTTGCCGGCTACAACCAAATCAAAATGGCGAGAAGAAGATCAAGCCAAAACGGCCTTCACAACCCCTTGGGGCACATGCTACACGGTCATGCCATTCGGACTAAAGAATGCTTTGGGGCTACGTACCGAAAGGGCGGCTACGGCTCTGTTCCATGACATGATCCACAAAGAAATTGAGGTCTATGTGGACGACATGATAATACATTCCGGAGGATCGAGATGGCGGCACTTTGTTGATTTGAGAAAATTCTTCGGCCGCCTCAGAGACCACGGCATGAGGCGAATCCGGCCAAGTGCACTTTCGGTGTAAGACGAGGTAAGGTGCTAGGATATATGGTGACGAACGGGGAATCGAAGTAGATCCCCGAGAAAATCAAGGCGATAGTTGAAATGAAGCCACCAGGACAACGACGAAGTGAAATCCTTCATGGGAAGCGCAATACATAAGCCGCTTTGTAAATCGGTGACCTCGATCTGCGAGCCGATCTTCAAGTTGATGAAGAAAAATGCCTACACGAGAATGGACCCCAGAATGTCGGCTTGCCTTTGAGCAGATTAAGGCATACCTTGTGAATCCCCGATTCTCTGCCCACCACATCGGCAAAAGCCACTCTTGCTATATCTAAGCTGTCACGGATACGGCAATTGGGGCTATGCTAGCTCAAGAGAAGAAAGATTCCAAAGTCGAAAACGCCATCTATTTCGTAGCGAGAAAGCTCCAAGGAAGCGAACTCAATTACTGCGCTTGCGAGAAGACTTGCGCGAGGTTTGGTGCAGGTAGTGGGAAAGTTGAAACACTACATGCGGTCTCACCCGATACATCTTGTCTCAAGAATAGACCCCATCAAATATACATTCGACAAGCCTTCCATCTCCATGAGGTTGGCAAAATGGTCGTTCTTTTTGGCCGAATATGACATCACTTATGTTTCAAGGAAATCCGTAAAAGGACGCATAATGGCGGAACATCGGCCGATTTCCCAAGTGATGAGTCAGGGACACGAACCTCAATTTCCCGATGATGGAATCTTCGCTCTAGAAGGAGAAAATCGCGGCAACTCTTCTTCGACGGGCGTCAAACAAAAGGGGAACGGGATAGGAATGCTTACAGTCGATCCTGCTTGACGAACACACCCCCATGCGGTAAGGCTGAACTTCGAAGTCACCAACAACGGCTGCTTGAATATGAAGCTTGCATAGCCGGGTTGGAAGCCGCCCTTGAAAAGAAATATCAAGGAATTGGAGGTGTATGGTGACTCTGCCCTCATCATCAATCGGGTCTCTAACAAATGGAAGACCGTGGATCCGGGTTTGCGAAGTATCATGCTTACATGGAAGAACTAGTGGCTCAATTTAAAGAAATCGGCTTTCATTACACCGAGAGACCGAAACGGGTTCGCG
Source organism: Adenophora triphylla var. japonica (assembly GCA_022495995.1). Lineage (NCBI taxonomy): Eukaryota > Viridiplantae > Streptophyta > Magnoliopsida > Asterales > Campanulaceae > Adenophora > Adenophora triphylla. Next base: position 301,391 of record JAFEMH010000797.1, read on the forward strand.
GATGCTCTGGCTACACTAGCCTCTCTTGTCGAAATACACGAAGGAAAGTCTGTTAAACCATTCGAGTCGGGAGAAGAGAAAACCCCGCCTATTGCTTGAAATTGAAGCGGAAGCCGAGCGATCAATGATCCACAGTACACTCGAGTTACCGATACCTGAAGGATGGCGAGGCCTCTTTCAAAAATGAAGATGGGGAATATAAAGAAGGAATCAAAGCGAAAAGTCTCTCGGCCACACAGGCGGCTCGCCTCCCATTATGTTCTTTTGGGAAATATGCTATACAAGAAGCGTTATCAAGGCCCCCTCTGCGATGTATCGGCAAACAAGAGGCTACCGAACTCATGAAAGAAATACATGGTGGTACTGCGGCCCTCACATGAATGCTCGAGCTACGATGCAAATCATGCGAGAATGGGGTACTTTTGGATCTCCATGGAAACCGGCGCATCCGGTTCGTCAAAAGGCTGCGACAAATGTCGGCGATACTCAAATCTTAATCACTTGCCTCCTCACGAGTTATCTTGCATGACAACCCCTTGGCCTTTCGTCACTTGGGGAATTGATGTCATAGGCAAAATCACACCATCGAGCGATACTTGACCACGAGTTCGTCTGGTAGCCGTGGATTATTTCACCAAGTGGGTTGAAGCAAAGTCCTACAAAATCCTCAACTCGAAGAAAGTTGCCCTCTTCATCAAAGAAAACATCATGTGCGGATACGGGTTGCCGGCGAAATCATCTCGAGATAATGGATCCCACTTCGAAGGGAATGTGAAAAGCTTCTTTGGCGGAATTCCGAATAACCCGTCACAAGTCATCTCCCTACGGGCCCCAAACCAAGCGGAGCCGTCGAAGCGGCAAACAAGACTCTGGAAAATATCATCAGGAAAATGGCTGTCAAGGCGAGAGATTGGCCCGAGAAGTTACACCTGGCACTCTGGGGCTACGAGAACATCGGTCGGAACGGCAAGCTAGGGAAACACCTTTTGCCCTCACATACGGAATGGAAGCCGTACTCCCAATCGAGCTGGAAATACCCTCGCTCGTATCTTGTTGGAAAGCCGGATCAACGAGGTCGAATGGCTCCGAGTCGCCATGATGAATTGGCCCTACTAGACGAACGCCGGCGAAGGCCATGGAACACATCCGGGCCTACCAAGGAAGAATGGCTAGAGCCTTCGACAAGAAAGTAAAGCATCGGGAGATCCGAGAAGGTGATCTCGTTTTAAAAGAAAAGCCCCGGTCCGTATCAACCCCCTCGGCAAATGGGAGCCTGTATGGGTCGGGCCATATGTCGTCCGGAAGATCTTCTCACGGAGGAGCTCATGCAACTTGCGGACCTCGACGGGAATCCCTTTGTACACCCGGTGAATGGTGACAAGGCTGCGCGAGATACTACGCGTAAAAAAAAAAAAAAAAAAAGAAAAAAAAAAAAAAGAGTGCTAAAAGAGTAATACCCAACTAGGTTGAAAACCCGAGAAGGGCGGCCTAGGTAAAAAACGAGGTTGCACCAAAAAAAAAAAAAAAAACAAAAAAAAAAAAAAAAAAAAAACAAAAAAAAAAAAAAACAAAAAAAAAACAACAAAAAAAAAAAAAAAAAAAAACAAAAAAACAAAAAAAGAGTTCACCGGGTTGAACTACGAAGACTGAGCTCCTCAAAATGAGGAACGTAGGCGGCGGAAACGGTTCGGTCTAAAGCACAAATAAAAGCCATACTTTGGCATCAATACAATTGATCGGACCATGAAAGCGTCTCGAAAAACTCTAAAGCAATTCAAATATTCATTACAAGTTAAAAGCTCTTTGATGAGTCTAAGCCCGATTCATTCCTACAAGCGGCAACTGCTAAAGAAAACTAAGATACATAATCAAACTAATGTATGCGCCATGACAAGAAAGGGATACTCGGAAACCTCGAGTCACTCCAAGCCACTCGTGCTTGGCCTCTCCCCTCTTCTTCCCCCTTCGAGTCTTCTTTTACGAGCAGGGAAAAATGTCGGTGTTCCTCCTACCAAGCTGCGGTATAGGAACGGGGTCTATCAAACCGGCCTCTGTCGGGGCCTTAGTAGCCCTAGCGTCATCCCTCATCTCCTGTAGCCTAGGCGGTAGCATAGGAGCCCTCCTCTCCTGTCTCTTGACGTAAGCCTCATAGTCGGTCACGGCGTCTCCGCTCCTGTCATGAGGGTTGGCCCTCGCCTCGGCCCTCCTCCTCTCGAAACGGTCGGGTCCTCCGCACCCACAATGGCCTCACGCCGTCTCAAAATAGCCACCTGAGTCTCTCCCGGATGCCTCTCATACCAATCCAGTACCAAGTGGTCGGGAACACCGGTCTCGGACGCTGAGAATGACCCGAGGAGGAAAGGCATCATACCTCCATGCTCGGGAAAGAAATGGAAACAACCGAGGGATCATCCATAGAAGCAGGAGCCACCACCACAGGTGGCTATATCATCAAAGCCCTCCAAAGGAACTGCTCCAAGCCAAAGCTGTCTCGGGACTAAAGCCGGAATATAGAAGCTAGGGTGAGAAAGCCCGGAAGCATGACCACGGGAGACCCATCTGAAGCACTCTGCGAGTCTCCACCCGCCAATGAGGCACCGACCATCGATATCTTCGGTCTGGCGACCCGCCATCCAACGCTCCCACGAGCCACGATCATCAAAATCTACATCAACACCTCTCTGGCAAAAGTCCGAGGCACGATCATATCGAGAGGTTTCCCGAAGAACCCCCAAACGCTCCATCGGCCACGGGGTCAAGAGAAACGGGCTGCCCCGTGCATATACCGCCTTCCGGTAGCTAATCTGCCGAGAGCATGAAAAGTCTCCCCCGAGAATCAAAGGAACGACATCTACGCCGGGCGACGGTGAACGACGACATCCAGCGAGACCGATGGCGGATCCCAAAGGAATAGACCATGAACGGTGCCAAACATACAAAGTGCAAAGGCATCCCAATAGGCATCATCCACCAAACCTAGGCCCCTAAATGCATCGGGAAGACCGGAAATATCGAAATGATCGGGACCGCGGATCATACCTTGCGCTTCCTCAGGGAAAGATGAAGGAGGACGCACAATCTGTCAACAAAAGAAGCCCCTCGGGCAAAGGGACCGCTATCTCTTCCACCTCCAGGACCTCCAAGCAAGGCCCGAAATTCTTCGACGGTCGGAACAATCTCGTTGAAGGAAAGGCAAAAGACATGCCTTCTAGTATCCCAAAATGATGAAGAAGCTCTCAAAAGCTCATAATCCGGAATCAATTCCTTGAGAGACCATAAGCTTCACCTTGTATCTTTCTTCAAAGAAGAACCTCCTCTCATGCATGATTTCCCTACACCAATCCTTGAACTTGTTGAAGAATGACATTTGCCTTTCTTGGGACAATTTTGATGGAGCTTTTCTAAGGTTTTCCATGGTTTTTCTCTCTTTCTCCCCGAAAATGGTACATTTGGAATTTGGAGGTTGAAGAGGATATTTGAATTTGAAATAAAGCAAGACCAGTCCGAACCAAAATTAAAGGACAATGTCGATGCGCTCCCCATCCGCGCGGATAGGATTGCTAAAAAAAAAATCTGCAACAAATTAAGCCGCTACACCAAAAGAGGAATATTCCGTCCCGGTTGCTCGAAACTTGTGCAAAAACCTCCCCAAACCAGTCCATATACCAAACACCCTTGCAAAAAAAAAACCAAGGCTCATGCAACACTGCATTCATATTGCATTGCATTCATAAAATAAAATCCTATATTATTACATTCCAAAAAAAAAGGGTGTGCATAAAAAAAAAAAAACAAGCAAACATAAATAAAATCCTAAATTATTACATCCAAAAAAAAAGAAAGAAAAAAAATGTGCATAATCCGTACAAATCTAAATCTCAATCTCAAATCTCAAAAAAAATCAATCGGAGTCTCCAGCACCCGATGTCTCCCCCCGGCCCCTCTTGCGACTCGGGCCCGCCTCCTCAGGAGCCCTGAAAATCTCGGGCTCAGAATCGTCCTCGTCTCCAGAAAGAGGCTCATCAGGACCAACCGGCACGCTCTGATAGGGCAAGCCGAGATCTGCGAAAAAATCGTATCCAAAGGTGAAGGCGTCGGACTCCTGGACGTACGAAGACGACCCGCCATGCTGCCATACGTGTCCCTGCCCGTGTCGATCCCCGAGAATGACGTGATCCGAAGGCAGTACCGCGCGGGGATCAAGGAGAGGAGACAAAGGAGTCTCTGAAGAAGTCTCTGAACGAATAGGGGAAGCCTCCCGCCTAACAGGCGCCGGCCGTGGTCGCCTCGCTCTAGCCTGAGGAGCCCCGCAAGCGACCATCCTCCTGATGAATCTCTTGGCCCCGATCACTTGCTTCGTCAGCTTCTCGACGACCACCTCCGAAAACTGCACAAAAGCAAAAGCGTCAAAAAAAAAGAGGTGATGCTAAAGATGATGAAACAAAAGAAAGAAAGGAAGAGGCAGAAGCGTAAAAAGCCATACCTTCATACCCGGACGAGGCCGGAAAGCTCGTGGAAGTCGCTCGGGCTGAGGGATCTGCACCCTCAATCGGACCCCATCCTGGATATAGGAAAAATCCGTCCGAGGGTACCGCGGGATCCCAAGCCCCTCCCTATCCAGAACCTGAGGCATCCTCAGCCTCCTCAAGACGAATGTCGCATATGGCTCAATCGCCACGAAATCCGAGAAGTGCTGGCCGGCTCGGTAATCATCCCAGGTCACGGACCGATCGCTCGGGTGCATCATATCGACGGGAGGCTCCACCGGTGTCCTCAAAGGCGAATTCACGCCATGCTGGCGCGTCACCCTCTCCCAGATAATATGCATCGCAGTCGGACCCTCAAAATCCTCCATTGCCTGGTCCGGATCTCGGCGCCGCTTCGGTGCGCCACCTCGAAGCGATCCTGTGGGAAGAATATCATCCCCTCATCTGTCTCGGCCTCCGTCAAAGGAAGGCAATCCGCGTACCTGAGAGTCGTACGCCCCGGAGCTTATCTTCTCCCGGCATGCTTGGACCAAGACCGCATGGCCAGGATACGCCCGACGTACTCCGCCGCCGCCACATCGTGACGTGGAAAAACTCCAACGCCCATACCGCGAAAGGTAAAAATCCAATTAATCCGTGCAAAAGAAAAGTGCGTGCTCAAAAAAAAAAAAAAAGAGGGAAAGCAAAAAGAGAGCTTATACCTCCAAGGCAAACTCAAAGCAAGACAAAGAGCTCACAGCCCTTCCACCGTACCTATCAAGAGCAAAATAAAGCTCACAAATCGCCTCTCCCCACGAGACATCTCCGCCGTCTCCATGTCCTCCAAGGACCTCAACAAGGCAAAGACCGCCGTCCTCAAAGCATGTCCAAAGAGCGTGCTCGAAAAGCAAACCACAAGAAGGCCCCGGCAATCTGATCGGCGCCTATCCTCTCCTCCCCGACCTCGTAACTCGCTATGGTCTCCACGATCTTGCCGTAGACCACGGCATACTCCATCCCCATCCCCTTTTTGAGAATAGGGGAAAATCCCGTAAGAGCTCGCAGACGCATCGCTGTAGCCATCCCACCACTCAATGCTTTGCGTCCATTAAAGGACAGCCCGTAATCGCAAAGCATAGTCGGAGGGCGTAACCGTAGCCTCGCCCCGTAAGAAGTGGAAGGTGTGGGTCGCGTCCCATCAATGCCGCGCGCAGCAAACATCAAGCCCTTGCTCTTAGGGAACTTGACCAGTCCCCTCAAGCACTCGACAAACTCCCAAAGCCCCGTCTCGACAACGATCTGTCTCGGAATCGGCAAAGCTCCTCGGCCCACATTCGGAAGCCGATCCCACAAGTCAATCACGGACTCCACCGATCCTCGAGTCTTCATTTTGTTCAGCTGCTCCGTCACAAAACGGTTTCCGCCCTGTAAAAGAAAAAAGGAGAGAGAAAATGTCAAAAAGATTGCATTTGCATTTGCACAAAAAAAAAAGAGCATACACATGCATTAAAAAAAAAAAAAATTCGGCAGCATAACGGCATGCAATAGACATAGCCCCATTTTTCTCACAGAAAAGACAGTTTTCAACAAATCCCATTCAACAATTTTCAATAAAAAAAAATGCATACATGCATATCCTACAAGAAGTTGACGGAAATAAAACTCCGTCCCATTTTCTAAAAAAGAAAAAAATGCATACATGCATATCATCCATCTTACATGCAACGGGAGGAAAAATCCGTCCCACTTTTCAAAAAAAAAATCCTAAACATACATACATCTCATATTGGCAAAATGCCCATTCTTTCCAAACAAAATGCATGCATTGCATCATTCATCAATATCAATATTCAATTTCGAAAAAAAAATCATCATCAACATGCAAGATTCAAATTTCAAAAAAAAAAAAATCAAAGTCACAATTCACAATTTTCGAATTTTCACATGCAATTTTCGAATTAAAAAAAAAAATGTGGCAAAAATGTCAATTCTTTTCTCAAGCAAAATGCACATTTTGAGTTACCCATATGCTCATTACAACATGCATAGCATTAAAATCAAAATCCAAGGCCAAGAACATGGTCATTTTCGAAATTATCAAAAAAAAAAAAATCAAATCACCCAAAAATCAATGTCAAACAAGAAATCAACAAAGGGATCAAAGGGTTTCAAAGTATACCGTTCGGAGATTCGAATCCGAAGCCCAATGTTGCCAAGCATCGGGGTAATGCTCCTCCGCAACCGATTGCGAAAGATTGTAATGCCTCCTCATCCGGACGAGCTCCAATCGCCTCTCCGCTACCGGGCCACGTCCTTGACCTTGAAAAGCGCCTTCCCCGTGTTCCATTGCTCGAAAATCGAAGAAAATCGGAAGATTTCGAAGCTTTTTAGGCCAAAAATGGCGGATTTCTCACTTTCTCTCTCTCTGCTCTCGACAAACTGCAAAACTGAATGGGGAAGAAGAAAAGGGCGTTGGCCCTAATTAATACCCCTGGTTTTCAAACCCTATCCGCGCGGATAGGATTGCAAGGGTAAAAATGACCCTTTTGCCCCTTAAAATTCCAGGACTCTGCAATTCAGTCCCCAACTTGACAGAGTTAACCAAAGTTAACCAAAGTCAGCCCCTTGTCAAGAAAATCACCCCCGGCAGTCAAACGTAAGACCGATCTCCTCGAGAAAGATAACGAGATCCCGTATCTTTCATCAAAATCATCCCCCGGCAGTAAAACGTAAGACCGAGTGCCCCGAGAAAGATAACGAGATCCCGTATCTTTCATCAAAATCATCCCCGGCAGTCAAGCGTAAGACCGAGTGCCCCGAGAAAGATAACGAGATCCCGTATCTTTCATCAAAATCACCCCGCGAGAAACGTAAGACCGAGTGCCCCGAGAAAGATAACGAGATCCCGTATCTTTCATCAAAATCTTTCCTGCTAGCCAAACGTAAGACCGAAAGTGCTCCCGAGAAAGATAACGGATCCCGTATCTTTCATCAAAATCACCCCTAGCAAGAAACGTAAGACCGAGTGCCCCGAGAAAGATAACGAGATCCCGTATCTTTCATCAAAATCACCCCTAAGCAAAACGTAAGACCGAGTGCCCCGAGAAAGATAACGAGATCCCGTATCTTTCATCAAAATCTTCCCCGACAGTAAAACGTAAGACCGAGTGCCCCGAGAAAGATAACGGATCCCGTATCTTTCATCAAAATCATCCCCGGCAGTCAAACGTAAGACCGAGTGCCCCGAGAAAGATAACGGATCCCGTATCTTTCATCAAAATCTTCCCCGGCAGTAAAACGTAAGACCGATCTCCCTGAGAAAGATAACGAGATCCCGTATCTTTCATCAAAATCATCCAACGGCAGTCAAACGTAAGACCGATTTCCTAGACGAATACGTCTGATTTTCCCCAGCAAAGGCTAACGAAATCCCCAGCAAAGTTAACGGAATCCCAAAAGCCAACGAAATTTCGAGGAAAACTCGAACTACGAAAGGGCTTGATTCCCCGCCAGGGATACGTAGGTAGCCTATCATTAGGTCCAGCCCCTCGACCAAAACGGTCACCCTCTCCTTCGGCAGCAGACGAAGTCCACCGAAAGGCCATTTCAAATTAAGGTTCGAGGCACCTAAAACGCCATCTCCAAGGTTCGAGGCACCTAAAACGCCATCATCATCAAGGTTCGAGGCACCTAAAACGCCATCTCCAAGGTTTGAGGCACCTAAGACGCTATCACTAGGAAAGCGATAAATCGCAATCATCCCCAACAGAGACCGAAAATGGTCATCCCTATCCCCAGCAGAGCGGATACCCATCAGACCGAAAATGGTCATCCCCAGCGGAGTTTCTTTCCAGCAAACGACTGCAGAACTCGCTCATCAGGTTCGAGGCACCTAAAACGCCATCATCTCCAGGGTCAAAGACCCGAACTACGACTGGCTTGATTCCCAATCGGGATACGTAGGTAGCCTATCGCTAGGTTCAGCCACCCGATCACTCGATCATCCTGCCAAATATGGAGCCTTACTCTTATCGACGACCCCGCTTCCTTCGAAAGCGCCGTCGCCGAGGGGCTACTGTAAGTGCTCCAATTTGAGCTTGTTAGAATTTTCGTTAGAAAATTAACGAAAGTTATAACATTTCTAACAATTCCTAACAATCCTAACCTTTCTAACAAAGTGAGGGTAAAATGGGCATTGTTATTTAAGGTTAAACCTTAAAAAGAATCTTAAAAAAGAAAAACAAAAGAATAAAACCACAAATAGAAATGCTGGAAACATAATCTGGCTGGTCAATTTGAATTTTGAAAAGAAATATTCCCCTTGTCCAAAGCTGGAGCTGCATTTAATGAACAGTGCACGCTGAGGGGACTTGTCCGCGCGGATAGGTTTGCATTTTCAGGAGGGCTATAAATTGAGCCCTCCAGTCACAAAAATAAGAAGGAACAACACATTTTGCACCGAACCTCTGGCGAAATATAGAGAGAAAACAGTGAGAATTCACTTGAATTGTCACCATTTCTCTCCAATCTTTCCCAACTCATACTCATCCACTCACTCTCATATTAAAGCCCTAAACACTCATACACTCAAGCCAAACACTCAAGAACACAAGGAAGATTGGTAAACCCTCCTCTTCCTAACCCTAAATCTCATCCATGCATGCATCTTCAAACTACAAAATGTAGTTCTTTCATCTTCTTGCTCTAGATCTAAGAAGATCACCATGGAAGACCATCTCCATGGATGATCTTCTACAAAGATCAAAATTATTTTCAAGTTTTCTTACTTTCTTACAAAGAAAACTCATTTTCAAAACCCTAAAAACCATTTTCAAGCATAAAATCTCATTTTCAAAGGATAAAAATCCCCTTCCCAAGCAAATGAAATGCTTAGTCCTAATGTACCCCAAGGATGGTTTGGTATAGTTGATTCACCACTAAAATGTCTAGTGATCACTAATCAAAACCTAGGGAAATGGGGACAAGCATGGATGCAAAACCCCCCTTAAAATCATATTTTCTTTCTTGAGAAGTTGCTGTCCAGTAGCAATTTTCCCAGACCTCAGTCCATTGTCTTAATTCTTGGACACAGATGAACTTGGAATTTGGTGTTGACTACAAAACACTTTTTGTAGCCAACATCCAGATCTTTCCAGACATATTTTTACCTTATTTTTTGGGTGAGTAAAACTCCTCTTTTCAAATTTTCTTTCAGAGGCTAGTTCATCAGCTTCTGGGAATCCAGATCTCATATCTGAGGTTTCCAGAAGGTTTTGACCCCTCAAATCTTCTCCAAAATGGAAAATTCCTTCGCAAAAACTTTATTTAAGGTGTCTAGAACAACTTTCATTCTCTGAGTTTATCCAGATTATGAAGTTTTAAGACCCTTGAATACATTTCAAAATCAAAGGTCCACTGCCTTTTTCATTCTGGCAGAAATGGCTCTCAACTTCAAAAGGTCTTTTGAGTACCAAATCTCAATCCAAAAATCTTCCAAAAAATCATGGGATCAGTTTAAAGTCTTAAAAAGATATCCCAATTTTTACTTTTCTGAGTTTCAACTTATTTTGGCCAAAACACACACACACACACACACAAATGATTTTCAGCTTGGAAGACTCGTTCTACGAGGCGCGTCGGGTGCACACTAACGTCCTTCCCGACGCGTAACATGACCTCCGAACCTAAATCTCTGATCTCGGGCTTTTTTCAAAGTTTTGGCCCTCAAAATTAAAATGGCGTGGCGACTCCGTTCCGTTTGATTTTTTCAAACAAAAAAATGGGAAAATTTTCGGATACACATCATCACACGAGCCTTGACTCAGAAAAATGGCCGGCATGGTATATGTATCCAGGCTGTATGACACGGACTGGGTAAAAACCAACCGAGTCTGGACAGAGTGTGACTCAAGACTCAAACGTGCAGGGTTGACGCTTGGCTAGGATGGGATGTTTGGAATGATCCCGTGCGCGTCCAAGAGGCCTAGGAAGACCAAACGGACTGCAATTGAGACCACTCCGGGTTGAGGGTTATAGTGTGTAGTGTATCCGAGGCAGCAGTGCGCGTAGCGTGCGGTGTAACCGAGGCAGCAGTGCGAGTAGTGTGCGATGTAACCGAGGCAGCAGTGCGAGTAGTGTGCGGTCTCTAAAATTCTTTTTCTGAGTAAAACAGAAGCTTTTGAAGAATTTTAAATGTATGCACAGATGTATATTGATGCATTTTTTTTTGTATTTTCATTTTTTTTGTAAAATAAAAACGAAGCACGTGCACACACACACAACATTTAACGGAAGGGGTAAAATGAAAGTTTGACCCTCATCATTGTTTTAAAAATCTTTTGTTTTGTTTAAAAGTTTTTAAAACAAAATTCTCCCCAGCGGAGTCGCCAACTGAAATAGCCCGGATCCGAGAGGCAGCGACGGATCGCGCCCCGGCATCTGGCATTCGTGTCCCCCGCCTCGCTGCGGTTTCGTTTCGTTGGTTGTGTCTCGCCGTTTGTTTTCGCATTTGTAGAGTCACCACGCCGTTTTTATTAAGCCCAAAACATTGAAAAAGGGCATCAGTTTAAAGATAATTTTAAACTGTTTTTGTGTGATGAGATTTTGAGTTCGGAGGTCAGATGACTCCTCGGGAAGAGAATATTAGAATATTAGAGCTCACCCGAGTCGCCTCGTAAAACGAGTCTTTCGGATACCCCTAATATCCTTTAAATGTTGTGTGTGTGTGTGTGCTTTTTAAAAATGCATGCTGTATCGGATGTCTACATTGTATGCTATGTATGGAAATGTATTGAAATAGTGTAGGAAGGAAGCCTTACAAATGTTGGTTCGCGTCTGTCTTCCGCTGGGGAATAGTGTTTGAGGTCGGAGTAGCGTTCCGGTACGGATCGGGATTGCTTCGGGAGATGCCGGTTGTCTGCGGACAGAGTTTCGGCGTGAGTTGAGGTTGCAGGCTGCGTTCGGGCAGAGGTTCGACGTGCGTGGGGATCGTCGGGATCGCTCGGGCAGAGGTTCGGCGTGCGTTGTGGTGGCAGGAGTCACTCGGGCAGGGTTTCGGCGTGGTTTGGGATTGTCGGTTTGACTCGGAAAGAGCCGGAACACCGTGGAAAGACCAGGCAAGGCCTCGGAGTACCACGAGGGGCCTCAGAGTACCTCGAGAGTGCCTCGGGGAAGCGCGGGAGCGTCTCGGGAGCGCTCAGAGAGGCTTCGGAGCACCACGAGGGGGCTCGGAAGGCCTCGGAAGGATCCGAAAGGGGCCGGGAATGCCTCGGAAGGACTTAGAGGGGAAGCCAGAAGGCCTAGGGAGGAAGAGAGAAGTGGGAGGTGTGTCAAAATGAGGAGGGGGAGCCCTCTATTTATAGTGCCAGATTAGGTGCAAGAAGGTCCGTACGGACCTCCCTGGTAATCCAGACTTTTGGTTTTCCTCGATTTGAGGGAATCTGTGATGATGGAGGAATATTTGCAATTATGATGTTCCCTGTGCAATAAGGTCCGTACGGACCAAGTTGACATGCAAAGAGGTCCGTACGGACCAACTCTGCAGGGAGGTAATCATTTTCCCCGGGATTTGAGGGAATATTGTGAACTTTAAGAAGATTCAGTAATTATTAAAGCAAAGAGGTCCGTACGGACCATTATTGCTTTTCCAATTTCCTGAAAATTCCCAAAAGGTCCTTTTGTCCCTTTTTATCCCAGAAAGGCTCCTCCCTTGGTTTGGCTGGGGGTTTTGAGAGGGTTTTGAGTGCTAGGGGTCGTCGAGACTGCGTTGATGAGTCTGCGATGTTTCCCGTGTGTGATCCAGATTGGGGTACTTACAGCCATGTACTCAGCTTCGGTTGTAGAATCAACGACGGTACTTTGCTTGGAACTTTTCCAACTAACAGTGCCTCCATTCAGCGTAAACAAAAATCCTGTCTGCGATCTGAAATCATCTTTGTCGGTTTGGAAGCTAGCATCTGTGTAGCCTTTTACTACAAGATCTTCTTCTATTCCTCCAAAGACCAAGAATACATCCTTAGTTCTTCGTAAGTACTTGAGGATATTTTTGACTGCTATCCAATGTGGTTCGTCGGGATCCGATTGGTACCTACTCGTCATGCTTAGAGCACACGAGACATCGGGTCTAGTACATAGCATAGCATACATGATAGACCCAATTGCCGAAGCATATGGAATACCATTCATTCTCTTTCGCTCATCATTAGTCTTAGGACTTTGAGTCTTGCTAAGAGATACACCATGCAACATTGGCAAGTTTCCTCCTTTAGAATTTTCCATTTGGAATCTTCTAAGAACCTTGTCAATGTAAGTACTTTGACTTAAACCAATCATCCTTTTAGATCTATCTCTATAGATCTTGATACCAAGGATATATGCATCTTTGCCCATATCTTTCATTGAAAAGCACTTTCCCAACCAAGACTTGACAGTCTGTAGTGCAGGAATGTCATTTCCAATGAGTAAGATATCATCGACATACAACACTAGAAATAGTGCTACGCTCCCACTAATTTTCTTGTATACACAATGAGTAAGATATCTTCGTTCTTGATAAAGCTAAACTCTTTGATTACTTCATCAAAACGTAGATTCCAACTCCTAGAAGCTTGCTTCAATCCATAAATGGATCTCTGCAACTTACACACCTTGTTAGAATTTTCTGGACTGACAAAACCTTCAGGTTGTATCATGTATACATCCTCAAGTAACTTCCCATTTAGGAAAGCTGTCTTGACATCCATTTGCCATATCTCATAGTCATAATATGCGGCTATGGCAATTAAAATTCTAATAGACTTAAGCATATCTACAGGCGAAAAGGTTTCATCATAGTTGATGCCATGAATCTGCCTATATCCCTTAGCAACAAGCCTAGCCTTATAGGTGTGCACCTTCCCATCCATGTCGGTCTTTTTCTTGAAGACCCATTTGCACCCTATGGTTTTTACACCTTCGGGTGGATCAATCGAGTTCCAAACTTGATTATCAGCCATGGATTGTAATTCGGACTCCATGGCCTCTTGCCATTTTTCCGAATCAGGAGAGGACATCGCTTCTTGATAGCAAGTAGGTTCATCGTTTTCGATTAACTCCACTTCATAACTTTTCGTAACGAGAAATCCATATCTCTCGGGTTCGGATAATGACCTACCACTTCGGCGAAGGATTTGTGCATCTTGAACCGGTTCTGGTTTTATGTTTCTTTCGGGTTCTCGAATTTCTTCGAGATCTATTTTACTCCCACTGGTTCCTTTGCGAAGAAACTCCATTTCTAAGAAGGTACCATTTCGAGCAACAAACACTTTGTTCTCGTTTCGGTTGTAGAAATAGTATCCTTTAGTTTCCTTAGTATAACCCACGAAAACACATTTATCAGACTTAGGTGCTAGCTTGTCAGAAGTTAACTTCTTGACATATGCATCGCAACCCCAAATCTTCATGAAAGACAAACTAGGTTTTCTTTCATGCCACATCTCATATGGGGTCTTTTGAACCGATTTGGTAGGAACTATGTTTATAGTGAAAGCAGCAGTTTCTAGTGCATGTTCCCAAAAGGATAAAGGAAGCTCAACTTGACTCATCATAGAATGAATCATGTCCAACAAAGTTCTATTCCTCCTTTCAGACACACCATTCCATTATGGTGTTCCGGATGGAGAGAGTTCTGAAACGATTCCACAACTCTTAAGATGACTGTCAAATTCATGGCTCAAATATTCACCACCTCGATCGGATCGAAGTAGTTTAATAGTTTTGCCAAGTTGATTTTGCACCTCATTTTGAAATATTCGAAATATCTCAAACGATTCACTTTTATGTTTCATTAGATAAACATATCCAAATCTACTATAATCATCAGTGAATGTTATGAAGTACTGAAATCCTCCCCTAGTATTGCTACTCATAGGTCCACACACATCGGCATGTATGAGGCCTAATAAGTCGCCCGCCCTTTCACCAGTTTTGGTAAATGGGTCCTTGGTCATCTTGTCAAGTAAACAAGATTCGCACGTCTCATACGATTCATAATCATGTGAGTCTAAAAATCCATCTTTATGGAATTTAGAAATGCGTTTCTCATTTATATGGCCAAGATGACAATGCCATAAGTAAGTGTGGTTTACATCATTGGATTTAGATTTCTTGTTAATGTTATAGACATCATTATCACGATTTTCAACATCAAGGATATAAAGGCCATTGAATGAAATAGCAGTACAATAATGCATATCACTCTTGTAAATGGAAAACTTCTTATCATATATAAGAAAATTAAAATCTTCATTATCCAAACATGAAATCGAAATAATATTCCTACTTAAAGCTGGAACGTAATAACAATTTTTCAAAACAAGTATTAGTCCACTAGATAAAGTAACTTCATATGTTCCTACGGCTAATGCAGCAACTCTTGCTCCATTCCCCACACGTAGGTTCACTTCACCATCTTTAAGCATCCTTCTGTTCTTTAGACCCTGCACATTTAAACAAATGTGAGATCCACATCCGGTATCCAATACCCAAGAACTAGAAGTAGATAGGAATATATCTGTAACAAAGATACCTGAAGTCGAAGCAACACCTTTGCTCTTCTCCAGTGCTTCCTTGTATTTTAAGCAGTTTCTCCTCCAATGTCCAATCTCATTGCAATGGAAGCAGACTGCGTCCTCTTGGGACTTGGGTTTAGTCTCTTTGGGTTTGATACCCTCTTTGGGTTTGGCAACATTTGCCTTAGGATTAGCAACTTTTGCCTTTCCTTTACCCTTGAAACCCTTCCCCTTGTTAACCATCAACACTTGATCGGTTTTTTTCTTGACAATATTGGTTTCCGCAGTGTTCAACATTTGAACTAACTCGGAAAGGTTCTTATTCATGCCCCCCATGTTATAGTTCATTATGAAATTACTAAAACCTTCGGGCAATGAATTCAATATCATGTCAGTAGCCAACTCTTGGCTAATTGGAAAACCAAGCCTCTCAAGATGCTCGATGTGGCCCTTCATCTTTAGAGCATGGGGATCAACAGCTTGTCCTTCACTCATCTTGCATGAGTTTAGGGCCTTAACTGTGTTATACCTTTCTTGCCTTGCTTGAACTTGGAACATTTCCATCGGTCGATTGTTTAGATCAACTGTCCCCAAGTGCTTAATATCCTTTTGAAGGCTCTTGCACATGGCGGAGAGCATGAGGCAACCAACATAAGTAGCATCACGCTTATGCTTCAGATATTGATCCCTCACTGCCCTAGTAGCATTGGCAGCAGGTTCAGGTGGAATAGGTTCCTCGAGAACGTACAACTTTTCCTCTTGCCTGAGAACAATTCTCACGCTACGGATCCAATCCATATAGTTTGTACCATTCTCTTTCAACTTTTCCTTCTCAAGGACAGATCGCAGTGACAGATGATTATTGTTTGATGCCATTTATTCTACAAAAAGATATACATAAAATATGAACACATATGAGTAAACATATTATATGAGAAGTATAATGCATTTACATGAAAATAAATGCTCCCACTAAATTATACAACTTCCAATGCAAATAAGCATAATATACATTTAATGGACTAAGATCCAACTTTAATTTAATTTCAAGTTTGCTATGGCAAACCGCTCAAAACTAAATTAATTAGGTAGAAACATCAATCATATCACATATATGACTCTTATATCTTTTATGAGATTTATTTAAGACATCATATGTCTAAGCATATTTTAATATCATCTTATGCCTTGGGTCCAAGACCATTTTGATAACCCAATTAAGTTCATTCACTTTAAACGTATAGGAACCACCATTTCCCCATCTTGCTCACAAACGAATAGAATCAAAGTACATTGCTATGGCAAGCCCACCAAAAACTATCTGAGTGGTCTCAAGTGTTTTAATCATGAATTGGCATAAAGAACTTAAAAGTTAAATGAAGGTTCTTTAAAGCAGATTATAAGCATATCAACAAAGATAATCATAATCGCGCACCAGGTAAGTTCCTAGGAAGATAGGTGAGCCACAAGGACTACTTAAGTACCAAATCTCTCCTTCGACAGAACTCTCCTAGACATGCACAATCAGAAATCAGCTCTGATTTGCAACATAATCAATACTTTGTATAAACAATCAGTTTCCTTTAAATTTTGCGTAAAATGACTTGTTTCTCATAAATAATCATAAAACCAAAATTTTAATGTTTCAATTTAAACATTCAGAAAATTACAATACAATGTTTCAACTAAACATCTAATAAAGTTCTTAACACATAAGAACACATAATTCATGAATCGCAACAATTAATAAAATCATATTTTAATTAACTAAGCATGCATAAACAATGAATTAATCTAGCATAGCCCTATAAACTTAATTTCCAGAAATTTATAGCATCCAGATTAAGACATAAACATATCAGATTGTAAACATATTCAAAGATTAGCAGAATTATGTAACAAACTGATTCTGCCCAGATTAGGCAAGTTTTGTCGCGTGACAGAAGCAAGCTTTGTCGCGTGACACAAGCAACCATTGTCGCGTGACACTTGGTTACCAAATTTGCAGATTTCCAGTTTCAATCAATTCTTAATCACAGAGCAATTAAATCATATAAACAACTTTTAACAGATTTAATTCGATATGAATAGAACATGATTTAGGCATATTGTTTAAAAAACAATCAAACTATCACATACAAAACATGCAAGGAACATATATAAACAATTTATATCACTTTTCTTAGCATGTTAATTCAAACTTAACCATACGAACGGGGCTCTGATACCACTGTTGGGTTTTATGGGTCCATGCGCAGCGGAATTAAGCATCTAATAACACAAAATCCAAGAGCCCTAGGATCCGTTCTATACAATTAACTTGAATTCCTATGAGATAGAATTAACCAACCTTGATCGCTTTCCGTTCTTGAGCTATCGAACAAATAACCAATGTGATTTTGAATCACAAACTTCGAACTCTAGGCCTTGATCATCGTACGAGCGAAGACCCTCTAGTAGTATCCACACATTTGAATGAACCAAGAACAATTCTTGATGATTGCTAGATCCTTAAACCTTTGAAGAACATTAAGAAACCCTTTTTGATTTACTTTTCAGAAATTCGGCCAGGATTAGGGTTTTACAGACCTCATATTTATAATACATTGGTATTAATATTTGTTTCCTAATCAAATTAGGAAACTGTCTGTCATACCGCCTTAGGGTCATCCTTTCGCGCGACCAGACGAGTCATTTGGACAAGTTCTGTCGCGTGATGTCTTATGCCTGATGGGGAATTCTTAATTTTCTTCCTTTGGTTTAACCAATTAATTATAGTTGTGTGTGACCCAATAGGATTATATTATGTTGGCAATGAGTCCGATCATATCGACCCTCATAAAACATAAGCGGACTCTAGCAAGCCATTATGTCTACCCAAATAATATAACGTAAGAGTTCACGTTTCCAATGGTACACTTCCATTTCTCCCTTTGTCTCACGATGTTATATTGAACACAAGTCATGGTCCATGTCAACTTGTATTTGTTCAATGCTTTCTCGATGTTGAGTTTAATGATAATCCAATCACATTGGGGTATGGCCATACACTTTCATCATTATCACTCATCGAGGGGTCCAAGCAAAATATCTCTCTTTCGAGGGACAAATTCCATCTTGACTTATCATCCTTCCCATCATGAATCCGATCATGCCAAAGATAGCCTTTATAAATATCGTGTTAAGATATCGTTTGACTAAAATCAAACATAACTTTCATCATATGTAAGGTCATGATAATCTCAGGTCTAGGGACTAAATGAAGTGACCATATGAGATTTAATTATGACATTTGACCATGACATAAATCTCATACGGGTCAGGTCCAGTCACTTGTTCTCTAACAAGTACCCATAAATTTAATGTGCATCTCTATGCATATAATCATCATATGATTATCCATTAACATTTATACTAATTATTTACTTAATAATTAGGGACGGAGATTATTACAAATAAATATGCAAAATATATAATAATCAAATAATAAACTTTTCATATAATAATAAATAATGTCAACACATAAGTCTATCAACTATAGGCCTAGGGCATAACACTAACACCTACGATGAGGTCGCCCGGTCCATGCACCATCTCGTCCCCTTCTCTGGTAATGCCTTGAAAGTTATTGCCTCCTTTGATGCCCAGGCTGACCGTCCTGCTTGGGTTCCTCCTCCTCTTGATCCACAAAATATACATACACTTATTGAGAAGATCGAGGAGGAGGGCTTGAGTTCTGATGAATAGGAAGAATATGCCGAGGTGGCTCTTGCCGAAGAAGCTCAAACTCGTCAAGTCATCATCCCAGATGCTGCTGCTTAACAAGACGACCTTTTCAGGGGTGATGACCATTCTTAAAGACCTCTTTTACCTTTGTTTTTGTAATATTTGAATAGGCTTCAATATATCTCAACTCTTTTATCAATATAATGGATTTTCTTCAATCACTTGCCTTGTTTTTACTTTACTGCATCTTTGAACTATTTTTGTATTGAATGGTTATATGTTGAATGTTTGTTGTATGTTGAATATTTGTCTCAGTATCCAACCTTTTTTGATGTCGAGTAGGTTTTATCTCTCTATGTCGAGGTGGGTCATTCAACATAGGTCTTAGATAACTTTTTGAGTATTTGTCTCTTCATGCTGAGTAGGGTCGTTCGGTCATAAGTCTTAGATAATTTTTTAGGTTTATCTCTCTATGACGAGGAGGGTTATTCGACATAGGTGTTAGATAAATTTGTGGGTTTTATCTCTCCATGCCGAGGAAGGTCATTCGACATAGGTTTTAGATAAAGTGTGGGATTTTATTCCTTCGCCTCTTCGTTTTTCAAAGTTGGTCTTGCTAGTCATTTGCATTAATGAAATCTGAATTTCTATTAACTGAAAATGATAATATCGAATTGCAATCCTATTTTACTTGAAAATAAAGGAAAAGACTAAAAAGGCCAATCTATTACATCAAAAACAGACTACAAACTAGTGATAGTATTTCCGTAGATGATCAGAATGCCATGGATGTTTCAGCTCTTGCTCATCTGTAGTCTTCATTCTGTAGGTCCCTTCTCTGATAATTTATTTTTTTTCTCTCTAATAACTTGAGTAATGATGTAGGGGCCTTCCCAATTTGGGTAGAGCTTGTTATGTTTTGCCTTTCTGCCAGTAGTTTCAATTTTTCTAAGTACCCAGTCTTCGACTTGGAATACTCTTTTATTGACCCTTCTGTCATGATAGGATTTGGGCATTTGTTTGTAGTTCACCATCCTCATCTGAGTAGCTAGTATTATCTCATCTACTAGGTCTAGGTCTAGTAGCATGTTGACTTGTTCATCGTAGTTTGAGTTTCTTGTTGTAGGGATAGCCATCTCAGCTGCTGTTATGGCCTTAGATTCAAAGGTTAGTGCAAATGGGGTTTTCCCGATTGGCCCCCGGGTGGTTGTGCAAACTGCCCATATGGCTAAGGGAAGTTCGTCCAAACATCTACCATCACTTCCTTCTTGGTTCTTGTTTAGGGCTATTAGCACCAACTTGTTGGATGCTTCTGCTTGTCCGTTGCATTGAGGTCTACTTTCTGATGACTTAATGTGTTTGACTCCTAGTGTGTTCAATTTTGCTGTAAATGCCTTAGAGAACTGGAGGCTATGATCTGAGATGATAGTGTGTGGAACTCCGAAGCGACACTAGATGAAGTCATGGACAAAGTTGATTGCGTTCTCCTCTGTTATTTTGGCTAAGGTTTTTTCTTCTATCCACTTAGAGAAATAATCGTCTACCACGATCACGTACTTGCAATTGCCTCAGGCGGGGTGGGGGGTGGGGGGGAAGGGTCTGATGATGTCGAATCTGCACATGTCAAATGGCCAAGTAGGAATTATGAGTGTCTATTCCACTGCTAGCAGTATAGGAATATCAGCTAGGGCTGTAAACGACCCGAGCCGAGCTTTGAGGTGTCAAGCTCGAGCTCGACTAAAAATTAACAAGCCGAGCTTTTTTCAAGCTCGAGCTCGAGCCTGAAAAATTCGTTCGAGCTCGGCTCGAAACGAGTTTTGAGCTGTTCGCGAGCTTTTTTGCGAGCTGTTCGCGAGCTTTTTTGCGAGCTTCACGAACTCGTGCTTTAACGAGCCGAGCTCGAGCTTAACTCGAATTTTTTAAAAAATCTGAACTCAAACGATCTTTAGTTCGAGCTTTATCGATCTTTTATTCGAATACTCGAGCCTAAACGAGCCGAGCTCAAGCTTTGTCTTTGTCTCTACATAATTTTTTTTCAATTTTGATTTTTCATAATTCTTTACATTCTTACAAAAAACATAAAAAAAAATTGAAAAAATAACTAAGAAAAATATTTATTACTTATTTTATACTTTTCGAATTACATTTTAAAATGTCATATATTTTGAGACAGATTTTCAAATTTATTTTGAAACGAATAGATAGATTTCTTAGTGGTTCCTTCATTTCGAACTAGTATCGCAACTATGGCGTTGTTTGTGGCTGCTAGGAAGAAGTATATCATTTCTCCCATAACAGGGCTGCTAAACAAATGTGGGGATCCCAAGAACTCCTTCAACTGTTTGAATGATTTTAAGCATTCAGATGTACAGGAGAAACTCTTGGTCCCCTTCAGGACTTTGAAGAAATGCAGCGATTTTTCCACAGACTTTGCAATAAATCTCCCAAAGGCTGCTATTCTTCCATTTAGCCTTTTAATCTCCTTTGATGTTGGTAGGTTCTTTCATGTCTATCAAGGCTTTGATTTTTTCCGAATTCGCCTCAATTCCTTTTTGTGATACCATAAAACCTAGGTATTTTCCTGCTATCACCCCAAACACACACTTACTTGGATTCAATTTCATGTTGTTAGCTCGTAGGTTATCAAAAGTTTCCTCCAAGTATGGAGCGTGACTGTCACTCCTAGTCTTGATGACCATGTCATCTATGTAGGGTTCCATGTTATGGCCTATGTGCTCCCCAAAGACTTTATTGACCATGCGCTGGTAGGTTGCGCCTGCATTTTTGAGCCCGAAGGACATCATGGTATAAAAATAAATACCTCCAGCTACCTAGAAGGCTATTTTCTCAATATCTTCCTTGGCCATTTTTATCTGGTGATAACCAGAGTAGTCGTCTATGAAGCTGAGGATTCTGTGTCCAGCAATGGAGTCTACCAGCTTATCAATTCTGGATAGAGGGTAACAGTCTTTCGTGCAGGCTTTGTTGAGATCTGTGAAGTCTACACACATTTGCCACTTCTCGTTTTATTTTTTGACCATCACAACATTGGCCAGCCAAACAGGATAGGTTGCATCTCTGATGATTCCCGCACTTAGCAGTTTTTGTACTTTCTCCTTGATTGCATCTTTCTTATCAATTGCAAAAATTCTCCTTGCCTGCTTGATAGGTTTGGCAGACGGGTCGACTTACAGTTTGTGGATAACCACCTCTTCTTTTATTCCTTTCATATCCTCGACCCTCAAGTCAAAGACATCTAGATTGTTTTTCAGGAGGGTGATGATTTTCTCCCTTTCTTCTGGGGAGAGCTAGCCCCCAATTTTTATTTTCTGATATGGGTAGTCAGGATTGAGTGTGATTTCCTAAAGCTCATCTACGGGCTCAATTTCTAGACCATCCCAAAATTGCAAGGTTTCAATGATTATCTCTCTAAGCCTTCTACCTTTCTCACCGTTTATGTATAGGTCTTCCATCTCAACTAGTTCGTCTACGTCTAGCAGCTCTCCTTGTATCAAGTCAGGGTTGGCCCCCGAGTTCTGGCCGCTGACGAGATGAGGGGTTATATCCGGGACGGACAAAACTGTGTCATTATCTTTGTGGATATCTAGAATCATGTGTTCCTTATCCCCTGCTTCAAAAATCAGATTTAGCCTAGAACTGGTGCTGGTAGTCTTTACAGAGTTAAAGATTTTCAGATTTTTATCTGGTGTGTCTACCTCCACCTTTCTGGATGTTTTTCTGCTCCTCATCACATGCTCCAATAAGTCATTGGGGGTCGCCCTCACACATCCGATTCCAGCACGAGTGGGGAATTTAACTCGTTGGTGAGGTGGAGCGAGGCGACCAACCCAAGTTTGCCTTCATTTAAAATGCCTAGGATAGCGTGATAGTCACTTTCCAGGTCCATGACCACGAATGTTAATGTGGCCTCGGCTCAGAAGGGATGTTCACCCATTTCCAGTAATAAATCAATTGTCCTCATGGCGCTGACTTTATGGTTGGTGAAGCCTTCTAGTCTTTCAGAGTATGGATCAGCATGCTATCCTTCAGATTCATCTTCTGGAAGGTGGAATAGTATAGAATGTCCCTAGAGGCCCCCGAGTCTATGAGGAGCCTTTCAGATTCACAATTATCAATCCTCCCTTTGATTAATAGGGGTTGTTCTCGAGCTGCATGTCTTCCAGCTAGCTCATTAGGGGAGAAGCTGATGACTTCCTGATCCCTGTGGATCCAGGCGGGGATGTGGTAGACCTTGCTTAGCTCGTATATATGTTCTTTCAATTTCTTGTTGGAAACAGTCTCCTCCCTTATGACATGAAGTTTAGTCCTATGATGCCTGTCTTCCCTTTCATCATCTTTATCATCGTCATCGTTGTCCTTTCTTCTTCGCTTGTTATCCTTCATCATAACATAGCGATCAAGTTTTCTCTCGTCTACCCATCTCTAGATCATTCTCTTAAAGGAGATACAATTCTCTTGTCATGTGCGTGGTCCTTATGAAAGGCACAATACTTAGAGTTGTCACGGGTATACTTTGTTCTTTCATCAAGTGGTCGAGGACTTGGCATATTCACCAATTGCATGATCTCCATTATAGGTTTGGTGAGGGGGGTGAAAACCTCATCTTTTTCAGTAGCCCGAGTTCTACTCTTCCCCTTGTAGTTACTTCCATTCGATGCCTAGTTGGTGCCAGCCGCGTCTGTCTCCGATTTCTCAGAACTCATCTCACTTTTTTCTTCTGCCATGGCTATGGCGTATGCCACATTATATAGATAAGATTTCGACTTAGTCTCCCTGTCAGAGAGTTCATAGATTAACTGTCCGGATTTCAGTCCGGAGTTGAAGCAAACGATCACCTCCCGGTCAGTTAGGCTTTCCTCAACCTGGTCAGCCATAGCTCTGAATCGATTGTAATAACTTAGAGTTATTTCATTTTTCCCTTGCTCAATGTTAGCAAGATCTGACAGTCTTTTCTTTCTCTTTTCCGCCATTGCAAAGTGGTCCAGGAACCTCCTACTCATTATTTTCCAGCTATCGATGCTTTCCTTCTTTTGCTCACAAAACCAGGAAAAAGCTGTTCCAGAGAAGGTACTCGCGAAAGCCTTGAAGAATATATCATTTGCCTTGGTGAGGGGAGCCATGGTGGATTCAAAACTTTGCGCATGATCCCGTGCGTCCGTGGTTCCCGCATATTTTTCAAAACTTGGGATTTTAAGAGCAGGATTGGGAGGTAGATCATTAATCCGCTGAGAGAAAGGACGAGTGGCACTGGTATCGTCATCATCCACTTCCTTCCTTCCCATTTCCATTTCATCTAATCTATCTTTTAAGAGGAGAATATCTCTCGCATCGATCCCCAAGCTAAAGTGAGAACTACGATGGGTCCTTTCTTTCCCTATGTTCCCATTCACTAGGCTTTGTTCATCATGTTCCTTGTGATTGACCCCGTTTCCAGATGGTGCTCTGCCATTCAATGACCTGAAATGACGAGGAGGTGTTATGTCCCTCCTAGGAGCCATCTCTGGACGGGGAGGAGCCCTGTGATGAGGAGGATCCTTATGCTGAGGAGGGCTCCTAGGTCGAACAGGGCTCCTATGTCGAGGAGAGGGGTTATGATGAGGAGGTTTTTTTTGCCTTGCATGACTAATCCTTGCTCTCAAGTCGGCAGAATTAACCTCCTGGTCCCTCTGATTGTTCAGATGATTTCTCAGATCTTCATTATTTCGTGTATTTCCATGTGCAAGAGCCTCATGACGAGGAGGAATATCTTGGAGAGGTTTATGCTTGGGTCTACCAATGGGGTCATGATAAGGGGGATTTTGGCCAGGAGAAAGATTTTCTCTATTCCCCCGACTACCACGCCTGTCAAGATTACTTTCCCCTCCAAAGGAATTTCCAGCCCTCGTAGGCCTTAAGAATTCAGCCAGGAAGTGCTCAGGATCCAGTTGCAGCAAAGCGTTTTGTGTTTCGTAAATGCGTTGCAGAGTTTCCATCTACTGATGCAAGAGAGTTCTGCGATCAATCTGTGGGGGAAAGCTCCAGTGCCCCCCTGGGCGCCATTCCTCCCCGTCTGACTTCCAGCAGACCGTCCTCGTCACCGACGACGGGGAAGGTTTGAATTTGACAGTGTTACCTCGGTTACTGGTTGTCCACTAGAACGCAGATTCATTCCTAGTGTGGGCAGTCCATCGTTCAATGGTTGAGGAGGTGGCAGTTCCCCATTGGTAAGAGGAAAAGCATTCATAGTGTTACCATAAGTCTCTTCCACAAGAGGATTATCCTGATTAGGATTGATACTAGCAGTGTGTCCTTCTTCTATTAGGATTAGGAGAACGGAGTAGATTTTTTTCGGATATTCAAAGGTTAAAAATGATCATTTCCCGGCAATGGAACCAAACCGATGATGACAAAAATGTTCAGATCAGCCTAAATCCAGCGGCAGGTTGTATCCTGTATGTTTGAATAGCCTGAAAAAGATGAACAAACACGTAAACTAAGCCGGGGCTTCACCGACGAATGTCATCCGGTGTGAGAATAAGTATTTGTGTGATATAGAGAGCAAATCAATTGAAAAGAGTTTGGAGTCAAAAGATGCGTTCACCTGAATTATGGCTTGTATTTATTGGTGATGTAGAGTCCATCTTTGAATAGGTAGTTGTGAGAGAGGAGGGTTATAATCCTTGTTGGATTATAACTTCCCAAAGTCCTTGTTTGAGTAGGATTAAATAATTGCATTTTGTTCGTATGCCTAGGAGGCACCTTCCTCGACATGTGATGTTGGTCGACATGTATAAATGTCGAGGAAGATGAGAGCAAGGATAAGGAAGCCCACTTCCTTGCCTTGATGATGATCGAGGAGGCCTTTGGTCGTCTCTCGATGAGGACTTGGTCGGCCTTTGGAGGAGCCTAGGTCGACATATGAGGGATGCCTTGTCGGCATATGTGAGTATTGTGCCTTAGTCATATTATTAACTATGCTATATATAGGTCGATATAGTGAGAAATGATAAGTAGGCATGTCGAGCATAGGTAGGGAAGCCCACTCCCTATGTCGTATTTGAGACTTGTATGAATTATATTTTGGAAAAAATCCATTGAGCCTTGCCCGGTTATGACCCATGTTCTTACCTCGTTTTATACCGTTCAAGGACAATTTTTTTTTATTTATTTATATTTGACCAGGGCCAATCTATGAGATTATATTTAGGAAAAATGCAATAAAAGCACTCCAACGGGTTTTGATGGAAGAAAATCTCTCTCTTATTATAAATACCTAGCAAGTGCATTAGTTTATCAATGTAGTAATATGCTTACTTGCAAGGGTCGAATTCACAGAGACTAAAGTGGAACACGTGTATTTTATTAGTGTATAAAAGTAATCATAAAAGGGGTTTAATTGGTTTGAATTATTAATCTAAAAAGCAAAATAAAACAATTAAAGAAATCAAGAGAACAAGGGATTCATGGATTGGAGATCATAACAATTATCACTTTATGTTTTTTATTTCATGTAAAAAGGATTCAATCTCATTCTTGAGTTCGTTCACAAAAATATAGAGTTAAGATGTTAATATCTCCAGTTACGTCGATAAGAACATTAAAACCCTAATATCTCTATCTCGTTTATATATTCAGTTACGTCAATATAAACATTCAAGAGATTCAATTTAAATCACAAGAACATAAGAACCTAGATTCATTGATTTCAGTTACATCCTCAATTAAATCTATTATTCTCAACAATGATCAATGTATAAATCATCCGTGTTACTGAAACGATTTATACCCAAATAGATTCATAGGCCAAAAGTATCTTGACATACAATTGAAGCCTATGAATGATCTTGAAGAATGTTGAGAGAAAAAGAACGAGAGAGAGAGATAGAAAGAATTAAAACCCTAGCATAAAGATCAAATTATTACTTACCACAATCCGCGAATCAAATAAATTAGCCTTGAAAGACCATTAAAATAAATAAATCTTATTCTTGAATCTTCAAAATAAATAAAAAAACATAATCTAATATGTACAAGAGAAGAAGAGATATAGAGAATGATAAAAAATGAGAGAGATCAAAAACTTGTCTAGAAATTCTTTATATAGGAGGAGGGATGAGGGATTCTTAATTTACAGTCAAAATAGGTTAATTCCTAGTCAAATTAGGATTCTGCTGAAATTCGTTACAAATCTGTTGCTGATTCTGTTGAAAAAGACTTTTTATTTTGTGACAGACCAAATCCGTCACAGATTTTCCGTCACAATGCCTTGGCCGGTGACTCACAAGTCGTGCCTGTTACATGGCTCAGATTCGATTCACAATTGCTCTTTGGTCCTTGTACTTTCTAGATTTGCACATTGGCCCTTGAACTTTTCAAATTTGCACTTTGGCTCTTGAACTTTATAATATCAGTTTCCTCCCTCAATTTTTCATAATTACAGTTTGGTCCTTAAACTTTCAAAACAAGCTTAAATCCTTCATTTTCTGATTATTTGCACTTCAACCCCTGTACTTTCAAAATACTAACAAAATACATTAAATTTTCAAGATTTCGAGCATTACATAAGCTAGAAAACATATCTTTTGGATGGGTAAAATCACATCCATCAGGTTTGTTTGGACTTTATAACTAAACTAGTTTTCGTTACAAATACCTCATATGTTTTAAATGCTCGTTTAAGGTGTCTCGGGCTAACGATATCCATTTTTTGGAGTGAAACAAGATTAGGGTAATATATAGATAAGGCACGCCTTTCGGTGGAATTAATCTGCCAAGTTTATTGAGGAAAATGTCTTTTTTGTTTTATTCTTATTTTACCCTTCAGAAAATGGATCACATGTATTGAACATGTCAATTTAACTGTGTAGGATGTAGGTTCTAAGGAGGATTTAAGCGGTAGAGCTTTCAGTAGGCGTTACACACGAACCACCAAAGAGGAATGAGAAGGAGGAGCGAAAGTAGGGACAAGTCAGGAAGGGGAGAACAAGTATTGCGGGAGCAGTAAGGCATGTACGTCACTGTTGCTGACATCGATATCTGAGCCAGCTATTTATAGTGGTCAGAGCTTGACAGCTCCGTACTATGCACATGGCAGATCACGTGCTTTCCGTACCGCTACACGTCAAGCCCTTATTCGCTAGGTTTGTACGGAGCGGTATAATGATGCCGCGTGTCCCTTGTGAGGACCAGTCCCGCAATTCCCCTTTTTGTCCTGACTAGGCCACGTGGAATCCCTTAATTGGGTCCCGTGGCAAATTCCGCTACTCTATCCTCCAATCCACAACTCCTTGATGATTCCCAAAATAAGCGGTAGAAGAGTTCCAATTGACCTTGCTCAATCAATCAGAACCAGCTTCCGCTAGACATAGCGGAAGGAGATAATACTTTTCTATCTCATTTATATAATTGAAGATACATAGATGATCCCATATGCTAAATATAATAGAGAAGGCATCACGTGCGGTAGCACGTGCTTAACATTTACGGAACATGTCCTACATTAGTCCCTCTGTGCGGGAGATTTTTCTTGGAAATTTCCCGGACATTAGCGGTTTCGTAAATTTTATTTTGCGGAACATCCTTATGAGTTCATATAATATGATGCATGAGCTGCTTCCGTAAAGCCTTGGGAACTGCGCCGATGCATTTAATGCGAGGTGGCTGTAATCATTGCTGTGTCAGACGGAAACGTCTTTTCGTTTCCCCCACTATATATATAGGCGCTCCGCTCTTCATTTGCTACTTTTGGCTCTGGGGACAAGTTGCGGGTTGATAAATCAAGTTTGCGGTTGCATTTCTTAATTTAATTGGATTTGCTATTTTGATCATTCTGTATTTTGCTCCGCATAATGTCTGGTGTTGAGAGTAGCCGTAAAGGTGAGGAAAGGGCTTCTTCTTCCGAGGGAGAGAAAGAATCTAATTCTGGAATGGTTTCTTTTCCTGGTTCGTCTAAATCCGGAAGTTCAAGCGGTAGTGAGGAACTTGAAACCCTTACCCCAGAAGGTAAAGCCTCTATTTGGAAACCCTACGGTTCTGCAAATGACGTTGGTGTAGAACTATTTAATACTAGAACCCATGAAATTCCGCAACCTCCTTCCGCTAATCTGTTTAAGATGGCTCCCTTCTTTGGTCCCGCAGACATGTTTTGGGATGAAGCAATGTCTTGGTCCGGTCCGTATTCTAACCATGGTAAGACTACAGGGATCGTTAAAGAGGTCCTTTTAAAAGACTCAAAACAAATAGGTTACCGCAAGCTTTTACGTTTGAAGATAGAAAGGGGGGATATTCCGTGGTCCGCTGGTACTGTTGTTTGCGGTTCCGCAAAAGTGGCTCATTGGGCGGACTGGACTAGAGATGTTTTGGGGAATGAGAGCTATGTTTCAATTCTTAAAAGTAGTGGTATATACGAGTGTGTAAGGTCCTGCCAAAATCTAACTGTGGCTAAAAATTTTGATCACTTGTGGACTTTGCTTTCTCGATGGGACACGAAGAACCACACTTTTATTGCAAGTTGGGGTGAGTTCACTGTAACTCTAGAGGATGTAGCTGCCCTGTATGGTTTAGAGGTTCTTGGAAATGAACCTCTCGAGAATTTTATGTCTGCCGAAGAGGGGTTAAGAGTAGAGACTCTAGAAGATATCCGAAAAATTTGCGGAAAAGAAATTAAAGGGCGGAAGAATGATTGGAAAGGGTGGATACTAACTTGGTTTGGTGTTTTCGATAAAGCCGGTACATTTACTCCCGCAGATAAGAAGGATTCTGAACACTATCTAGAAGCCTACTTATCTATGTTTTTGACTATGTTCTTGTTTCCTGGAAAGCCTCACGATGGACCGTATGAAAGGAATTTCGTGTATGCGGTGAAATTAGCTGCGGGTAAAAAACTGCCCATGGGCCCTTTGTTTTTGGGAAATCTTTATGCTCGATTGGATAATCTTGCGGAAGCCGTACGCAGATCTGTTGGGAGGTACTATGTTCATGCGTTCTTACCGGTCCCGTTCCTTCATATGTTTCTTCTTGAGCACTTTGAGAAATTAGGTGTGCGGGAGGAGGTTTATGCTGGACCAGGGGGGACGTTAGTCCCTCGGTCCTGGACTTGGATGAATGTAAAATTTAATGTTGGTATCCTCGAACTTATTGATCGCGAAGATGAATTCTGTTTCCGTCCGTATGGAAAAGTTCCGCTGAATACGATTTCTTTAAATTGGTACCGCACTTCTGGTCAACATATGGAAGTTTTTGAATTTAAGGATGGGGTATTACGGAAGGGCAGAGAGAGTGAATACCCCATTATTGCGAACATTCTTCCGACTTGTCTTCCCGCCTTGAATGAACTTGAGGTTGGATCAGTAAGATATAGTCCTGAACGATGCGCACTGCAATGTGGTTACGACTTAGTTTGTGTTGGGCTGCTTGATGATATATATTTGGATTTTAATGATTCTTGTAAGCGGTTCTGTTATCCTGGTGGGTTTTCTCAAGTATTGGAGAATATGGGGGTGAAAGTCATTCCTGATGCGGTATGGGTAGGCTCGAGGACTATACAAGCACGGGATTTTTGGGTGCATAGTCTGAAATCGATGCGGAAATTTATGGATGGAACGCCTCGTGCCCTTGTGGAAGAGCAAGTTTGGAAGAATGACTTTTATCTTAGCTGTTGCGGTGTTGTTTATTCTGGCCCTCTGTCTTCATACATGAAAGAAGGTTCGCTGAAAATTCCGCAATTTGGTCGCTTAGAGGAATGCAAGGAACGGCCCGAATTAAAACTTGGGAAGCCAAAAAGAAGGGTTGGGAAAGGAGTTACAAAGGATAAAGAAAAAATGGATCCAGGTGCGGAAGAAGAAGTTTCTGCTGGGGTTGAAAAGATATTGAAGGTATCATGCTTCCCAATATTTATTTAAAGTATCTTTCGGATGCTCAGTGATTCACGAATTTCTTTCTGCCTTTTCCAATTCAGGGGAAGCAACAAACAAGCAAGAGTTTAGCCGAGAAACTTTCAGAAGAGAGCGATTCTGAGGTATATCTAGGCCTTATAATAATATTACTATTATTATTTACATATATATATTTTTCTATCTTTTCCCCACCCTCTTCTTACTTACTTTCAGCAAGAGGGAGCTGAGAGTCAAAAGAAAAGAAAAAAGAAAAGAAAGGAACGGATTGCGGAAAAGAATACTGGCCAGAAAGATAATATTGTTACTGAGAGTGCGGGAGGAAAGACTGAGAAAGAAAAGATGAAGAAAGGAGGAAGGACGGTGCAGCGGGTTGATCGTCTAGATAGTTGCTCTCATTCTCAGTTTGTAAGTTGGGTTTAACAAAAAATAACACCTCCTCTTCTTTGTGTTTCTTTTTTTTTACTAATTGTAGGTCCTCTAATATATTTACATATATATATATTTTTTTTAAATACGGCAGAAAGTAGTAAAGAGGAAAAGGAAGGTTGATGAAGAAACTGCGGAAGCTTCAAGCCCTACCGGGAAGAAGAAAAAGAAGGATGTCATTATTAAGAAAAGAAAAACTCCCCTAAGGCAATCTCAAAGACTCCGGAAGGTAAGCTCTTTCTTTAGGAATTTTCTGTACGTGCTTTAAAGGGCTTGGTACTAAAAAAGTTCATGTATGAAACAGCGTTCATTTATGGTGCGTTCTAGTGGAGTAAGCGAAATACCTATTGATTTGTCGGGGAATGATGAAGAAGTAAACGTTGATCCTATTTCTAATGCGGATCTTGGTGCTCCAGATGCACCCTTGGGTAAGATGTTTTTGAGTACGATTTCCCCGCAACTTCCTCCTTCTTTTCCGGAAGTCTCTATGCGTCCTATTTACTTATCTGAATGTGGAGTATGGATTGACCCACGGACTTCTTTATCAATATCAACTCCTGCAGATGCTACCGCTATTTTGAAAGAGAAAGGCCAAGTTGCGGTATATGGCCAAGCTGGTAACCCTGCTAGTGAAGTAGCGGAAGAGAGTCTCATGGATGATGTTGTGCACAAAGTTATTGACCAGCGGTTGCAAAAGAGTGGTTTGAAGAGGTTGTTTGAAGCTGCTACTTCTAAGCATCCTTCTTCCGCAGGACTGGATGAGTACGGTAGCATGATAGCAGATTGCAACATCATAAAGGATTTTGATCAATCGCAAAGTCTTGGTGAAGCGGTTCGACTTGGGGATGATACGGATGAAATCGAGCCTAGCCTTGTGAAATCATTGTGTCAGAAAGCTTTACCTGCGGGAGATGATAAAACTATGAAAGATGTTGAAGCTGCGGAAGATTCTGAAAATTCTACTGGAAGTGAACATGAGGTTGGTGTTCACATTGAGATTGTCAATGAGCGTGATGCCAATGCTGGCGCTCAAATTGAAGTCATAAATGAGCATGCTGCCAATGCTGGCGCCCAAATTGAGGTTGCAGATGAGCATGATGCCAATGCTGGCGCTCAAGTTGCGGTTGTGGATGAGCATGATGCCAATGCTGGCGCTCAAATTGAAGTTGTAAATGAGCATGCTGCCAATGCTGGCGCTCAAGTTGCGGTTGTCAATGAGCATGATGCCAATGCTGGCGCTCAGACTGAAGTTGTAAATGAGCATGCTGCCAATGCTGGCGCTCAAATTGCGGTTGTCAATGAGCATGATGCCAATGCTGGCGCTCAGACTAATGTTTTAGTAAATGTGTTTATGCAGCCCGAAGAAGATGCAAGAACTGTGGATACGCAAGATCTTAGCAATTCTGCAATGGAGGGACGTGATACTGGGGTTGGTGATCAATCCGCAAGCTTAAGTGGATTACTGTTGTCTAACATTGAGATAGAGATTGGGGATGTGGGAGATCAAGCCAACCTTACTGGTGCGGAGCATGACATCAAGGTTGATGATCAAACCGTGGGCTTAAACGAAGGACTTGTGCTGTCACAACGTGCTGAGGAAAAATTGAGAGTGCAAGCTTTTAGTAATCCCGCGGGTGCGGTTGTTGTGGAAAGTTCATCTGATTCAGGTAATAAAGTTGGGGATGCGGCAGTAGAAGTGGTTGAGGAAACTTCTTGTGAAGAAGAAATTATTTCCACATTTGCGGATAAAGCTACTTCGTCTCTTGTTACTACGCAGAATGAGCAGAAGGAAGGTAACCAACTTGCGGTTGTGGAAGAAAAAGGAGGAGAGCTTATTGATTATAGGAGGAAAGGTATTGCGGGGATTGAAAGCGCATTTGGTACAAAAGTGGTCACTGCGGAATTTGTTCCATTGACTGCGGGAGATGGGGATACTTGGCGTGGTTTTTATGTTGGTCAAGAAAATGCAGAGCGTTTGAGGGGTTTGCAGAAAAATGTTCCGGACTTTTTCTCTAATGTGTGTTGCACTTCCTCTAAACGAGTGGTTCATAATTTGGGCTTATTGGCATCGAACTTGGTTTTCTTTGAGAACAACCAATTGAACCAACTGGAAGCGGAATTGCTCCGCATGATGAAGGATGAATTTAAAGATTTGGAACGTGATGGTTTTTTAGTCGATTGGGCTTTTGAGGAAATTGACCGCGCCCTTAAGTTTCCTATAGAGCAGGAAATGAACCAACTTGCGGAAAAGGAATGCCGCCTTGAGAAGGAAGTAGCAAAACTTCACATATCTGTCACTGGTTTTAAGGAAGAAATAGAAGATTGTAAATCCAGGATTGCGGTATGCAATCAACAACTAGTTCTTGCGGAAGAAGAACTCCTTGGAAAAGAAGTCGAGCTTAACCGACTCAGATCAGAATTGGAACTGCGATCCCGCATGCTGCTTGATGCATAATAATGATTATAATGCTATAAAACATTAGCTTTTGTGATGAAATGCGGTTTTTTTTAAAAACTTCTTTTGCTATAGTATGTCCTTTGAACAATTTGCTTGTGTAACTAATTATGCGGTAAACATTTATGTTCGCATATGCTATGTTAAAAATGTTTGGATGTTTCCCGTATGGTATTCTTCCCCCTTTTTTTTTTTTTTTAATGGAAGTATCAATGGAAAAAATAAAAATAAAAAAGAAAAAAAAACTTTTGAGGGTATTTCATGCATATATTGATAGTGGAAACAAAATATTGAGTACAAAGCTGTAAGCTCAACATTGTTTTTCACAAGATTGATACCAGCAATAAAAGCTCTGGCACAATATGATTTTAGGAAAATAGAAAATTCTTTAAGTGATAAATACTTCTATATAACGGAAGCTAGGATTTCTATATGTAAAATAGCGATCTTAGGAATAAAACCGCTTGAGCCATTTTGCATTTAGAGGTGGGAGCAGCTTGCCTTCCGCTGTTGCAACTCTATAGTATCCCGATTCGTTAGCCTCCTCTACCTTGTATGGGCCCTCCCATTTCGGGGCAAATTTAGGGACAGAACCTCCGCGAATGATTTGAGGGGCTGCTTTTAATACCAGGTCCCCCACTTCAAATGTTCTTGGCTTTACCATCATATCATAAGCGCGGGAGATTTGGCGAGAATAAGTTTGGAAATTCTTGCGCGCTACGTCCCTCCTTTCATCCAATAACTCCAACTGAATTGGCCTGATATCTTGCACCAAACCTTGCTGTAAGGCAATACGAGCTGAAGGGACAGTCAATTCCGCGGGCAATATTGCTTCAGCGCCATATACCAATGAAAAAGGAGTATGTCCTGTAGCTTTCCTTTTGCTTGTCCTGTATGCCCATAATACTTCCGGAATCTTATC
Organism: Adenophora triphylla var. japonica; assembly: GCA_022495995.1. NCBI lineage: Eukaryota > Viridiplantae > Streptophyta > Magnoliopsida > Asterales > Campanulaceae > Adenophora > Adenophora triphylla. Next base: position 335,827 of record JAFEMH010000797.1, read on the forward strand.
ATCCCATGCGCCCGGAAAGTCTTCCCGCAACTTGCTTAGGATTTTAATAAGGGTCTTGTTGGTTGCCTCTGCCTGCCCGTTACCTTGGGGGTATGAAAGTGTGGAGAAATGATGATGAATCCCATATTTTAACGTGAATGCTGAAACCTGGCTATTTGAAAATGGCGTTCCGTTATCCGAAATGATTTGCTTTGGGATACCAAACCTGCATACAATATACTCCCGCATAAAGTTAACAACTGCCCCTGCGGTAGCGTTTTTCAATGGGATGGCCTCACTCCATTTAGTGAACAATTCCGTAGCTACTAGGATCCATATTCTTCCCCTGGAATGCGGTATTATTTTTCCGATGAGATCAAAAGCCCATGTGTGGAACGGATAAGGTGCGGAAAGGGAATGTAGTGGTACGGCTGGGGCGTGAATCAAATTTCCGTGGACTTGGCACGTTTTACATTTGCGGACAAACTCTGTGCTATCCTTTTCCATAGTTGGCCAATAATATCCCGCAGTCAAGATTTGGTCTAACAGCTTAGCTCCCCCAATATGCGCAGGGGCATGCACTTCCTTTAAAATCACCATAGCTTCCGCACTATCTACGCATCTGAGTAGAGTTCCCTTGTATCCTTGCCTATACAACTTTCCATCAACCAAGCGGAATCGAAAAGCCCTTCTTTTAATAGCCTCACTGCTTTCTACCGGGCAGAAGGGATCCTTCCCGAAGGTAGTCAATGTAAGGGTGGCGCCAATCACGAACTCCCGCAATACAATAGGCTTCCACTGGAGAGATAAAATGCTGACAATCAATACAATTTGCTTGGACTTTTGCGGAATCTAGAGCCATATCCGGCCAATAGTAACCCTGCCTTTGAATCCGCCTATAGAGGGGTAAATCTACATCACCACAAGTTTGCTCATGTATTTGTTCCAACCTGAACTTTGCTTCTTTTGGTCCTACACAACGGATAATGGCCCTCCTGGATTGCGGAAATACAACACCCCATTCTTCAGGTAATATTTTTGCAATTCAAGCAAATCTTTGCGTTCTTCATTGCTCTTCAACTGATGCACTATTGGTCCCCGCCAATCTATCATCTCTTCTTCCCCAAAGAACTCGTTCAAATTGGTTGGGGATCTTTGCTTCAACACCGCAATTTGAGCCTCCTCTTTTTCCATAACTATCTTGGATCCCAAGGTTGCTAAAGCATCCGGATGCCTGTTACTGGTTCGAGGCTGCTTTTCAATTGTCACTTCTTCGAAATAATCAATCAATTGCTGCACCATAGTGCGATATGGGGCTAAATTGATGTGCCGTAAACTGAATTCTCCATTTACTTGCTTGACTATTAAGTTGGAGTCTCCCTTAATGGTCAACTTGCACGCTCCCCTTTTTCTTGCTTCAATTAATCCCAATACTAGTGCCTCGTACTCAGCCTCATTGTTTGAACACGGAAATGCTAACTTGTAAGCCTTTGCATAAACTGGCCCCTCGTGGGAAGTGAGAACTACCCCCGCACCTCCATCTTTTGCGGTAGCTGACCCGTCGAATTCCAAGGTCCACCATTCTTGCTCATCGTAAACTTCCGCACTCTCGCTTTCCCATGGCAGCTCCTGAACCGGAGGCTCATAGCTTCCGCTTGGGAAAGAGGATAACAAATCTGCTAAGGCTTGGCTTTTCACTGCTTTCGGGGTAGTGCATCTAATATCATATTCTGATAGAATCAAGAACCACTTTGCTGCTCTTCCAACCAGTACTGATTTAGATAATAGGAAACGGATAGGATCACAACCGGTGACTATTTCTACTGGAAATGCCAAAAAATAATGCCGCAACTTTTGAACTACGAAGATCAACGCCAAACAATGCCTTTCCAGCTGGTTATACCGAACTTCCGCACCCGAAATTACTCTGCTCAAATAGTAAATTGGCTTTTCCCCGTCTTGATCTTGTGCCAACAAAGCTCCAATAGACCTTGTAGTGGAGGCTAAATACAATAAGAGTGGGGAACCTGGCTGCGGTGCTACCATAGTGCTGACAGAGCTAAGGGCTCGCTTAACTTTTTCGAAAGCTTCTTGATGCCGCCTCCCATCTGAAACTTGTTCGAACTTTTAGTAATTCCATTAAAGGATGTCCAACTTCCGCAAGTGCGGGAATGAAACGTCTCATGTAGGACACCTTGCCCAGGAAGCTCTTGAGTTGCTTTTGGTTCCTTGGTGCCGGCATCGAGAGGACTGCCTTTTGCTTCTCCGCATCCACCTGGATACCACTGCGATCCACAATATGACCAAGAAATTTTCCTTTAGTTACCCCAAAAACACATTTCCTTGGATTTAATTTCAACCGGTATCTTCTGCACCTCACAAAGACTTTCCGCAAATCCTCCAAATGTGAGGATTCCTTCCGAGATTTTACTACCAAGTCATCCATATAGAACTCTACTATGCCATGGTGCATATCATGGAAGATTGCTGTCATTGTCCTCTGATACGTGGCACCCGCGTTTTTTAACCCAAATGGCATGACCGTGAAATAAAATTACCAAACGGAGTCCCGAAAGCGGTCTTTTCAAAGATCCGCAGATCCATTTTAATTTGATTATAACCCTTGTAACCATCACACATCGAGTACATCTCATGCCCCGCCGTTGCATCAATCAAAGCATCAATAGAGGGAAGCTGGGAACTCATCCTGTGGCAGGCCCTATTTAAATCACTAAATCCCGACAAATGCGAATCTCATCTGCTTGCCTTTTGCTGACAATAACCATGTTACACAACCAAGTTGGATGTTCAATCGGTCTGATGATTCCCGCAGTAATCATATGTTCCAACTCTGCTTTGATTTTGATTTCCAACTCAGGTTTGTAAATGCGGGATTGTTGTCTGATAGGCTTTGCCATTGGGTGCACGTGCAGCTATGCTATGCATTACCGCGGTATCCAAGCCAGCCATTTCATCGTAACTCCATGCAAAAACATCTTTGAATTCGGTCAAAAGTGGCAATAAACCGCTTTGCCGCGACAAGCTTAAGTCGGCCGATAACAAAATAGGTTGACTAACGCCTTCCCCAAATTTACTTCTTTCAACTTCAAGTGGACCTGAGGGCGCGGTTCATCTCTTAATTCAGCGGGTTCACCTTCAATTGTACCAAAGCTCTCTTCTTTCCCTTGTTCAGCCATAACATAACATTCGTGGGGGTCATCCCCCGCAAACGTGGGGAATTCCCCCGCACACCGTCATAAATTGACCGTATACATCACTCGGCCATCTGGTAAGCAAATCCGCTTGCTAGTTCCCATTGTTGATCGTTTCACCTTTCTCTTGGTAATACTTGATTCTCGCGGTTATCTCAAGGGAATTGAGGTCTCGCAAGGCACCCTTCCGCAAATTCATCATAAAATAACGCATCCGCCAAATGAGCCTCCATTCGTGAAAAAGGCCGATGGAAGGCTCTAAAGTGATCTCGCTACCCCCGACAATTCCCTTTCGCACACCGATGTAGAGTGGATGGAATAATCTTATGCCGCGAAGCCAAGCCCTTCCAATCAACAACTGATAGGTTGTATCCGCATCAATAACATGAAACTTTGTTGAAGTCCGCAAACTCCCCATGCTTAAAGGGATAATAACGGACCCAATGGTATTAACTATGTTTGATCCAAAGCCTGTTATGGCTATGCTGTGTTTTTGCAAATCTTCTTCTCCAAACCCAGCCTTCTTGAAAGTGGCGTACGGGATGACATTCACCGCAGACCCATTATCAATAAGCGCCCGTCTAAATTCGACCCCATGTATATCCGCGGTAACATAAAGAGGCCTATTATGCGGGTGTTCAACCCTCATATCAGCGTCTGTGAAAACAATTTCGGAAGCCAACTCCTTCCATTTCCTGCTCAGGGAACCCCCTTCCCGTAAACACGGCTGATCATTGTCTCTTGCTACCTTAATCAGAGCTCTTGTGGCTTCCAAGCGAGCCGCCGCGTCAAACCCAAGCTGGTCAAAGAAAATGCGGAATTTTGGAGTAAACTGTAGTGATTCCGCTACAGCTGCGTCATCTGCGGGTGGGTCAGAGTTACCAGGCAGTAATGCGGCTTCTTGGGTAGCGGTTGGCAATTCGAACACAGATGCCATGTTAATGGACTTTTGCTTTCCACTGTCATGAGAAGGCAAAGGGTTGGTCCGTACACTATTATTTCCTCCCTCTACGGTCAAAGCCCCTTTTCAATAAATCGGTTAATTACTTTTTTCAACTGGATACAATCTCTCGGAAGGATGGGTGACCCTTTCCGTGAAAATGGCAATAGTCTTTGTGTTTCAACATTGCCGCAGAGGCTCGTTATTTATTGGAGGCAACTTCACATCTCCGCGGTGCACCATGTTCCTCAAAGTAGCCAACACTTGCGGCATCGGAAAAGGGAAATCGGGGGCTTCTTGGAACCGCGGTTTAGTCACCCTATCATCTACTGAAGGGGTCTTTTGCCTGGGAGATTCTCGCTACCGCTACCTCCGCCGGTCTCTTATTAAATCTTTGATACCTCGAATTATCCCCCTATACTGCCCCGCGGTAGACCAAGAGGTACGCGGCTCCACTACGCTTTGAGCACTAAATTGGCCGGGCAAGATCCGCTAACTCCTGAAACGTCTTAAACTTGTGAATGGCTAAAAATTGGCGGTAGTTCTCATCCATTGCTTGGACGCATGTTGGACAAGCTCATCTTCGGGCGCCGTCGACTAGGTCAAGAGACCTTGCGGAAAATCTCTTAACGAAATCCACGGGCTTTTCTCCCGGCTTCGAATTTCGCGGCTAACTTAAACATAGTGAGCTCTTCTTTGGGCATAAAAGAACTTAGCATAAAAATGTCGGGTCGCCTCATTCAAATCGTAAATGTCATCTTTACGCAAGCGGTAAAACCAGTGTATGCTTTTCCGGTGAGGGAAGTGGGAAACTCCCGCAAACACAAACTGCTGTTACTAGCGTGCGGCCCCAGGGTCTCCAAATATCGCTGGACGTGCTCATGAGGATTAGACTCTTCCCCCGTATACTTGGTAAACTCACGGTGCTTGTATTTCTCGGGGTAAGGTTGGCAAGTGATGCACGCGGGATAAGGTTTCCCATGAATGGTCGGACGACACCGCGTATTGCCTACGGGATGAGAAGAGTGTTCTCGCTTGCTCAAATGTTAACAAACCAGATGACGGGGTGTTTACTTGTGGGGGGATAATGCGGTTCTCCAGGGGGTCTCTACTTTGACTTCTAGCAGCATCGTCATCCTCAATGCAAATGGGTTCGCATCAATCTTAGCTTTTCCTTTTGCCGCTTCCTTCGCGTTTGCGGCTTCCTTGATAGCTTGGGCTGTTTCCTTCTCTAAGGTCTCAATCCGCTCTAAAAGTGCCTTTTGGTTATCATAGAGCAACTGAAAGTCAGCTTGGGTAATGGGAAGGTTAGGTTGGAGTAGGGGGGTGCTTTCATCTGATTCTGTTTCGACAATGGGTGCATCATTAGTCGGGTCTACTTGCGGCTCAAAGTGGGGGTTGGGTTGTTCGAATTGCCTCCTACTTCCGCGTTCTGGATGCGGCTTTCTTTGATGGTGCCACGTGAATACCTCCCACCGTGGTCACCAAATGTAGGATGTAGGTTCTAAGGAGGATTTAAGCGGTAGAGCTTTCAGTAGGCGTTACACACGAACCACCAAAGAGGAATGAGAAGGAGGAGCGAAAGTAGGGACAAGTCAGGAAGGGGAGAACAAGTATTGCGGAGCGATAAGGCATGTACGTCACCGTTGCCGACATCGATATCTCGAGCGCCTATTTATAGTGGTCGAGCTTGACAGCTCCGTACTATGCACATGGCAGATCACGTGCTTTCCGTACCGCTACACGTCAAGCCCTTATTCGCTAGGTTTGTACGGAGCGGTATAATGATGCCGCGTGTCCCTTGTGAGGACCAGTCCCGCAATTCCCCTTTTTGTCCTGACTAGGCCACGTGGAATCCCTTAATTGGGTCCCGTGGCAAATTCCGCTACTCTATCCTCCAATCCACAACTCCTTGATGATTCCCAAAATAAGCGGTAGAAGAGTTCCAATTGACCTTGCTCAATCAATCAGAACCAGCTTCCGCTAGACATAGCGGAAGGAGATAATACTTTTCTATCTCATTTATATAATTGAAGATACATAGATGATCCCATATGCTAAATATAATAGAGAAGGCATCACGTGCGGTAGCACGTGCTTAACATTTACGGAACATGTCCTACAAACTGAAAAATGAATGTCGTTAAAACTAGATACCTTAATCGAGCATCTAAAACAGACGAGTCAAAAACTAGTTTAGATATAAAATTCAAACGAGAGGTAATTGTTGCAAATTTTTTTTATATTTAATTAATCAAATACAACCACACATCCCATCTTACGGTATTCAAATAATACATTGAATATTGAATGTAAAATTTATTATTTTACAAGTAATAAATAATACAAACTATTAAAAAAAATAAAAAAAATTGACAACTAATAAAATAATTTTTTAAAAAAATTGACAAGCAAACTGTAATTAATAGTATATTTTTATCCTTTTGAGATGGAGGGACTACTCCATAAGTTTTATACTATTGGGGTTAAGGCTCCGTTTGTTTCGACGTAAAATGTTTTCCGGAAAACGTTTTCTGGAAAATGTTTTCCTGTAAAATGTTTTACGGAGGTAGAGCGTAAAATATTTTACGGAGGAAAATATTTTACGGAGGAAGGGTGTAAAATGTTTTCGGGTGTTTGGTAAAACGACTCATATTTCACAAGGTGACCTACCCCACCCCCCCCCAAAAATTTTTTTTTTTTTTGTAATCGCCCCCTACCCCCGCCTACCCCCACCCCCCACCCACCCCCCACCCCCAAAATTTTTTTTTTTTTTTTTTTTGTAATCGCTCCCCACCCCCCCGCCTACCCCCGCCCACCCCCCAAAAAATTTTTTTTTTTTTTTTTTGTAATCGCCCCCTACTTCCCCACCCACCCCCCAAAAAATTTTTTTTTTTGTAATCGCCCCCTACCCTGCCACCCCCCCCGAAAAAATTTTTTTTATAATCGCCCACCCCCCCCACCCCCAAAAAATTTTTTTTTTTTTTTTTTTGTAATCGCCCCTACCCCTGCCTACCCCCCACCCACCCCCCAAAATTTTTTTTTTTTTTTTTTTTGTAATCGCCCCCACCTGCCTACCCCACCCCCCCCACCCCACCCCCACCCCAAAAAAATTTTTTTGGGGGTGGGGAGTAGTGGGGTAAAGGGGCGACATAAAAAAAAAAAAAAAACAGGGGGGCGGGGTCATTAAAAAAAAATTTTTTTGGGGGGGGGTGGGCGTGGGGGAGGAGGGGGTAGGGGGGGTGGGGGAGCGAGGTAGGGGGGGGGTAGGCAGGGTAGGGCGATTACAAAAAAAAAAAAAAAAAATTTGGGGGGTGAAGTGGGGGGGTGAGGGAGGGGCGATTACAAAAAAAAAAAAAAAAAAATTTGGGGGCGGGGGGGGGTGGGGGTAGGCGGGGTAGGGGGCGATTACAAAAAAAAAAAAAAAAAAATTTGGGGGGTGGGTGGGGGGTGGGTGGGGGTAGGCGGGCGATTACAAAAAAAAAAAAAAAAAAATTTTTTTGGGGGGTGGGGGGGGGGGGGGGGTAGGCAGGGGGTAGGGGGCGATTACAAAAAAAAAAAAAAAAAAAAAAAAAATTTTGGGGGGTGGGTGGGGTAGGGTGGGGGTGGGGGCGATTACAAAAAATTAAAAAAAAAATTTTTTTGGGGGTGGGGGGGGGTGGGATAGGCAGTGGGGTGGTTGTGCCGGGCGTAATATGAGTTGTACATTAAGGCCTCCATTTTCCGGAAAATGTTTTACTTAGGACAAGGTCAGGACAAGGTCAGTAGGTCGTTTTACTTAGGAAGGGCGTAAAATGTTTTCCGGAAAACGTTTTACTTAGGCAACCAAACAGCGGAAAACGAGTTATTTTCCGAAAAACATTTTCCGGGGGCTAACCAAACACCGTAAAACAGGTTATTTTCCGAAAAACATTTTCCGGAAAATGTTTTACGGTGAAACAAACGGAGCCTAATTTTCTAGATTAAATAATAACGGTGTAGATTCCACATTGGTCCTGCAAATCATAGCTTCTCATCATCTACTTGTAATATTTTCTCTTACATATGTCTCTTATTCTATTGCACCATACTATGCTTTGCCTTCAATCAAACGGCAAAACAAATATGTAGGCGGAGATGTTCAAACCAAGCTCGAGCTAGACAGGCCTAGAGCCCGACAGACCGCTAAATCAGAGTTGAGAATTGATACGATCCTATAAAATACATTGGGCCCTAATAATAAGAAATCAGGCCCAATAGCTAATTAAGGTCCAGGCCCACTGGACTTGGGCCGCACAAGGAAATTTGCCTTGGCAGCGACATAAAAGGAATAGGCTCCTTGGAGCTATTTAAATAGGCCCCGGCGAGAATGGACGTGGGGATACAGATTTTTGGGGCAATGGGGCCATGCGAAAGACATGGCCGAGCTCATGCTCGCCTGATGAGTGAGAGGAGTACGTTGCTCGCAGGCTACCTAGGTTAGGGCGACATGACAGTTGATGTCGCCTGTAATCAGGTTGTCGCCAGAGCGACATGGAACTTAGGGCGTTACCAGGATGTTACGTTAATTGTCGCCTACGCCCCTAACCCTAAATATTTGTGATGGATGATTGATGTGACAAGGTGAATAGTGAAATCCCACTAAGTTGAGGTTGGTTGAGAGACCTCCTTTGGATGATTGACAAGTGTCCCCCCATGTGCAAGGCACATGGGGGGCTTAGGAGTATATAAAGGGTGAATAATGCTCATTGCATGGTAAGATCTCTCTCTCTACCTTCTCTCTCTAAACCTCCATTATTGTACTCTCTTCCTTGTCCATCTAACCTCATTCTCACGCCGAAGGGGTACGCCGGAGACACCCCCGGCCTAGTTTACGTGTGTTTCTTGTGTGTAGACGAGCTGTCAAGGAGGAAGCTGCCGAAGTATCCATTGCCACTTCAGTCCCTGTGCAACCAAGTTTTCTCATGGTAGCATCAAGAATCCCTCTAGCTTGGCGCGAATTGTTAGCGAGCATACGGGAGATGTTCAAACCAAGCTCGGATTGCCCGAAGACCATTAGGTCTGGCCCAACAGACCATTTTAACTTAATTATATAAGGTGACATTTGATTTTTTTAAGTGTTAAGTGCTGAAATCTGATTTTACGTCTGAATTTGGCTGAATTGATAAGATGTAGCGTCTAAAGACTGATTTCTGAATTACTCAAAATATTTAAATATTCATCTGAATTCACATCTGAAATTAATGTTACGACATTTAAAAGATTAGAGAGATGAGATGAATGGTTATTGATCTAGTGTATGGGTTGAGTATTTTTGAAATTACGAGTTTATGGAAAAGATATATATGAAAAAATCAATTAAAAGGCAAATAAGTGATAGTTTTACATCTGAAAATTAAGTGGAAAATTAGAGGCATTCAGATCTGAATGGAGAAAAAAAATAAGTCTGAATTACATTATGTCTGATGCACCCACTCCTGAATAAGAACCGAAAATGAAAAACAATTGAGGCCTAAATTTAGTTTCAGTGTTTTTCTACAAATAACGTTCTGTACATTGCACTGCACACGCATCACAATTTCTGGGGGAATTTTGTCATGGGCAGTCAGATGTGATCAAATGTGCCTAGTCAAAGTCCGAAAATGGCCTGGGCTGGGCCAAGCTTGAGAAATGCTCTAGGTCAAATCAGTCCAGGCCTAAAGCCCATTTAGTCTCGGATTCAAATTATCGTCTCGGCTCGGGTCAAACTACGATCCGTGGATTTGGATTTACCTCATAAAAAGCTAATTTACCGTTGGTCATTTCATCCGCAAAATATCCCCACATGGCGAGACCATCCTCCACAGTTCAAATCCCGTCAGACCGCCGTCGCAGCCGCAGAGAAGACGTTCATTCACGTCGTAGTCTGAGCCGGAGTCCTAGTCGCGGCCGCCGAGGTAATGGATTTTCACGTCGCAGCCCTAGCCGGAGCCCTAACCGCAGCCACAAAGGAAATGGATATTCACATCGTAGCCGGAGTCCTGACCGCGGTCGAGCTCTCAGCGGTAGTCGGAGTAGAAGTCGCAGCCCCGACTATTCAAGGTACGTTAAGTATTCTGATTACCGTCAGAATGATCGTTCCTCTGATTACAATAATCCTAGAAGAAGCCCTAGATCAGAAACCCTAAAATCTGATAGAAGACCGAACTATAACGATCGGAAGAAACCATATCTCGATCGCGATTTCAGGAGTGGAGTCGTGGAAAAGGCCGAATCTGATGATGAGCTGAAAGGATTAACATTTGAGGAATATAGAAGGCTCAAACGCCATAAATTAAGGAAGTCGTTGAGCAGTAGTATATGGAATGTTACACCTAGTCCTCCTAGGGATGAAAACGAACCGTATGAAGTAGAACCAGATGATATTGTTGAGAAAGATGATGTTGATGAGAGAGAAAAGGTTATGAATTCCAATTTGGAGTCAAAGAAAGTGGGTACTGGACCGTCTGAATCTGACTCGGGTTCTGACTCTGAATCCGATGATTCAAGATCGAGGAGAAAGAAGAAGAAGAAAAGTTTGAGTTCAGGTTCTAAGCGTAGGAGTCGTAAATCAGTGTCCATTAGTGAGAGCGAGTCGGATGGTTCCGAGGATGAATCAGAGGAAGAAGACAGGAAAAAGAGGAGGAAATTAAGGAAGAAGTCTAGTTCACGGAAGAAGAGCAGCAGGAGAAGTACGAGGAGGAAAAGAAGTAGCAGAAGGAAAAGCAGGGATAGTGATTCGGATGATAGAAGTGAGGAAAGTGAAAGTGTGGCATCTGATGCTAGTGGTTCGTCAGGTGACCGCATGAAGGCAAAGAAAATACGCCCATCTTCTTCAACACTATCTAAGCGAAGCAAGAAAAAGAAAGAATCGGACAGTAAGAGCTCAAGTTCAGAAGAGAATGCCATTTCTGAAGGTGATGAGAAAAGTAAGCCTCTGGTGGGTGGTGAAGTGGAGAATACTGAAGCTGATAATGAATTGCTCATGTTCAAAGAGAAGATGATGGAGTCCCGGAAGAAGCCTGTTTTGGAAGATGAACCGGACGTGGGACCGATGCCTTTACCTAGAGCTGAAGGGCATATTAGCTATGGAGGGGCACTTAGGCCTGGTGAAGGTGATGCCATTGCGCAGTTTGTGCAGCAAGGAAAGCGTATCCCACGTAGAGGTGAAGTTGGTCTTTCGGCTGATGAGATTAGCAAATTTGAGGATCTTGGTTATGTAATGAGTGGTAGTAGGCATCAAAGGATGAATGCCATCCGTATAAGGAAGGAAAACCAGGTTTATAGTGCCGAGGACAAGCGTGCTTTGGCCATGTTCAATTATGAGGAAAAAGCGAAGCGTGAACAGAAGGTTATGGCTGATTTGCAGCGCTTGGTTCAACGTCACATCGGGGAGGACACTGGCCCGTCTCATGACCCTTTTGGTGCAAATGCTGCTGCTGACGGCACTGACGAGTGACGCAAGAGTATGTTATGTGCATGATACTTAATGGCGGGTGTTCTTTCATATACTTGCATTGAGTTGTTTTTGTATTTCTAAATAATTAAGTCTTTTCTGATTCTATTTCTTTTGAAGATGTATGCATGTGTTAGAAGTGTTTGGGGAAATTTAAATCTGGATTCTCTTTTACCATGGATTTGCCTGGATGATGGTTTTACTCTACGTATGGAAGACTTTTTAAATGCGGCATATCTACAGTAGTTAGGTTTTTGGTTAGTCGACTCCAAGTTGCTATCCTACAGCTTTTGAAATTGAAGCCTTCTCTGATTTGCATATCAATTTTTACCTTGTGCTCATATTTGGATGATTTGGGATCTTAATCCCACTTTCCATTTAATACCTATTTTTCTGCAGTTCACAGTTCTATGCTGAATGCTGGTTTGTATAATTGAATTGCGCCACATCCTAAACTTTACTTGTTGAATGCTGGATGAATGTAGAGGTTATTCTTGGACTGTGATTCTTTTTGTAGAATTAATGGAAGTTTACCTTGATGGGTTTAGACAACTTCCTTAGAAGCAATAACCATTTTTATGTGTGTGTTGGTTTTGCTTTAATCTTTTGGTTTCCATTTCTTCCGTTTGGGACATTACTTTCTGTGATTGAGTGAAAAAGATAAAGAAAAAGATAAAAAGATAAAGGAATGTATTTGATTTCCTTTTTGGCTGTCATGTTGATTCTATTGAAGCATCTATCATTCAGTTTGACTATCGAAGGTTCTGATACCTGTTCTATTCCAATTGTGTGAGCTCAGGTCATATCTGTAAATTTAATACTGATAGTTGTAGAAGGGGATTCGAGTCTGAGCCTTCATCTTTTGTGCCAACTCCAAGCATTAGTTGATCAGCAGGGTTTCAGTGCCGAGTTGACAAAATAAGGGTTGGAGGTCCTATCTTAACAGCTTCCTATCAGAATTCTCCGGTTAAGCTGGTAGTGAAATTGTTTTCTTTGAAATTTTGGATCTAATATTGTATACAAAGTCGTTTGCATTTCTCACTTTTTCCTCGTAAGTGAAGCGGTATATTCTCTTTCTCTTCAAATGTAGGACTCGGGTCGCCACCTATGTTTTGAATTGAATTTGAGCTGGTTTGTTGAGCTTGCCTCTATTTTTGATGATTATTCCAATTTATTTTTGGGAATGCTAGCAAAACCCTTTGTCTAAGTCACACAAAGCGGGTACACATACAAGAGTGAAAATTGCCAAAATGGTAATCATTTTTAGTTCTATTTCACTTGCAAATGCATGAAGTTAACATGTGTCATATACTAATTATTAGGTGGTGCTGTAGCATTTTATGTCAATCGACATGTCTCATGTACTATTGAGGCAATTGTCCCCATTGCACTTATATTTCAAATTTTGTCTTCCCTAGCTTTAGTAGACATCTTAACATTCTGCGCTCAGCCATGCTCATTATATTAACATGGTCTTTCTCTGTTGCAATATTCTGTAGAGTAGTGCGCCATTCATTAATTGTCGTAGTGCATGGTTCACTCTTGTTATGCCGTCAAAGGCAACAGTTTGTATATTGTCTCTGGCAAAACAAGGCTTCACACTTTTTTTTTATTCCTTTTCTGTCTTCCTTTTGTTTTTTCTTTGCTGCCCAAACAGAAGATAGTAGATATGGAGGTCATCAGTTGGTGCCTCTCTGGCTCATGGATTTTGTTTACGTATTCTTTTACGTGACTGATAAGTTGGGGGAGCAGCAGGCAGAGGATCGTCGAGACATTGACAGCCATCTAATATGAATGGGAGTAGTTATTATCATTGACGATTTGCTGTTCAGGTATAGTTGCTTTAGTTATTTTGTAGCCTTAAGATAAGAAAGTTGCAATATTGGAAGTAAATACTTTTGCATTATTTTTACTACATTTTGATATGATCTATAAAAGCAATTAGGAATATGCTCCCATTTGCTAGTTTAATGTTAGTTGGACAATCTTCGTTTTTGGGCGGCCCAAAAGACTTGACGCAACCAACTAATCGATTTCCATCAGCTCCATCTCTGAGCATAGATCGTCTTCTCTGAAATCTTCGTAGACTTTACATATAACCCATTCTTCTCTCTGAAGATTGCAAGAAATCAGCAACAAATGAGGAAAACATGAGATCAGAATCATCAGATTTTAGGTACCACTTTGTGTACCACATCTTGTATCACTTGTGATCCAACGGCTAACAATCATTAGGTCTAACATTATGATAATGTCATCCAACATGTATTCCGTTGGATCACAACTGCGGTCCACAAAGTGGTACAGAAGATCTGAACTAGAAAAGATCATATCTGTGTTCTATAGTTCATGTGTTCTATATTTGAGGAATCTGAATTTAGTTTTGCACTTACCCTTCCCTTATGGTCTCGAGAGATTGAGTCGTGGGGTTGATTTCTTAGCCTGTACTCGATCATTTTCCAGAGTGTTTGACGCCCATTGTTTTGGTCCCCTTCGTAGAAAGTCAAGTTCCTCTTGGTGCCTTGTAAGCCATTTGAGCAAATGATGTCAACATACATGCAATTTGATATCTTCCAGTATCCATTCTTTCCTCGTCTATCTGGACAAACCGTTCCATACAAGAGTCGTCGAGGGGTCAAAACGTAACATTCCTTCTTTGCACGATTACTACTTTGCTCTGTACATCAATATCCAGAGGTTTTATTATCAGATCATAAACATCAAAGGGTTTATTTTGAAGTTGGTCAACGGTGACACCGGGTCACTTGTGTTTCCTACTAATCAACAACAAACATTAGATACATGTTGGTTTGGAGAGTAAGGTTGCTAATCACACAACAGCAATCTTGCTGTCCACGATAGCAATTTTGTCGATTTAGTGCAAGGTGACTAATTGGTGATAAAATCGTGTTATAGCGCACTCATATATGCGCATATATATATATATATATATATATATATATATATATATATATATATATATATATATATATTACAAAATAGGGTCTAAACTCCACGGAGTGGAACCAGTTTAGGGTCTCACATCCATATTTTGACAATTTATGGCTTAAAGTGTCTAATGTTGCACAAATCAGAGCTTTTAAGCCCTAGATTGATGAAATTTTATGGACTTTAGGCCTATTTTGCAATTGTATGAAAATGGTTGAGCGCTAATTTACCCGTATATATTGTGTCACAGGGTATGACAGTTGAGAGTAATCCAATCCATCGGGCTGAAGCCGAAGCAGGAACTTTTCTCAAGATAGTTTGGTGCTGACATATCTATATTTTTTTTATTTGTTTTTTTGTGTGTGTCAGGGTATCATCGAGCTTTGCTCAAGACACTAATACATTGACATATTGACAGGCAACAAATTATCTCTGTGAGAGGTCTCCCCCTCAACGCCTTGGATGGGAACTCGATTGTACATGGCTTAGTTCAATCGGAAACTAAGCCATGTTTGTTTGGCAGGAAAGAATATTTCAAGCTTCCAAATACTAGTGTAATACAGGGGATTTGGAACCGCTCGGATTTGGAACCGCTCCTGCTAACAGTTGTGACAGCACCGTCGAAACAGTTCCGAATCCTAATACATGTTAGATGATGATGATAAGAAAAGGGTAGAGAATTACCTGGAGAAAAGAAATCTCTAGGATGGAACTGGCGAAGGTCTGCCATGGTGAGTCCATTAATCTGAACAGGTTGTTTTAGTACTATTTTGTTGTATAATTGCTCTATCACCTTTTGATCCAAATCCATCCTTTTCTTTTATCTTCAAATACCTATTCTTTTTTCTTTTTTTTTTAACGAATTTTGCAAGTGAATAGAAGACTTATTTTACAGAGTTAAAAAAGAAAAAGAAAACAGTTTTCTCTGTAAAATATATGTTGAAGAAACATAATCTTAATAGGAATCCAAAACTGTCTTGCTTTAATATTGTTTTCCAATTAGGGTTTGGATTTGGTGAACCCTAAAGATCTTGTACTTTATTAATTATCAATTGCTGGCATGAGTGAATATTTTTTTGAGAAAAATTACCTCCTAATCCTCGAATAATATCGAATTTACCTGCTAGGACAGTGACATTTTTAATTTACCTCATAGTCCCATAAAATATTTTATCTTACCGTCGAGTAGTTCTTCTAACCATAAACACCCCCCATATCTCTCACACACAAAACACACACTCCGTCCCCTCTCTCTCTACCCTTACTCCGGTCATCTATTAATCTGGCGACCCTCTCTCCTCCCAAACACCAACACGATTTTCGAGTTGCTGTCTGTCTTAATATCTCTAGCCTTTCTTAGATCTGGAACTCCCCGAGCAACCTCAGATCTGAAACTCTCCGGCGACATTCTATGATAGTCACCACCACCACTACCAAATCTCTCCTACCTGTTCAACGGCCTTTTTCGGAAAACTCATGATTGCAATCTACGACGAACTCATAAAGTCTATCAACTTCTCCAGCCTCATCGCCACAACTCCGATCTCCTCAAATGAGAGCTCCACTCTGATCTCCGGTGCGCAGGGGTGCGGATCGGGGGAGAAAATTTTGATTGCGTTGGAGAAACGGATGGGCTAGGTAGAAGACGACCGGAATAAAGTGTGGAGATGGGGCCGCCTGACTGATCTTTTATGTTATAGGAGGCGAGCTTTACCGATTTTAATGGAGAAGTCGGGGAGAGAGATAGGGGTGTGAATCTGGTTTGGGTGAAATTAAACCCGGACAACTCTTTTTTATTTTATTTTTCTCTAAGCTTTCTTTGACATTCATACTTTATTACAGTTTTTTTTGGACAAAAATACTTGAGTATATTTAATTTGGATTTTTTTGAATCAATCAACTTAATCAAACTCTTGCAAGTTGATTTAAGAAAAAATAATAATTTTAATTAAAGATTTTTTATTTCATTTTTTGAGATTGTGGATTTATTGGGTTTGGACAAGTATCGTAGATCTAATAAAAATGTTTGCAATTTTATCTTCATGCAAACATAAACAACTAAAATATCTTATTAAATTAACAAGTAAATTGTGACATTTATTATGATACGCAGTTGATCATGTTCTTAATAGTTTAGTTTACAACTGAGAACTTACTGATAATATCTCATCTATTTGGTCCCCGGAGTTTGTCCTCGAAGTTGGTGGTCGTCAAAGTTGCTTTATTATTATTAATTTAGTTGACAACTGGGAATTTATTGATAAGTTCTCAGTTGTTTAATCGTAGGAGCTGGTGGTCATCGGAGTTTATTGTGTTCTTATTAGTTTAGTTGACAACTGAGAACTTACAAATAAGTTCTCAGTTGTTTGGTTGTCGGAGTTGGTGGTCGCCAGAGTTGATTGTGTTCTTAGTTTAAGTTCTCAGTTATTTGGTCGTCGGAGTTGGTGATCACCGGAGTTGATCGTGTTCTTAGTAGTTTAGTTGATACCTGAGAACTTACTGGTAAGTTCTCAGTTGCTTGGTCACCGGAGTTGGTCGCCAGAGTTGATGGTCGCCGAAGTTGATCGTGTTTTTAGTAGTTTAGTTGACAACTGAGAACTTCAGTTGTTTGCTCGCCCGAGTTGGAGATCGTCGGAGTTGATCGTGTTTTTAGTGGAGACAACTGAGAAATTACTGACAAGTTAAGTTCTCAGTTGTTTAGTCGCCGGAGTTGGTGATCCCGGAGTTAATCGTGTTCTTATTAGTTTAGTTGACAGCTGAAAACTTACTGATATGTAGACGTGTCCAAAATCTAACCGGAACCGGCTAACCGGAGGTTAATAACCGTAACCGGTCAAAACCGTTAACCGGATTAACCGTAACCGGATTAACTGAAACCGGCGGTTAACCGGTTCGGTTAAGGTTAAGGTTTTTTCAAACCGTCTAACCGTCGGTTATTTAACCGGTTATAACCGTTAAATAACCGGCGGTTATAACCGCCTTAACCGGCCAGATTTGAATAATTGAATAATTTAATTAACGTTTCAGTTAGTTTTTAACGTTTTCAGTTAGTTTTTCAGAATTTCAGTCAGTTTTTAACGTTTCCAGTTAGATTTTCAGAATTTCAGTTAGTTTTTTGAAATTTCAATCAGTTTTTTAAAGATTTTCAGTTAGTTTTTTAACAAAAGGACTAATCTGAAAAAGAAAAAAAATCCATTTTTAACCGTGTTAACCGTGATAACCGGATATAACCGTTAACCGTATAACCGTAACCGTTAGTACACGGTTAACAGTTAGGTTACGGCTAGGACTTAACGGATTTTTTAACCGGCGGTTATAACCGCTAACCGCCGCTTTTAACCGGATGGACACGTCTACTGATATGTTACGTTCTCAGTTGTTTGGTTGCCATAGATGTCGCCGGAGTTGGTGGTCGCCGAAGTTGATCGTGTTATTAGTAGTTTAGTTGACGACTAATAACTTATTGATAAGTTCTCATTTGTTTGGTCGCCGGAGTTGATCGTGTTCTTAGTGTATACAACTGAGAACTTACTGATAAGTTAAGTTTTCAGTTGTTTGGTCGCCGGAGTTAATCGTGTTCTTAGTAGTTTAGTCGACAACTGAAAACTTACTGATAAGTTAAATTCTCAGTTGTTGGTCGCCAGAGAAGTCACCGAGGTTAAGTATCATAATTTTTGGATAAACCCCTTAAATTTAAGTATAATAATTTTCGATAAAGTATCATAATTTTCGATAAGTACTTCCCATTTATTTTGTATTATTCTATAATCTATTACATCACATAAGAGTTTATAATATTATATGGATGGTGGTAGTGGGCGACAGACGGTGAACGGAATTCGAAAACTGGCGAGTGACTGTCGGCGATGGTGACATGCGTCAGTATTAAAGATGATGGATCATAAGTTTTAATTATTGTATGTTGTATGCAATATAATATATTATTGTATAAGAATTTATCGGAGATTTCAATTTAATGAGATTTTGTGATTTGTCCCAAAAGGAAGTAATGCTTAAAATTTCCCTATTTTAAAATAAAAATAAAAATGGCGACAACAAATAATATTATCCAGAAAATTCATGATTAAAGGAATACTGAGTACATATATATATATATATATATATATATATATATATATATATATATATATATATATATATATATATATATATATATATATATATATATATATATATATACATATATATATATATATATATAGGATCAACTCTGCTTCCTAATATTATTTTTCAATATAATTTGTTTTTCATTATTTTCTATAAATTAATAAAGTGCGTGACCGGAGATCGGTGTAATAGGGTTCAATTCGAAAGATACCCTATGAATTAAATCCATAATACTTCCTCCGCCCCACTTTAAACTGAGTTTTTTTCTCTTTTGATCTATTTTACCTTAAATTGTACTATTCAAAATGGCAAAAAAATATTATTCCTTTTGGTTCTCACTCATTCTTTCTTATATTTTACTTTTATACTTACAATACCAAACAACTTACTATTATTCTCACTTATTTTCTCTCATACTTTAATTTTCATACTAACATCATCTATTTTCTATCTCATTTTTCAATTATCGTGTTAAAAAAATTAGTCCGATTTAAGATGTAATAGAGAAAGTATGCCATACAAACTTTTGTTTCAGTTTGGGATGATTTATCTTTACCCGCCTCAAATTCGACATAACTCAGCTTAAAAATATTGATTTAATTAAAGTCAAACCACTCCAAGGGTGTGCTCCCGAGTTTTAAAATGGGGAAAGAAAAGAAAAATGGAGGAAGTCTAATAATTTTCTTGCTAAGCTTGCTTCCGAGATTTTTTAGAAAGAAATTTGAGGGAAAGGAAATGAATTTTTTTTTGAGCATTTCCCTCGTACACAATCCAAAAATGGAAGGAAATGAAATGTTATAAAATAAACATTTTTGATAAACAAAGTGAATGTCCGAGGGTAACACCCAAATCACGGATGTCACCACGGTCTCAATCTGCTGATGCTCACCACTGTAATTAACAAAGTGAATGCCCGTATGGTAACGCCCAAAGCACGGATGCCAACACTGTCTCAATCTGCTGATGCACATAGTGCCCTAATACATCATTCTGAATGCCCATATAGGAGAAACTTGCATTAGTTAATTCACATTCGTGCTGACCTAAGGGTCTAAATCGCGAAATCAATTAGGTGAACCCCATAGATGAAAGCGTTCACAATAAGACTCGAATTCATACCAATGGAAACCTTAAAGTCTAAGAGCAAATTAAATTGTGATCATACCTATAAGGCTACTTATCAAAAAAGACTAAATTTTGGCTAAGTAGGAACAAATAGAATCTCACAAACTCAACTTTCAAAGAAGCCTAAAAGTTCAAAAAAGACATTAATTCTTCCTTGAGAATTTGGCAAAAAAGAAACCGAAATACTGTAACAAGTAGAACTTCGGGCTAAACTACAATGAACCTACGGGCTAAATCTAAAAAAAAAAAAAAGGCTCCAGCATATCTACAAACAAGTCTACGGGTAAAGATCAAATAAGCCTTCGGGCTAAACAATAACAAGCCTACGGGCTAAATATAAACAAGCCTCCGGGTATAACGAAAGTTAAACACTTTATGCTTCAATCCCGACAAAGCAAATAAATGTAAGCCGACGGGACAATAAATCTTTACACGCCCATAAGCCTTCGGGCAAATAAATGTAAAGCTTTATGCAGGTTTATATATCTTTTAACCCCACGCAACTCAGAGGATCCGCATCTCTGATAGCAGTTCGGCTCGACGTTACATGTCCGCCGCGAGCTCTGCGGAAAGTCCAAACCTCTTAATCTAGAGGCTACGTGCCCGCTTTATTCATTCTTGGGAATCTCTGAGTTATATATTCAGACTACCTACAGGGTCTCTACTTATTTTATGGTGTTGTCCCACCTATATACGGGAACCTCCGGCTATTTTTGGCAATTATCGACAATCCGCTGTCCCCAAAAGCTTGAGCATACCCTCCTCAATCGTGACGGACTCCAGTCATTCAGACTCCCATCCTCCAGACTCCAGCCTCCCTTTAGGCTTCTAGTCTCCTAGACCTCAGCCTTCAGGCTTCCAGCCTCCCTTCAGATTACAAACTACCAAGCTTCAAGCCGATCTTACAAGCTTCGAGCTCCGGCATAAATATATACTCAGGTACGTCTCAACTAAAAATTATACTCCTCGCTTCGACCATAAATAATCATCACTCTCTGAGTAGCGGGCTGAGCCCTGACTTTTTGAAATATTTATACATACACTTATACATGGTACAATACACACAAATATATAACATATATATTTATATCAAATACATACGGTGGGACCCTCCAAAATATCACCTACATACTCCTCCTCCTATATATAACCAGCGTCTACAATAAGAATGTAAGTCATGCTCTCTCTCTCTATATATATATACTCCCTCCGTCCCGGTAGAAGCGTCGCCATTTTAGGGGTGACACGCAAATTAAGGAAAAGTGTGGGAAGAAAAAATGTTGTGAGTGTAATTTGAAAATAGGAGAGAGAATTAGTGGAGGAAATAGTGAATTTAAAAAGTGTTGTGAGTGTAGAGGAGAGAGAATTAGTGGAGGAAATAGTGGATGGGTAATAGAATATTAATAAAATATTTCCTTTTTAGGAAAGGGTGACGCTTTAAACGGGACACCCTTTTGGGTAAAAAGGGTAAATTCTATATACAAGGCACCTTACATACAAGGCACCAATAATTTCCAAACTACCCTTCGTGTGTCGTGCTCGAAAGGACGACATGAAGCCTTCATGTCGTGTACTTTTACACGACATCAACTAATTGGGTTAAATATTAGGTCGTATGAAATTATACGAAATTTAAATTTACTCTGTCATAAATGTCGTACAAAACAACACGATATAATGTCCTAATATCGTGTATATCCATACGACATATCAAAATGAAGGTGTTCTTCGATGATTTGCAACACGATGTTAATGATACGCATATGCTATGTTATATTATTGAATTGTGTTGTTAATTGAGCAAAATTTATACACTTATACATGACAAGGAACAAACGTCATATTTGATCATACAATATCATATAACCTATCATATTTAAGTGATACCACTTTATTTATTTGGAGGAAACTCATGTAGATGAAAAACACTTTAAATGTCATTTAGAATGTAGAAAAAAATAAAAAAAATAAACGAGGTAGCCGTATACCATTTTTCACAAGATCGGGACACATAAAACCCTAAAAACCCTAAATAATGGCACATATTTGTAACTCAATTTCCATTTTGATTTGGAGGAAACTCATGTAGTTGAAAAACACTTTAAATGTCATTTAGAATGTAGAAAAAAATTAAAAAAAAAAATAAACGAGGTAGCCGTATACCATTTTTCACAAGATCGGGACACATAAAACCCTAAAAATCCTAAATAATGACACATATTTGTAACTCAATTTCCATTTGGATTTGGAGGAAACTCATGTAGATGAAAAACACTTTAAATGTCATCTAGAATGTAGAAAAAAAAATTAAAAAATAAATAAATGAGGTAGACGTATACCATTTTTCACAAGATCGGGACACATAAAATCCTAAAAACCCTAAATAATGGCACATATTTGTAACTCAATTTCCATTTGGATTTGGAGGAAACTCATGTAGATGAAAAACACTTTAAATGTCATTTAGAATGTAGAATAAAATAAAAAAAATAAACGAGATAGCCGTATACCATTTTTCACAAGATCGGGACACATAAAATCCTAAAAACCCTAAATAATGGCACATATTTGTAACTCAATTTCCATTTGAATTTGGAGAAAACTCATGTAGATGAAAAACACTTTAAATGTCATCTAGAATGTAGAAAAAAATTAAAAAAAAAATAAACGAGGTAGCCGTATACCATTTGTTATTTTATTATATGGTGTGTCGTGTTTAAATACACGACATTTACCAATACATTTCGTATGTACAATACACGAAATGAATCAGGGTGCATCTCGTGTATTGTTCATACGAGATAATTACCAGAAACAAAGACTATATCGTGTTTGTATACACGATATGTACCAAAGTATCTCGGGTATATACACACGAGATACACCTGAAGCCCTACATAAAACGCGATATACACGCATGACAACGGCCCAGCAGAGACACCATTCTTTGTACACCCGTACATTTGTGACACCATTGTCCAAGTCTTAACACCCATAAATTTATACCCATTATTTTCATTAATTCTCAAATCATCTAACACCATAGTATGGATTCTCCACAACATTCTCCAAGTTTTTATGATCATATTGATCTTGAGCTTGTGGAATATATTTTTGAAGAAGAAGGTTTGCCACCAAATTCTCCACATCAAAATCAAAATCCAAGCAGCAATGAAGTAAGTTTTTAAAGTTATATTTGGTGTTTTGATCAAAATCGCAATAAAAATCCAATGTTGAAACGAAATTGTTTTTCAAGATTGGATTTTTAAATTCTGATATTACTCTATTTCGTATGAAATTATATGAGTTTTATGCTATTTGTCGTGTTTTTATACACGAGTTATGGCGTATTACCTTGTATTATATAACACGAGATAAATGTGTTTAAGTCGGGTACATTTATACGAGATGTTCAAGGAACATCTCGTATAATGTTACACGAAATGTCATACAGCCTGTTGCTTATTGTGCAATTTTCTAATTGATGGTAATACAATTTGTAGGGACCGGATGTCAGTGATCAATTCGATACATCCCTATTATTTTCAAATAGGGATGATCTTGTTAAACACGTACGGGATATCGCGGCCCGTCAAAATATAACCCTTTCTATAGGAGATTCGAGGAAGACAAGTGGCAAGATCCTAGGCTACGCGAAGATTGTATGCCATTTTTGTGGCAAGTACAGGTCCGGAAAAACTAAAGATGTGAGGTTGACTAGTACGAAGAAGATTGGGTGCAATTTTGAAATCCGGGCCAAAGATAGGGGTGATGGGGTATGGGGTTACGTTGTGAAGCATGGTTCTCATAATCACGACTTTCCGACGTATCCCGAAGGTCATCCGTTGGGTAAATTGACTAGTTCTGAATATGAGGAGGTTGTAGTGCAAGTCAGTCTTCGGTGTGTCCAAATAACATTCTAACAATGTTAAAGAGGAAGGATGAGAAGAACGTGAGTACTCCGAAACACGTCCACAATGCCCTCACAAAATGCAAGTCACAAGAACGACAAGGGAGATCCTCGCTTCAACAGTTCATAAAAGCACTCGAGGATAAGAAATATACCTTCTTCATGAGGAAAGCTAACGAGAGTGACATGATCGGTGACATATTCTTCTCTCACCCACGAGCATCGGATATGCTTAACTGTTTTCCATATGTAGTACGAAGGTAAATTTTTGATTTTTTGAATACGTTTTTGACTCTGTTTTCCACAAGTCGTATGCATTTTTTTGAATTGCAATTTTATTCATTTCTAACTTTATTTCTCTTTAAATGATACAAGGTGATTGCACTTACAACACCAGCTGCTATGGAATGGCATTACTTGAGATTATAGGATTTACTTGACGGGGAAGAATTTCACAATTGCCTGTGCGTTCCTCCAAAATGAGAAGGCGAGAATTACACGTGGGCACTCAAGAATTTGCAAAGTCTTTTCATACTCCCCACATGCCAAGCTGTTTTCTTAAGCGATCGTGACTTGGCTTTCATTAATCTTTGTCAAATGGTATTTCCCGAGACCGCACACCATTTGTGTCGAAGGCATATCGAAGTCAATGTTAAAAAGAGAGCGTTGGCTAAAGCGGTAGCAATGAGTTTGCACTATCATTCATGAGGAGATTTAATAAAGCAATATCAGTCGCTACTCGCGAAGAGTGGGACACCCGTTGGCAATCGTTTTGCGATCATTACGAGATCTTATCTGATTTATTGACCTACCTCCGCGAGACTTGGATTGCTCCATACTCTACGAATATTTTGTCGATGCACACGGATCGATTCTTGGACTTCGGAACCCACACCACGAACGGGTGAGAGTGAGCATAACGAGTTGAAGAAGGCCTTGGGGAGTGCTTCTTCTACTTTTGACACATTATTCAAAAAGGCTCGTGAGATTATGGAAATCGAATAACAACAATCAAAGCTACTATGGAGCAATCAAAGAGTAGAATTTCAAATGATATGAAGACATGTGATGCGTATCAAGACATATTGGGGCGAGTGTCAAAGGCGGCTTTGGACATCATCGAAGAAGAGCGGAGTCGTTGTGGGGATAATGTCATGGATTCTTGAGTGTGGGTGTTACACAGGCGAACACATGGACTTCCATGTAGTCGCGAGATTGCATGCATACAAAACTGCGGGGGCCGGATTGAGTTGTCCTCGATTCATGATTTTTGGAAGAAGTTGGACATTGAAGTAGAATCTTGTCCCCTTTGGACTGATTTTGAAGTTGTGTTGAATGAAGCTGCAGAATGCACCTGGACTGTAAAGAGAAGGTTATTTCAAACGATAAATGAAGGGCTACATCCACAAGCTAGGAGATGCTTGGATCATATTTCAAAGGCAAATAAACCCCGGACCACCGGTTGTAGAAATCTTGTCGGATTGGTAGCATACCGACAGACATTTTGGAGTCCCCAGTACACCACCCTCCACTAGCAGCAGGTCTAGATCTTCATTTATTGCATCTACCCAATCAGGTTTGATGTCGCGGGAGTCACCAAATTCGAAATCAGCTTCAAACACTACACCATCTACCCCTACCACTCCTACATCTCTTCCACCACTATTGCCGGAGTCGTGGGAGAGGTCGAGTCGAGGGGGACGGGGTCGTGGAAATGGACAAGTCAATGATATACATACTTACGTGCATAGGATGTTGCTTACCCCTCTCATTGTCCCATTTATTGATGGCTTCACGAGATGTGATGGGTGATGGAAATTATGGATATAGAGCGTGCGCGCAAATATACGGAACAGAGGAGATGTGGCAAAGAGTGCGCTCAGATTGTGCCAAGGAGCTGCTTCATCGCCGTGAGCTTTATGAGAGAGTTATGCCTTGGAGAGATATGGACGAGCTCTATAGTCGCATTACTCACTATGCCTCCCCTTGTTCGGAATATTATTGGTTGATACTCCCAGAGATAGGGCACATCATAGCCACGGTGTATAATGTGGTGTTTGTCTCGTACTCGCAAACCGGCGGCTTCACATGCCTACCGGTGGCGTACCACAAGGAGCAGGACCACCCACGAACACACTTGTGTTGGGACATATGGGAAACCATTTTATATTGGTATGATACTTTAATTCGTTATATTTAACTATCTTATTTAAATTTGTTATATTTAACTATATTTTCTAAATTTGTTATATTTGACTATTTTATTACTTTGTTTGCACATGTCGGATAGTGATTACCCGATACCATCGGTAGCACTATATTGGGGGAGCAACGTCATCCAAGCGCAAGTAACGATCATGCCATACGAAGTCGGATAGAAACATTCAACCGACTCTCAATTATGGCGAACGAAGCACGAATTGCAGAAAATAGGCCATAGTTTATGTGTATAGCGTATTGATTATTTTTTGTATGAAGTTTTGGGACGGATATAGTATATTAAAATTGGATCACTTGATGTAGTACTTAAATTATAGTTTTGATGTATGGATACATCAGTTTGTTTGTTTCGGTGTACATTTTTTTTCATTACAGGGACCATCTCGTGTTCTTATACACGAGATGTAATATCATAACTCGTATATATATACACGACGTATTTCATTTTTGTCGTATGAACATTACACGAATTAAACTAACTACCCAGTAATGTATCTCGTGTGTGTTCATACGAGATAAAAGAAAACATGTCGTGTGTATATATACGAGATGAGTCAAATCATCTCGTGCATAAGCACACGAGATGGTAGTCTGAGGGCAACTTATCCTGAAACACAAACTGAAACAAACTGATTTCAATATTTGCAAACCAAAATGAACATATCCCAAACATATTCCAAAACATAAACAACCAAAATGAACATATCCCAAATACAAACATTGTATCCAAAATTTACAAACCAAAACGAACATATCCCAAATACAAACATTGTATCCAAAATTTACAAACCAAAATGAACATATCCCAAACATATTCCAAAACAAACATTGTATCCAAAATTTACAAACCAACATATCCCAAATACAAAGAACATATCCCAAACATATTCCAAAACAAACATTGTATCCAAAATTTACAAACCAACATAAACAACCAAAATGAACATAATCATGAACCGTCTCCGTATAGATCAATGGCCCGTCTAATCTTATCTTTGACCTCCGCGGATAAGCGTCATCCGTGAGCGGCGAAAGTAGTATGCCTCGTGCCTCTGACAACCACAGGCGGTGGTGGAACGTTAACTAGGGCATCATGATTCGGATTAGTAATCCGAACATGAGTCCTAGCCGAGGAACACTGCATATACGTGGAAGTAACAGGATCGAGATGCGCTCACGGACGGGCCCCCATCTACGCTTGGCTGGATCGAAACTCCCATGCCGTCCTCTAACCAATCCTCCCATTACCTCATCACGCGCTCCATAGGACTTCTTGTACCCCTTTTGACATGCTATCAATGAACAATTTTGGCCGCAAGATATGGGGTCTCTGGGGAGTTCTGCTGGATCCCAGGCGGCGTGTAACACGGTCGGGCATATACGCCTCAGTGATATCCTGGAAGCGTATAACCCCACGGAAGTATGAGGCCGGCAAAAGCGCCTGCAGGGTGGTGCCGTAGGGAGTCCAACAAACCTAAAAATGAATTTGTTAGACACCGTCAACGAAATAATAAATTATAACAATTTGTAAAACTTTAAATATAACTAACTCACCCTATCAACCGTCATTGTGTCCGGGGTATGCCGAAACCTCAATAGATGGGGCATATCCCTACCGTATCGTCGATGCGTACCCGTCTATGAGCCCTCGGGCGGCCTCCGTCCATAACGGGTCAATATCTCTCAGGAAAACCGAAAAGTGCTCGTATATCCAGGCTGCAAATGTATGAAATAAATAAGTTAACAATGTTATAACCATAAATGCATGTTGTAATTATTAAATGATTGTTAAATATTACCTCTTAAAGACTCGAACAACCACCAATCTGCTTGCATCCGTATCTAGATGCCTTCCCGACTCCCGATATAGATATGCCAACGCCTTGGTGTCCCCAGGGATAGATCCCCCACTCTGTCGATATCCACGCACAATGAAAGGTAGTAGGGCATCTTATCTCGAGTCTTGTCCACGAACAACGTGGAGCCAGGAGGAACATGATGTACGTAGAAGCGCGCTCATCGTCGGTCATGTCGGAAGGGGACTCGAAAGGACCGGCGGAGGCCATCTAAAGAGTAGGTCGTGCCACTTCCGGCATGTCTCGAGGCGTGCCACGATGCAGGCTATGTTAGGCTCTGGATCCGCCTTCGCAACGGGGCCACTGAGCAGTGATGCCTACAAATTGAAAAGGAAATAATTAATAAAATTGATAAAATTTATGAAATTGATAAAATTTATGTAATTTATAAAAAATAGACAACAAACAAGAATATACCTAGAATATGAGTAACGTCATGCATAGTGATCGTCATCTCACCCCACGGCATGTGGAAGGTATTAGTCTAGGGAGACCACCGTTCCACAAACTGGCAGTTAGGAGAGCGCCATGCTAGGCCGGCGAATGGTAGCATCATGTAGGAAATGGAGGTCGGTACCCTCAACACGAGCCCACCAAGCTCTATCATCCTCCGGTAAAGAAGCATGGGAGAACCTGTTGATTCCAAACAAAAAATTATAATTAATACTCCCTCTGTTTCAAGATTCAGATGACATTTCGTGTTCCAATACCCGAAATGTTGGTGACATTTCGTATGTGTTCATACGAATGGTCACCAACATTTCGGGTATTAACATCTGAAAATATGTGATTCATCGATCATCGATTTACATTTCGTATGCGATACTGAAATGTTGGTGACCATTCGTATGAATACATACGAAATGTCACCAACATTTCGGGTATTGGAACACGAAATGTCATCTGATTCTTGATAATGTTTTGCAAATGGCTATTTAATAAACAAATCATATACTTACTTATCTAGAATCTGCTGCCTCGTTTGGCGCTTCAACACCGGCTCACAAGTGGCGTTCTCCCATATCTTACGGGCTCGATGATGACGAGCCGTACAACAACCCAACCTCCTCAGGGCCGCCGCGGGTTAATCTTCAGTGCCAGCTGGTCATCCTTAGCCCCTTTCCCCTTTACGCCCCGTGCCTCCCGCCTCTTGCGAGGCCTCGCGAGATCTGGCTCTCCTCCGCCTCCTCCTCCTCCTCCTCCTCATCATCATCATCATCACTAGATAAATGTGCCTCCTGCACAGATGCACCTCGGGAACGAGTACGTGAAGATGAATCCTCACTAAAATATGTACCCTCACTATCACTCTCCTCAACCACAAGCTCCTCAATCACGACTTTCTTGTCGTTCTTCTTTTTGGTTCGTTTTTCTACCTTAGCTGCTGCTGCCTCCTCGGCCTTCCTCTTTCTATTAGAGGCCGTCGCAGGGTTACGTCCCTACAAAAAATTAAATAAGAGACAGTTAATATTCAAGAACCAGTTGACATTTCGTGTTACAATACCCGAAATGTTGGTGACATTTCGTATGTGTTTATACGAATGGTCACCAACATTTCGGGTATTGGAATACGAAATGTAAACTGATGAATCAGTTTACATTTCGTATACCAATACCCGAAATGTTGGTGACCATTCGTATGAACACATACGAAATGTCACCAACATTTCGGGTATTGCATACTGAATATGTAAATTCATCGATTTACATTTCGTATGCCAATACCCGAAATGTTTGTGACCATTCGTATATGTTCATACGAAACACACGTGAGCAATTTCAAATTTTAGGCACACGAATTCGTATCCGATTCAAACAAAAAACCCAAATTAATGTTACGAAATCGCAATTAGAACCATTTAGGATACATTTAAAACAACATTAAGAATTATATAATCCATTTTAGGCATAAAATTAATGTTGGGTTTTCAAATTGAAATTTTAGGTTAAAAAGAATTACTTTTGGAGCGGCGGAAGAAGAGACGGACTTTCCACCGGTTTTAGGGAGGTTTGTCTTCATTTTTTCCGTCGGTCGGTGGTGGTCGGCGGCGTCGAGTGAGAGAGAGAAAAGAGAGCCCGTTGGTTTCTTAGGTTTTGTGAGAGAGAGAGAGAGAGAGAGAGAGAGAGAGAGAGAGAGCGAGAGAGAGAGAACAGACGTTTGAAATGGGGAGGGAAGGGATTTTTTTTTTTAAGTATATATATGAGGGTATTTTGGTCATTTACACGTGCCTTGTAAATTTCATGCCTTGTATATAGTACTACCCGATAAAAAGTGACGCTTCGGATGGGACG
Organism: Adenophora triphylla var. japonica; assembly: GCA_022495995.1. NCBI lineage: Eukaryota > Viridiplantae > Streptophyta > Magnoliopsida > Asterales > Campanulaceae > Adenophora > Adenophora triphylla. The sequence goes on from JAFEMH010000797.1 coordinate 365,891, forward strand.
AAAGAAGTATATAATATCCTCTATAAACATATAATATCCGAGGGTTATAGCGAGGCAGCCTTCCTCACCCTAACGATGCTATTTCTTGCTGATCTTAGCCAAGCATTTTTTCTGCAATCTTTGACACCCGTATAGTGCCAGTGACGGAGGTCTTATCACTTGTGGAAAGTAAAATAAAAGAGTCTGATGTTGAATAGGAATAATCTTTTTAAATAACATTTTACATAAATAATTAATTAAGGGTAAAATAGTAATTTAGATATATTTCTAAATTAACTTATCTCCAGCTACAAATATTTGTGAAACGGGAGAGTATAAAACTTAGCGTACTAGGGTTTAGGGATTCCTCTTTCCCGTCGTTAGTCGCAGCCGCCGCACAAGAGAAATAGGAGACTTGGCCGCCAGTTCGCAGCCAATTCGAAAAACAACGCCATGGTAGCTCCTCTCATCTTCGATTTTGATTGGGTTTTCAGTCTTCGTTGCGTTTAATTGTTGATTCGACTCTGTTGTTTGATCTTTTGTGTTTTCGTTTGCAGTCGCTTGTTGCAGGAGAAGATTTTCAGCACATTCTTCGTGTTCAGAACACAAATGTTGATGGTAAGCAGAAGATCATGTTCGCCATGACCTCAATCAAAGGTATTGGTCGTCGTTTCTCTAACATCGTCTGCAAAAAGGCCGACATCGACATGAACAAGAGGTATATATCACTTCTCGCTTTATCTATCTAGGTTTTAATTTTTTGATTTATGTTTCTTGATGTTATTCGTATATGTTTATTCTGCCGGATCTGTTATCTTAGTATAATGAATCTCAGATATATGAATTGTTTAGTAGAATGACATGTTTGTTTTTAGGTATTATGTTTATTTATTTAATTTTTGATTTGGTGTGTTTTGAGTTTTGCTTATAGTTTCGTTGTTTATTGCTTTAACTAATTGTTAGTAATATGTTTTTGAATTGAGTCTTTTAGAGTGAACTTAGGCATTGAGTTTTGCTTATAGTTTCGTTGTTTATTGCTTTAACTAATTGTTAGTATTATGTTTTTGAATTGAGTCTTAAAGAATGAACTCAGGGTGTGCTCCCTAATTTTAAAGGGAGAGAAAGGAAAGGAAATGAAAGAGAGGGGAGGGAAGGGAAGGGAAGTGGAGGAAGGGGGAGTGAATTTAATTTCTTCCCGAGGTGCTCCTGAGTTAGGCAGGAAAGGGAAAAAAATATAATTACATTTGTACCTTTAATCTCAATGAAAGAAAATAGAGTTTATATTTGAGGGTTAAAATAGGTTTATCAAAAAGGTTTGTTTTATATGATTTTCTTTCCTTCCAAATCCTCCCCGTCTTGGGTGGATTTGATAGGAGTGAAAATCTAAAAAAAAATTCCTTCCCTTTCTAAAAAACTCGGGAGCAACGTTAAGAAGGAAATTATTTTAAAATTCCTCCCATTTCCTTTCCTTTCTCTCATTTTAAAACTCGGGAGCACACCCTTAGAGTCACAATTGAATAGCTTTAATTGTTTGTCAGTTGATTTATTTTTATTTGGTGAAGCTTATATGTTTCGAATGTCAGTTTAAGTACATTTAACTATGCGATTTCCTGGGGGTGTCACACATTTTTTTTTTGTGTGGCCATATGATTGTATAATCGTTATTGATTGAAAGTGTGATTTGTGTTGTTGTGGTTTAGAATTAGCTGATAGGAACTACATGTCAGAAGATTTACACATTTCACTTGATTATTACAGGCATCATGACTACTTTTATTTGTTTACTAGTATGGCTATACTTGTAGTTAGATAATAATCTGAATACAACAACTACAAATCCTTAGTCCCAGAATGATTTAGTTACTAATTTGAATCTTCTAACAAAAATCCTTTCTTGGTCAATGCTAATAGTGTCAATTGTCCCTAAAGCTCTATCTTTTTGCAACTTAGCAGTAGAATATACTTGTCCTGAATATAAATTATGAGCACTAGGGGCACAAAAGAAAGTCACAAAATCTTGTTCACAAAATGAGTTGGCGATATTTTATTGGTGGCACGATAGTGGACTCTCTACACTAATTATAAACACCAATAAAATCGTTACACCTAGGATTTTCTGAGCAAGTTTTTGTGACTATTTTGTGCCCCTAGTATTATTCATAAATTATCTGCCTCCCAAGCCCCCTTTCCTGTGTGAGCTACTTACCCTTGTTTTTCATATAGGGTATCTAATTCTTTTCTTTTGCTATTTTTCGTAATCCTCCCAATCTCTATGTGAATCTCTCTAAGTCATCCACCTTTCCTGTGTGAACGTTCATTCTATGATGTAGTTAATATAATGTATCTTGGTTTAGTTATCGTATAAATGATTGAATTGCCTCTTGTTTATGTTGTTATGCTACCATATCTTAACCCAATGATGCATGATAATTTTTGTTCAGTGACATATTTTCCTTTTCAGTAACTAATTATCTGTGGTTGGTATCTGTGAATTCTGGATTGGAACTATAATCAGCTGTAGTGACCACTAAATTGGTTTAATATTGATATGTGCAGGGCCGGCGAACTTTCAAATGCCGAGATTGACAGCTTGATGACAATCGTTGCCAATCCTCGCCAATTCAAAATCCCTGACTGGTTTCTGAACAGGAAGAAGGATTACAAGGATGGCAAGTATTCTCAGGTTACTTCCAATGCTCTTGACATGAAACTCAGGGATGATCTTGAGCGTTTGAAAAAGATCAGGTACCGCTCTTTGTTCTTCTGCTGTAGGTTTCTGTCAATGTATTCTTATTCATATTTTGCATCTATAAATCTACATAAATAGCTTGATAAAGAAAAGACAATATCCTATAACTTGAGCATGTCTTAATTTGTTTTTATTTCAACTATCAGGAACCACCGTGGGCTCCGTCACTACTGGGGTCTGCGAGTGCGTGGGCAACACACCAAGACCACTGGTCGCAGAGGGAAAACTGTTGGTGTCTCTAAGAAACGATAAGCTTATCACTAGTTTTGTGTTTGGTTGTTCTTCACAACTTTTCTTTGTTTTTAGACTCCTGAAGTAGTATTATTTCATGAAATGTTGAGAGTACTGGTTATGCTTCAGTTGTACCGTTTTGGATGTTCTCTTTAGGACTTCTTAGGTACTTTTCATTGACTATATTGCTTGAAGTGGTTCTATATTGAATATTAATTTTGTTGGTTTTTATATGAAGAGTTTGTGACAATAATTTTAAAGAATTATGCCATTTAAGAGTTTAGCTCTTTTTTTTTATGGTTTTGCATTTATTTCTAAAATATAGATTGTTTGTTTGTTGATGACTAGTCTATCTCCCATGTTTTGTACATGGTCCGACTCTGTAAGCTTGTTCATCGGCTCACTGCACTCTTGGTATAAATTGAACCTCTCTGATTTGTGTTTCTGTCATATTTAGGGTATATGGTATTACAAGTGATACTGATATGCATATTTGGAAACTTTTTGTGATTTAAATTCTTGTGTTTCATTTCGAATAGGATTGATGATAACAGTCCCATCATATGCTCATAAATTGAGTCAATTCTTCTGTTTTTGGTTGGCACTTGGCATAGTTATGCAAGGAAATATATGCTTCCTGATTTTGCGTTTCGGTTATCCACAAGTCTAGGGGCCATGAATATGTTTGCTACTATGGTTACATTTCTCATTCTCGGGCAAGGTACATTGTGTGTCGTTCTTGCTAAAGAAGCATGAGAGATGTGTGAAGTGTGAATTCCTTGCTTTTGTTTGTTCTTCTGGTCATAGTGGAAAGATTTAGACCAAACTCTAAACTGCTAGCTATTTGATGCTGGAAATATTTCTGCTCCCTTTCTATAGAGATACCTCCGTCCCAAAATGAATAATTCAAAGTCACTCATCCTTGCAGAGAAAACTTTGCTGGAGACTTGCAGCTAATCTCTCTCAGCACTTTGCACCATTGGTCTCCTATTAGTTTGGCACAAACATTCCACAATGTCCATAATGCATCTTCCCATCTTTAAATTATACTCCCTCCGTTCCAAAATGTTTGTCCCATTTGATTTTTTTGTTGAACTTTGATCATAAATATATGACAATTTAATTATGTTCATGAAATTCTAAAAATTCCTATTGATTCACCGTTAATAATGAACAATATAAATCGAGATACGAACATGGGCTTGCCCGGCTTGGGCTCAAACGGATTGAGCTATAAACATAATCCAATACACAAGTATTAATGCTGTTATTATGCCGAGGAGCACCTCCTCGGCCTTACATCGATGATGAGCTCTCCATACTTGGCCCATCATGCTCTGAGATGTCACAAGTGACGAGGAGAGGAAAGTTCTTACCTCGGCATATCAACAAATGACGAGGAAGAAGAATCGTTCACCTCGGCATATTTACATGCCGACCATTCACTAAATAACGAGGAAGCAGAATCACGCATCTCGGCTTACTTGCCACTGCCGAGATGAGGAATTCATGCTCCTCGGCTTTCCGGCTAGCAGATCATACAATCCTATTCAAATAAGGATTCAACAGTTATGATCCAATCAGGATTGTATCCACCTACACCAATTCAAGTCAAACAATGACTCCTTAACAGATATAATTCTCTTAGGATTATATCTTATCTCTTTACAAGTTCACTTCAACATGGATTCTATCAATCCATCCCTATAAATACAAGCCATATAGCTCATAATTTGGTACGTTACTTTTCAATATACAGAAACTCTGTCAATTTAGTTTCTCAATCATAAATCGTGAACTTACTCTCACGCCGGAGGGCCTTTAGCCGGAGTCGCCCCGGCTTAGTTTACGTGTTTTCTCTTATTTTCAGGCCTTGCAATCTCCGGAGCATCCGAACGCTTGGATTTGGGCTGATTTGACGATTTTGGCATCATCAATTGGTTTCATTGCCGGGAAATCGATTCAAACACACTTTGTTTGGCCTGAAAAAAACTCGCTGAAAGCCAGTTTGTTTGCCGGAAATTTTCTTGACTTGAACGGAAATTTCTGTTCTGTTTGGCTCTGTTTTTGATTCGCCGGAATCTGCAAACTCACGCCTGAAGCAATCTTTTTGGCCGGAAATTTTGGTTTTGGTAAAATCGCAATTGCAATCTTGTGTTAGCGCCCAGAATCTGCCCCAATTTTGGCCAGAAATTTGGATCTGTTGAAAAACATCGCTTTTGGTAACATTCGCTGTTACAGTTATTGATTCGTAATGGACGGACAGTTCGCAAGTGTAACTGCCGAGGAGCAAACTGAGGTGAATGGGGTCAACCCCAATGCCGAGTTGCCTCCTCCTCCACCTCAGCCTGAAGGACCACCTCCCCTCGCCATGACTCTTCGTTCCGTGGGCCAGGCAAATGCCGAGGGAGAAGGAGCTAATCTTCCTCGTCTTACTCGCCCTCGCGGGAAACGAGTGGGAAGGAAGATGGCGAAGAAAGCCGACGTCGGTCAAGCGGAAAGCATTCAACCTGTTGACCGACAAACGTTATTACATAGACAAATGGAGACGTTGCAAAGAATGTATGAGACACAGGCTGCTCTTTTGCAATTAGATCCAGACAATTCCATGGCTGAATTCATGCTACCGTCGATGGGCAATTCTCATGGAAGGGAGCAAGGTGAGCGACGAGGTCCTCCCCTCGATCCCGCTGTACCACCAAAGCAGGCCTTCCGAGATCCTCCTCGTCCTCGGCATCCCAGTCAGAAGAAAGACCAGGTGGTTGACCTGAGAAGCCAGTTGAGTTCCAGGGATCATGAAGTGAACTCACGGGACCTAAGGACTAGGCTCAGTCTGACCAAGCGAATGTCACCACCTCGTCTCATCATGGCCCCTCGTCGTCCCGGATCACCTCGTCCTCGTCGATCTCGCCATGATTCTCCTCGTCCTAGAAGAGACTCTCCACGACCTCGTCCTCGTCAATTTGTTAGACCAAGAACCCCGGAACCATATAGAATGATACTTGGTGGCCAAGAGTTGGAACCAAGATGTGATAAGGCACCATCTAAACGTGACAGCCACCGAAACGACGGGGAACACAGTAGGGTAAATGGTCACCCCAAGGATAAATCGACCCGTAGCTCCCAGCGAAGCACCCACTCTAGCAGTGATAAAGGAGTGGAAACCAAACAATGGGAACTATTGAAACAAAGACTTGATGACATGGAGATGGGAAAGAAGGTTGATGATGATGATTTCGACTGGTCGACTCGTCCGTTCTCTCTGAGGATAACTGCTGCACCACCAAATCCTCATTTTAAGGTCCCGAACTTTGAAAAGTACAACGGAACCACTGACGCGAAGGACCATGTGCAAAGTTTTGAGCAAACCATGAACCTCCTCACTACAGCTGATGACATGCTCTGTAAAGCTTTCGCGAGCACCTTTCTCCGAATGCTCGACTGGTTCCGTGAGCTGAAAAAAGGTTGCATCGATAGCTGGAGAGGCATGAGGAGAATGTTCCTGAACCACTTTGCCACGGCTGGAAGGAGAAAGATGAGATTGACCGACCTTGCCAATATTGAGCAAGGAAAGGGGGAAACCACCCTCAGTTATTACAACCGATTTCGTAAAATGTCTGACCAAGTAGAGGAGAGCCTCACTGACAGGGAGGTCATTGTCTGTTTTAACTCTGGATTGAAATCCGGTCCCCTTATTTATGAACTCTCCGCCCGGGAACCTAAGTCCAAGTCTGAATTGTACCAAGTGGCTTACGCCATTGCCATGGCTGAAGATAAAAGCAAGAAAAGGGGATCCGATAAGGCGGAACCAGAAGCGGCTGGCGCTCGCCATGATGACAAGGGCAATGGTAAGGGTTCCAAGGGGAAGAATAGAACAAGAAGTACTGAGAAGCCTGAAGTGTTCACCCCTCTTACCAAACCCATCTCTGAGATCATGCAACTTGTAAATCTTCCACCTCCTTGTCCGCTGAGCGATAAACCAAAGTTTCCTCGTGACACCTCTAAATACTGTGATTTCCACAAGGACAATGGGCACACCACTGATGGCTGTTGGGCCCTCAAGAAAATGATACAACTGTGGGTTGACGAGGGAAAGCTAGACCGCTATGTCATGAAAAAGGATGGCAAGCGGAAGCGGAAGGAAGAGGAAAGTGAAGACGATGATAAAAGTGAGGACGGAGAACGTAGGCCTCCTAGAGCCAAGTTACATGTGATCCGTGAAGAAGTGACTTCTACCAGAAAGCTGAGGGACCAGATCCATGAACTAAGCAAAGTATACCACGTGCCTGCATGGATTCATAAGGCGGAAGAGGTCATCAGTTTTTCTTCCAACGAATTGGCAGGGAGCCGTGCTGCCCGGGAACAACCCTTGGTGATAAAGGGTCGGATCGATAATGTGGAATCGGAAAGATTACTTGTGGACACAGGGGCCTCCCGTGACATTCTCTACTATTCCGCTTTCCAACAGTTGGGCTTGAAAGACACCATGCTGGAACCATATCATGGAAGGCTGGAAGGATTCACCAACCATAAGGTTAAAGCTAAGGGAACAGTGGAGCTAGAACTTGAAATTGGCGAACATCCCTTCAGATCCAAGGCTACAGTAAGTTTCGTAGTCATGGATTTGACAAGCGATTATCATGCTATCATAGGCATTCCAAGTCAAGCTAAACTTGGGCTGGTTGCCTCCCTTCCTCACCAACGAGTTAAATTCCCCACTCGTGCTGGAATCGGATGTGTGAGGGCAACCCCCAAAGACTTCTTGGAACATGTCGTCAGAAGCAGGAAGAAGTCTAAGACCGTGGAGATAGATACCCCCGAAGAAAACATCAAGGTCTCTAAATCTCAAAAAACTACCGAAACTAGCTCTAGGCTGAGCTACATCCGTGAGGTCCTAGAAGAAGAGCCTATGGACCTAGAAATTGTTGATGACCAAGGCATAGTTCCACCCGTCTCTGAGCAAGATCCCATTCTCGTCAACGACCACAACTCGGGGGCCAACCATGACTTGAGGAAGGTCGATCCGCTCGACGTCGATGAACTAATGGAGGAAGAGGGCCTCAACGTAAATAACAATGAAGGTAGGAGAATTAGAGAAATTATCATCGTATCCCTGGAATTTCGAGATGGTCCTGAAATGGAGCCTGTAGATGAACTGGAAGAGGTGGTCATTAACCCTGACTATCCTGAACAAAAAATCAAACTCGGGGGCCAGTTATCTCCAGAAGAGAAGGAAAGAATCGTCTCCCTCTTGAAAAATAGTCTCGACGTCATCACTTGGAGAGTCGAATACATGAGGGGGATCAATGAAGAAGTAGCACTCCATCGCTTGGAAGTTGACCCGTTGGCGAAAACTATCTTCCAGACAAGGAGAAACTTTGCAAGGGACAAGGAGGAAGCTATTAAGGAAGAGGTGCAAAAGTTACTGAGCGCCGGAATAATTCGTGAAGTACCCCGTTTGGTTGGCCAATGTAGTAATGGTGAAAAAGTAAAATGGAAAATGGCGTATGTGTATAGACTTCACTGATCTGAACTAAGCCTGCCCCAAGGACAGCTATCCTCTCCCCAGAATTGACAAGTTGGTCGACTCCATTGTTGGACACCAGGCACTCAGCTTCCTAGATGCCTATTCAGGCTATCATCAGATAAAAATGGCGGAAGAGGACATCGAGAAGACGGTCTTCCAAACACCTGGGGGAAATTATTGTTATGTTATGATGCCTTTTGGGCTCAAGAATGCGGGTGCCACGTACCAACGAATGGTGAATCAAGTATTTGGCGCGCAAATAGGTCGAAACATGGAGGCCTACATTGATGACATGGTCATAAAGACCAAGGATGACAGTCACGCTCCTGACCTGGAAGAGACAATAAACAACCTCCGAGCTAATAACATGAAGCTGAATCCAAGCAAGTGTGTATTTGGAGTAACGGCGGGAAAGTTCCTAGGCTTCATGGTATCTCAAAGGGGAATAGAAGCCAACCCTAAAAAAATTAAGGCACTCATTGACATGAAGGAGCCCACCAACATCAAGGAAGTTCAGAGACTAAATAGAAGAATAGCGGCACTTGGAAGATTCATCGCCAAATCCGCCGAAAAGTCACTGCCCTTCTTCAAGGTATTGAAGGGTACCAAGAGCTTCTCCTAGACTCCCGAATGCTCCGAGGCATTCCTCCGATTGAAGGAGTACTTGGGTTCCCCTCCCTTGCTCAGCAGTCCGACTACTGGTGAGATGCTGTACGTCTTCCTAGCTGCCACCGATCATGCAGTCGCAGCTGTCCTAGTAAGAAACGATGAAGGAACTCAGAAACCTGTGTACTACGTGTCGAAGGCATTGTCCGACGTGGAAAGCAGATACTTCAATGTGGAGAAGATAGCCTACGCGCTAGTCATTGCTTCAAGGAAACTACGTGCATACTTTTCTGCCCACCCCATCACCGTGTATACGAACGAACCACTGAAGAAAATACTGCACAAGTTGGACGGCTCCGGACGTCTCCTGAATTGGTCTATCGCTCTAACGGAGTTTGATATCACGTACCAACCAAGGAAGACCCTCCTGGCACAGCCTTTGGTTGACTTCATGGTCGAGACTGCCTTCATGGGTGAACATGTCCCCACCTCCCGTAAACAAAACGCACCGGAGGAAGAAAAGTCTCCCGTCGAACTCCCATCCAACTGTTGGATTCTATACACGGATGGGTCTGCTACAAAACAAAGAAGCGGAGCTGGAGTTGTACTGGCAAGCCCGGAAGGAGAATACACCATGCAAGATGCCATCCGTTTCAAGTTCCCTGCCTCCAACAATCAAGCTGAATACGAAGCTCTAATATTTGGTATTGAGTTGGCATCCTTCTACGGAGCAACTAAGGTGGCGGCATTCTGTGACTCCCAACTCGTTGTCAAACAAGTAAAGGGAGATTATAACACCCAAGACCCCACCCTTGCCAAATATAGAGACCTTGTCCTGGACATGACGAAGAAGATGGAATTCTTTGAACTCAAGCAAATAGGCAGGGAAGACAACCAAATTGCAGACGTTCTATCTAAACTAGCAACCATGGATGTGTCTAAGTCTAAGACCAATCCATACGTAGTTTATGCTGAGGAACCTGCGTATGAAAGACTACAAGTCATGCTCCTAGAGGGAGAAGAGAGGTGTTGGATCGATGACTACATTGACTACATCGAGAAGGAACAGCTCCCAGAAAATGAAACACAAGCCAAACTTATCAAGAAGAGGTCCCCAAGGTTCGTAGTGATGAGCGGAGTCGTCTACCGAAGATCTTTCACGAAGCCCCTGCTGAGGTGTGTCTACCCCAAGGAAATTGAGAACCTCTTGGCAGAAGTACATGAAGGCGTCTGCGGCGGACACCCGGGGGCCAGAACCTTAGACGACAAGATCATCTCGCTAGGTTACTACTGGCAAAACCTAAGGGAGGACGCGCACGCCTATGTTAGAAAATGTGATAAGTGCCAAAGATTCTCTGACATTCCTAGACTACCGGCAGTTGAGCAAACACTTGTGATACCTACGTGGCCATTTGACATGTGGGGGGTCGACATCATCGGACCCTTCCCTCCCGCCCGTGGTAATTGAAAGTACGTCATCGTAGCTGTTGATTATTTCTCCAAGTGGATAGAAGCAAAGGCATTGGCCAAGATAACGGAAGAAAATGCAATCAACTTCGTCCATGACTACATCTGGTGCCGATTTGGCCTTCCTCATACAATTGTCTCTGATCACGGACTCCATTTCTCTACGGCATTTACAACAGAATTGGGAAGAGTCAAAGTCCTCCATGCGAGGTCATCAGTTAGCAGACCCCAAGGCAACGGTCAAGCAGAGGCCGCCAACAAACTGGGCCTAACAGCCCTTACCAAGAACCTTGAAGGACGTGAGGGTAGATGGTTGGACGAACTTCCCCTAGCCTTATGGGCCATTCGCACAACCACCCGGGGGCCAACCGGGGAAACCCCATTCGCACTAACCTTCGGTTCTGAGGCTATGTCACCAGCTGAAATGGCCATCCCTACCGTGAGAAACTCCCATTATGATGAGCAAGTCAATGAGGTTAATAGGCTCATAGACCTGGACCTGATAGATGAAAAACGACTAGCTGCACAGATGAGGATGGTGAACTACAAGCAAAGAACCAAGGCATATCATGAAAAGAGGGTCATCAGAAGAATATTCCAAGTAGGTGATTGGGTACATAGAAAAATTGAAGCAACTGGTCGGAAGGCAGAATAAACAAGCTCTCCCCGAACTGGGAAGGTCCCTACATCATCACTCAAGTCATTCGAGAGGGGACTTACAGATTGAAGACTAAGGAGGGGAAGGACCTTAAGCATCCATGGCACTCCGACAATCTCCGAAAATATTATCACTAGTCTAGTTTATTTTGCAATAAATTAGTTTCTTGTTTTCTGTCTTTTTACTTTTTAGTTGATAGGATTGCAGTTCGATGTAATCACGTTTCAGTTTTACGAAAGCAGTTTCTTCCAACTTGCAAAGCAACTATCAACTCCTCACACAAGCACCAGAAGACAAGGATCTTATCCCCTACTCTTCACAACACATGCCTCACGTATTGACGAGGGTCTGCCTTGACTCAATGACTATAGGCTCCTAACTGCCAAGACCGAGGGTCCTCCTCGGCCTAATGGCTTACATCCTGACAAGGGTCCGCCTTGGTTCCAGGATTACAAGTATAACAGCCAAGACCGAGGGTCCTCCTCGGCATAACGACTTACCTTACATCCTGACTTGGGTCCTAGATTCCAGGATTACAAGTATCACAGTCAAAGACCGAGGACTTCCCCTCGGCCTATTGATTTGCCTCACGTCTAGACAAGGAAACACCTTGTCACTACGACTAGCAGGCATCACGTCCGAAACCTATGCACGAGTCATCTTCCTCGTCATAAGGAGACGAAAAAGAAGAAATCACCTAACAGTCAAAGCCGGGGAGACCTTCCTCGGCTTATACGACATGGAGCATGGTCAAAGCCGAGGATTCCCCTCGGCTTAACGACCTACCTCATAACCAAGAAACGAGGGACCTTCCTCGGCTTCTCTCCAATAACAAGTCTTGTACTTGTACAGGTCATATAGACAAGCATCCAAACAATTTATCAAGTCATTGAAACACACATGAATTGAAACAAAAGGGTTTGTTCATTGATATTTCAAAAGAAATTACAGGCCCTACCAACTATTACAAAAGAAAAAAGGAAAAATCCTGAATCTACTGGCCATCGTCAAAGGGCTTTTCAAGCCACTCCTCCGTGATAGTTCCAGGGGGAGGAAGGACAGTCTGATCAGTCTTCTCGGTTTCTCCCCCCTCGACCTCGGCCTCAATGTCCCCGGTCTCTCCCTCGTCTTGAATCGCCTCCACTAGGGCTTTGATGTTGCCGGGGACGATAGGTGCTGGCTCCCAAGCTGCTCGGCCTGCTTGGGCATCTTCCCCAGCCATGATTTCCAAGTTATACTCAGAAAATGGAACCAGGTGGTGAAGAGCCCTAGCCTCCTCGTCATACTGATTCTGGCTAATCAGCGGAGCAATATTGTTGATGTCCAAGCCAGTGGTGGGGTCAGCTAAGATACGGCGAGCGAGATGGAGATAGCCGTCCTCGAACATGGTGGCAGTCTTCTCATCCACCACATCCTGGAAGGCTTGGCTCTCCTTAAAACGGTTCACGGCTGCCTCCTCCCTGGTCACAAGGGTAGCCTCATAACCCCGGCATTTGGCTTCGGCTTCCTCGGCCCTCACTTGGACCTCGGCCTTGGCTTTCCTTGCCTCAGTTAGCTCGGCTTCGGTCTGTCGGAGATGTTCCTCGGCCTTCTTGCGGAGCTCCTCGGCCTTGGCCTTCTCATCACTGGCCCTCAGTACCTCGGCCTCTACCTTGGCCTTGGCCGCCCCCAGCTCGACATCCTTGGCCTTTAACAGCTCAACCAGGGAAGCCTTCTCGGCCTCACGTTTCTTCAGAGCAGCCTTGGTGTCTTGCACTTGCTTGTCCTGGGCCTTGGCCAAGACATTCTCATACGCCGTGATGCAGGCAGCCTACAAGATAAATTTGTGTTAGTCCTTACCAAGCACAAAATGGAATCAACAAATTTGAACGTACGAGATCACTACCTTAGCCAGCATGAGTCCCTTACGGCAGAGCAAGTTCTCCCTGCTCGGCCTCTCCTTCACCAGGGCGTCATAGGCATCCTCGTCCATGGCCCTTAGGTTGGGAGCTCGGCCCAACCTCATCAGGGGACACTTCCTGTCTTGCAAAGGAAGACCCTTCAGACGGGGGACGTTTACCGCCAGGAGCCTAGCAAGCTCCTCGGCCTCTTCTTGGGTCTTAACAGTTTGGATGGTTAGGGGGCGAGAGCCTCAGGATTGGAAGTATCACCAGCAGGCCTCTTGGCTGAGGGCTCCTCGGCAGGTGCACCTCGAGGTCTCTTGGAGCCGGAACGCCGGTGGACGAGATCAGCGTCCTCGGTCGCCGGAGCATCCGTCTCAGCAGCATCAACTTGGAGGCTATGCCCCTCTGTAGTTGATAGATTTTCTTGGCCTCCTGAGGCCCTCTCCTCGGCCTCAACCTCCTCGTGAATTCTGAGGGGAAGGGGATGATCACCCTGAGCACTTAGTAAGAGGTTGCGGGTGTTTGCTTCCTCCTTCCTATCCGTCAAGCCCGCCTTCTTGGCCAAACGGCGTTTCTGCTTGATCAGCTCCATTGAATTCATCTTCTTCATGGCTAGCTCTGCCTCTTGCTCGGGGGTCAAATCTGCAAAGGCAAGGGAGAGATGGTTAAGTACGAGCAGAAGGAAAGCCAACAAAAATGCAAAACATACAAGTATCAAAGGGTAAAACATTTACATCCTGCCACATCTTCTTCCTCAAGGCATTGGTCAAGTGGAGGGACCTTACACCTCGGACAATCCTCATGGAAAACGAGGCCGGGATGCGTCCTCCAATCATTGAAACGTCTCCCCCCCCTTCACAGTGACGAGGGGAACTACCCCGTCCCTCGGCCCTGGCATCAGTCCTGCCTGGACGTAATAATGATCAGAAGCCTCCAAGGCAGACCAGTCGAGGAGCCCCACCTCGGCGAACTCCTCAAGACGCTTAATCAAATCCTTGGTCCATTCGTACTGTTGAACGGGACCTGATGAAGTGGGAGCATGGCACGCGGATTGGAACTCCCAGCCTTGGCGGCTCTCAACCCTGATTGCATGATTGTCCCAACCTGCAACCTTGCTTGACATAGGGAGAAGAAGTTTTGGTTTCTTGGGGGCACTACGGATGACGAGGAGCCAACTGTCCTTGACCCAGCTAACTTGATAGAAATGACGGAAGGCTCCCATGGTCGGCTCGTAACCTAAGCTACGGCAAAGCACTATAAACTGACGAGGACCCGGGTACCATTAGCTCCCAACATGGCCGGGACAACCCTCACGTCGTCTAGGAATTTGTTGATAAAAGGGTCCAAAGGAAGACGAAGCCCCTGTTGAAATTGTTTGAAGTAAAAATGGACGTAGTTATCATTGTAGTAAAAGCTCCTCTCCTCCTTCTCTGTCTTAAAATCGGGTTTGCCGATATAAGTTAACCTATACTCAGCCTTATCTACCCCGTACTTGGAATACAACTGCTCTAGCATGGGATCCCCGGCCCTGGGTGGCCTCTCTCGTTGCTGCCCTCCACCTCGGCCTTTACTACCTTCAACTTGGGCGCCTTCCATGAAGGCATCAACTATCTGAGTTGACGAGGTGGCCTCTCCCCCCTTCCCGTCATATCTGCAAAAAGACGAGGAGCATAAATTAGTGACCTCGTCCATAACTAGCTTTAAGACGGGGAAGAGGGATATCCCCCCTCGTCATTATAGATAGGCCGAGGAGGGAGCCTTACCACTCAGACGCTCACGAACTATATGATCTGAAGACGGGTAGAACAGTTCGATGTGCTCCATCATCTCTGCCCTATCCTCAAACACAATAATATTGGGGGAATCGGACACAATCCTATCCATCCTTGTGGAATCTGGGTATTGAAGGAACATCCGGGTACAACCATAACTTCTCAACCTCTTTCCTATATCATCCAGGGTCAGCATCAACCAGGGTCCTCTCTCTCTCCGGTAAACCCTCAGATTGCCAGTGTGATACCCATAACGAAATCAGGGGGAAATGGTCCCAAGAACGAGCCATTTCTAAGAGGAATCAAAGATCAATGGGGGAGTTTAACAAACATGCAAGAAAAATCAAAAATTCAAGAGAAGCTTCAAGAGCTCAACAATGGCGGTTCTTTTCTTGACGCACCAAAATCCCTCCTAAAACCCTAGAAAGGGCAAAATCATAAACAAAAACGCATAAAAAGAAGAAATGTATACCTGTTGGTTGAAAAGTGGTTGAAATCTAACTCAAAATCACGAACGCCAGAGAAACAAAGCTTCGCTGGAAACTGGGTATGATGAA
Organism: Adenophora triphylla var. japonica; assembly: GCA_022495995.1. NCBI lineage: Eukaryota > Viridiplantae > Streptophyta > Magnoliopsida > Asterales > Campanulaceae > Adenophora > Adenophora triphylla. Next base: position 381,320 of record JAFEMH010000797.1, read on the forward strand.
GATCAGAGAGTCGCCGGTGAATTTCTTGCCTTTGCTCTCAAATAACTTGGGTGAGTAAAGGTTAAAATGAAAAGGGTTTTTAGCTTTTATACTCGCCAAATTCGGGTCAAATCCATGGGTAAAGTAAATAACGGGTATGGCGCCACCAACATTAAATGCTGATGACAACTTCCGAGGCGTGACAAGACTGGGGGGTCCCATGTAATCATCAGAATATTAACCGTTAGACATATGAAGCGACGTCAAGGACACGTGTCAAGCCTGCTCGTATTCCATAAGTCGAGGACGAGATGACTTTCATCTCGTCCTAGGCCGAGCTAGAAAGTCGGGGGCCACTGAACAGTATAAACCGAGATACGAACATGGGCTTGCCCGGCTTGGGCCCAAACGGATTGGGCTATAAACATAATCCAATACACACGTATTAATGCTGTTATTAGGGCCGGTTATGAGAATGTGCAAGAGAATCTTTTGCACAGAGTTTCATTTTTTTTTAAAGGAGGCAAAATTGCCCTTTCGAACGGGACGGAGGGAGTAAAGGAGAAGGTGCTCCTTGGAGGGGGGACACACCATTTGAAAGAAAAGATACATTGACAGTCACAAATGAGTAACTTGGACAAGGCCGATTATGAGAATGTGCAAGAGGATCTTTTGCACAGGATTTCATTTTTTTTAAAGGGCCTCAAATTTTGCATTTTTATTTTTTAGCCCTTAAAAATTTGTAAAATTATTTCTAAAATTCTAAATGCATATTTTGTATAGATTTAATTGCCCTTATATATTATTCATTCCATAATAATTTAATAATAATGGTTACTTTTTTTCTTTAGGCGTCCCATAACAAATGATATTGTCCCAAAATGTGAATGAAACACACTTGTCACCCTCGCAACAAAAATATGTATAACTACTTTATCTCTACTACTTACTTCCATACTCCTATAACCCTTCGCGCATTCAATTTAATTTAAGTAACCATCATTATGAGTGGAGGGAGTATAGATTTTGTGCTTATTTTTAAAAATATTACGAGCCCAATATTTAATTTTAGCACGAGACCCTTATAATTATAATTATTGAGATGGGCCTGAACTAATGCACGTTTTTAAACTAAAATTACGAAAACATCTTCACAACTGAGAGTATCTTGAAAATGCTCGAAATTCGTGCAAATAGCCCCATTGATGATCCAACATTGATCGTTGCAAATATCTTTACCCCTTAAACGACCCATGCGGATCACAGCAACAAAAGACCACAAGGACTACGGTAGCTGATCTTCAAACCTAATAGTTTCCCAATCCCAAAAGTTCACCGAAGAACTAACAAAAATTACAATTGTCTTCTCTTCGTCTCGCGAAGTTATGGGAATAAAAAATTAAAGGCAACCCTTAATGCAGTCTTTGCCAACAAATCCACCAATATAAAAAAAAATGAAAAAAAAAAAAGAAACAATCAAAGAAAAAAACAGGAAGCTGCTAAAATGGTTGGGGGGTGGGGGGGGGGGTGGTGCCATCCAAGCTTTCGCCCAGAAAAATAGTGGGAAGGTTTCCCCAAAAAATCTAGGAGAAGGCATGTTAAAATCACAAACCCAATTACGCCAACAGCAGTGGAAGGGTTTATCAAAAAGGTTCCTCCCAATGTGCTCTTTTATCAGATTTTTTGAGGCATATAATTATTTGAAAATCAAAATTAAAGGCGGACTCCATCTCGTACAACAGAGCAGGCATGTATCCTAGGGACATACAAATGTTTTTATTTAAACTGCTTTGTGCATTCACCAAGCTCTCGTTCAGCTAGAATTCCAAGAAAACAGCTCCGTCCTGGATTTGACAGAAAAGAGCAGTTTACAATCAATCAATAAAATGGATGAAATAACAATTTGTCCAACCTCAAAATTAATAGTTGGCCCAAGAACCCAATTTAAAGCAAGCAGATAGACACAACTCACACAAGGCACAACGGCAAAACTTGGGAAGTACATTTTTGCAAACACGTGAATATGTGTGTGTGAGAGAGAGAGAGAGAGAGAGAGAGAGGGAGAGGGAGAGGGAGAGGGAGGGAGGGGTACCAATTTCTTCAAAAGCCACACTTTCTAGTGTTTGCCCTTCCGATAAACTCTCTCAAAGAGACAAAAAGTCCACCTCATCAGAACTCTCTTCATACATTCCAAAATTGTTTTCTTGACTGTATTCATTTCCACTGCCTGGGTCACTATTATAGCTGCTGTCCGATGTACTCAAGAAACGTGATCCATCAGAGTTAGGGCTGCTTATTAGCTGTGATGGCAAACTAAAGTCACTGTTCAAATCACTGCATTCAACCTCAATGAAACTGCATAGAAATAAAACAATTTCGTTATAGTTTAGTCACACAGGTTTAACCAGAGGCGGAGCTACATGGAGGGAAAATGGGGCTGCTGCCTGCTGCCCCCCTTTAATTTTGAAAAGTGTCAATTTTCTCCCTTGTAAATTGAGAATATGTGATATTTTACCCCTAACATCATGGTTTTTTTTTATCAATTTTGCCCCCGTTCTGTACCAAAAAAAATTGCACTACATGATATTTTTGCCCCCATTTATGTCAATTTTATACTCCCAACATATAATATTTTACCCTTGTAAAATTTTTGCCCCGGTTTGTCTAAAATCCTAGCTCCGCCACTGGGTTCAACATGATTCTAATCTTGATTGATGAACCAACAAGACCCACCTTCCTTCTGGTGGGAACTCAGCTACTAGGTGGAAATCAGGCCGTTGTTCCAATAGTTGCTTTATAGGTATGAAACTGCAGAATACACGATGTATTAGAAAATGAGCTAAAAGTGCCTATAGACAGTTTTAAAGAGAATTACTATACCTTGCACTGTAACATCTACGGTACCAGTCACCTTCAGATGCCAGACCTTCTCGATTGGATATGTCCTGGTTCAAGGCCACAGAGCAGTTTCAACTTTAGATAAAGGAATAAAGAACATTTACATAATTGTGTTTTTAAGGAAAGATATTAAGGAAAAATAAATTCTACCCACAAGATGTTTAAGCATCCTAAATTCTCCTGCAAGAACTGCTACCATAAACCGTTCAACCTCCACCTGCAGATGAAGTAATTCTTTGGTTTAGAGAGAGCGAAATACTCCCTCCGTCCCTAAATGTTTGTCCCATTTCTCCTTTTCCTTAGTCCCAAAAAGTTAGTCTCATTTCCAAAATTAAAGCTTCAAAATCACTAAATTTTCAAAACTTGTAACATTTAGGGACGGAGTATTACATAACGGGGGTGTATATTATCAATAATTTTCAAAGCGTTCGTAAAAATAACCAAAATTAAAGCTTCAAAATCACTAAATTAAAATGTTTGAAAAGTCAAACGGGACAAACATTTAGGGACGGAGGGAGTATATGAATAAATATGTATAGTATATATACGTAGAGAGGAAAGAGATGATGCAGCTCTCACTTCTTTGAGATGCATACAGTCCTGTAAAATCAACACCTCCAATTGGTTCCCACCACCAAGGTTCCTAGGGATGAAAAGATGAATTAGGGATCAGGCACACAACCAGAAATGTGCACTTTCTATAGGATAAATGGATGGTATTTCTAGAAGGTGCTACTGCTGGAAGAAGGGCATACTTTAAGAATGCACCAGTGAATGAGTAAGATGTCGAAAAGTCTACATATTTCAGTTTACGAAATCCCTGCACAAAACATAGCAGACTCAATTAAATCATAATATTCGGTATAACTTATAAGCAACTCCGAAGGGTGGGTGGGTGGGGGGCACATGCAATCCTCCTTCCCAAAACTCAGACAATGCTACAAACATTTCACATTTCTAGTCTTATATTAAGATATTGGCTGTTAATTCTAAAGCTAGGTACATCCTAACGAAGGGATAATGAGACACTAAGAAATTGATTTTCTAAATGGGAAATTTAATAATTAATACTCTTCCCAGAAAACTACACATGGAGTCAAATTTATACTATAGAGGGTGGAATATAGAGATCGCTACGGCATAGTTCAAGGATTGTGGCTAACACGAAACCAGATCAAGAACCAAAATTAATGGTTACGATAATTCAGCAATAAAAATCTTCGAATCCCTATAATCTCAAAATAGCAAGGCTTCTGACGACACATGGGTATCTTGTCGAGTGATCTATCCGTCAGAGATTTATTACCTTCACAAGCATACGTGCTTTGTAGTCATGCAGCTTGAAACCTCTAAGTGCCAAAGAAGTTAGCTCTGGACAATTGTTCACAAGGTCATTGCAGGTTGGGGATTTCAAAGAGTCATCTCGACCTGTATACGAGGAAACTAAATTAAACCACAATCTTTGAAAATCAGAGTCTAAAAACCACACCTAAAGAAGAACTCACCTGTTTTTGAAGATTCAAAAGACAAACGCTCTAGCAATGGACAATGTTTGCTCACTGATTCCAATGTGTGCCTCAATTCAACATGGCTATCAGATGGAAAAACAATCATGTCAATTGCAAACCACACTGCCATTAAAACAAGAAACAAGAAAGTAAATAGTTGCATTTACTTCTAAAAAACGTGGCTAGAATTTCGAAAGTAAAATAATTGCATGAGCCAACCATCGTCTTATTCTAACGGTAATATCGCAATGTTTCTCACGAGGCATGCTGGAAGAGCAAGAATATATCACAAGACAATCTTCCCTCGTAACCCGTTATGCATGCATGTTTACTCAAGTGACTGGTCACAGTCGTACATAAATGTCTTTCCTTCCTATCAACATAATGAGAAAGCTTCCTAAGAATCACTTTGTAACAAGCCAAACTGGCAGGGAACCAATGAGGCAGTGTAGGGACCCTTTCACATTATTCAAGACAAGTGCTCCTTACTTATAATTGTTGAGCAACTATTTTGAGGGGGAAAGGTAATTATAATAAAGTGGGAGATTTGGAAAACGGTAAAGTGGACTAGACTTGGCATATGAACATGAAGTTGGTATCTTAAATATTGTGTACATGCTCACATGAGTGTGATACATTATTTCAACAACTACGACATCACCATAATATTCACATTTACCAATTTTTCTTCCTAAATTTCATCCAAGGTTGAGGTCGAACTACTGTTTCTTGTCAAATACTATGCTCTATCTGTTCCAATAGAAGAAGCTGTATTCCTTTTAGTGTCATCTCATGAAGAGTAACATTTTCTTTTTAAGAAACCTTTTTACAATAAATGTACTAAACCAACTTTCATTTTCCCAGTTTCAATTCAAATATTGCCTCCTGGTTTGAATTAAAATGTTTTGAGAAGCCATTTAGAGAACCATTCAATTGTCAAATCCTTTTTCTTAATTTGTGTGCTTGGTCAACTGATACTCTTCTATTGGGATGGAGGGAGTACTAAAACGTGAACCTTTTACCATCACTACTAAGCCAAGCTCATCCGGTCATCCCTATTGAAGAGTATACCCAAGTCAAAAAGAACTCAACAAAGTAACAACCACTGAAGGGGACTTACAGGCCAACGATCTCCAGATCCAGAAGAGACCGGCAGGCAGATAATGATGCACATAGTGCTGTATTATCCATCCTTTCAATATTGTACAGGTGCAACCTTCTCAAATGAGCCCTTTGAAATACAAAAAAAAAAAAAAGATGAGAAAGAAAAGGTGTAAGAAGTCAGATTGTAAAGATAGCTATTTAGAACAATTTTCCTTTAGATGATTGATGTCCGAGGATTGACACTTACCCTACAACACCACCATCTGCACTCAGAGGAGCCAAGCAGGACCTTGTTAGAATAGACGACCCCTTTCCTTGCCTGGATCTCTTGTCGTTCCATGAAAAATCTGATGCATCTGCAGAGTTCCTAATGCTATCAACTAGGGGTTGAGGAGAACCAAACGATGCAGTTGGACCAGGCACTACACCGAGCTTGATAGACCTAAAGTTTGAAAGAAGATATAATAATGCGAGTATAAGGTATCTCCTATGTTTACATATTACATCACACAATTAAGAATGCCATTCTGAAGAATAAATCCTGCAAATATATTACCCCCAGATAGTCAGGCCAAATCAAGATGATAGATACTCCCTCCGTCCCGCTAGAAGCTTCACCTTTCATCCAAAATGGTGTCCCGTTAGAATCTTCACCTTTCCTAAAATTGTAATAAATGTGGGCCCCATTTATCAACCCCATTCACTTTTTCCTCTCACATGCATAAATTGTGGGTCCCACTTGTCATATCCACTAACTTTTCCCCTTCACATTTAAATTGTGGGCCTCACTTGTCATGCCCCTTCCCTCTCCCAATCCATTTCCCACTCATCACTTTTCTTAATTCTCGTGACACTCCCAAAATGGTGAAGCTTCTAGCGGGATGGAGGGAGTACAACTTTAATTAATGTTAGGATGCTATTTGCTTGTTAGAGAGTCCAATACTTCATAATATATTAAGCTTATCCCACATCTAACTAAATTATCAACTTAAACAAAAGTGACATACAGGTAGATTCCGATAAAAATCACTACTGCAAACTGAATATTCAAGACTCTATTCGTGTGACCAATATATTCTCTAACATTGTGAAGAAGAATGTTATATAGTATCTACTTGAAAGTTCTCAATATAACCAATTAGTCGAAAGTAACAGCAAGAAAATAATATAATGCTCCCTTGTAATCTTGCCTCAGTAGAAATATAGAAACATCAAACACAACACACAAACATATAGATATACAAACACATACTGAAGCGTTTTTCCAGCTCGCTGAATCATGGTGGATACGACAGCATTATTGACCTTTGGCACAACAGTAGTCAAGTCTATATTAGCAAAGCACAAAGGATCCATAGCACACTTCTGAAAAAAGGAGCACGCAGCCGCAGCATAACAGACACTTTGTGTATCAAGCATAGAAAAAACCTGACCAAACCAAACCAAATCACCAATCAAAATCAATCAAATTACCTCACCAAAACGCACAATCATCCAAATCAAATATTCTAGCAGAAAAATTGACAGATCGAAAGTAAGAAAACGTACTTTAATAGTGAGATCAGGAGGAAGAGGCCAAACGACAGCGTTGTAAAGGGAGGAGCGTTTTCGAGTAGTTCGTTTGCCAGCTTCAAGGAGGACGGAGCCTAACTTAAGAGCACGTTCGATCATGTCGATTTGATCGGAATCAGAGGTTTTGGATTCGATGAGACGGTCGAAGGAGAGATTGATTGAAGAAGTTGATGAATCGGAGAGACCTAGGAAGGTTTCCAAGAGCGCGTCCATGCCTGTAAGAGGATTCGTAGTCGTCGGAGTCGGCGGCCTGGAGTGATTGTGCTTGACTACGATAAGCGGATCGGGAGAGGAAGAACAGCAAGGACGTTTCGCCATGGATGGAGACTGGAGACTGGAGACTGGAGAAGGAGAAGCGTATCCATATCGAGTGGAGGGAAAGGCCCGAGGGAGAGAGAAGTGTTTCGGGCCCAAAATAGTTGTCACAATAAAATTTTTGGTACAAAATAATTTCTAAAATTAAAAGCATTATTTTTTTCCCATAATAATTATCAAATTGAAAGCATTAATTTCAAAAAATTTAAGAAAAACATGTTTCACACTCCCTTAGTATAAAATGTGTTTTCAAAATGCACGTTCTAAATGAGTGAAATCTTTTTTAAAAGCATTGTTGTAAAATAAGTGATTTTTTTTTTAAAAAAAAAACTCACAGAACATATTAATCGGAACTTATAAAAACTCATTGACACTTTTCGACAATATAACTAACACTTTTAAATATTAAAATCGGTACTTTTAACATTTAAACTGAGACTATTTTCAACACTATCGCCGACACTATTTAACACTACAACTGACAATTCTCAATACTAGCATCGACACTATTTAACACTACAACTGACATTTTTTAGCATTATCACTAATAATCTTTTAATAAATGTTAAAAGTGTCTGATTTAATGTTTATAATCGCTGTCGCTTGTATGAACATTTACAAGTGTTATTTTGAATATCTGACACTTTATAATATTAAAACTGACACTTATAGAAAATTCGTTTTTTCATCTTTTAGTAAAACACGTTTTTTATAAATTCAACTCATTAATTATTTTAAATATTGAAATCTATTTCATTTAATTAATTAATTTATCGTGTGAATTATTAAATTGTGATAATAATTATACTCCCTCCGTCCCGCTGATTACTTCACCCTTTTGGCTCCGGCACGCAAATTAAGAAAGTGAGTGGGAAGAAAAAATGTTGTGAGTGTAATTTGAAAATAGGAGAGAGAATGAGTGGAGGGAATAGTAAATTATAATGGTGTTGTGAGTATTAAAATAATGTAGGAGAGAGAATGAGTGGAGGGAATAGTAAAGATTCCTTTGCCAAAAAAGGAAAGGTGAAGCTTTCAATGGGACGTCCAAAATGGCAAAAAGTGAAGTTATCAGCGGGACAGAGGGAGTATTTATCAAATTTATAAAACTAAAAATTGAACATTTATTTTGAACAGGAGTTATTTTGGACGGGAGGGATTAATTGGGTTTCTTTAATGTGTGAACACAAGGGGTACGGAGAGAAGGTATCAAAGTACACGCGGGAGAGGTTTATAGTGTACTTGTAGGGTGGTTTTGGGTAGGCCCACAAGTTGTAAACAACTTTTTTTAATAAATATATACTCCTATAATTATTAATAAATACAGAATACTCCCTCCGCCCCGACCGACTTAGACTTAGGATTTTTTGAAATGGCACGGGGATTAAGGAAAAGGTAAATGTTATGAGAGTAATTTAAAAATAGGAAAGAGAATAAGTGGAGGTAATAGTAAATTATAATGGTGTTATGAGTATTAAAATAATGTAGGAGAGAGAATGAGTGGAGAGAATAGTGATTTAAGGTTTCCATTTTGGGCCGTCCTAAGTCGGGTGGGACGCCCAAAATGGCAAAAAGTCCTAAGTCGACAGGGACGGAGGGAGTATACAATAATTTAAATCATTTAATTGATTAAAAAGTTTATACCGGTTTTCAAATGATCTTTTCAAGTGTTTTTTGTTGTTACTAGATATTTGAAAAATAATTTTAACTTAATTTATATATTCAAATGAGCATATAAAAATTGTTGTTGATAGCAATCATAATAATATATAAATAACAAGTTTTGATATTTCTATTAGAATAATTAAATTTATTGCTTAAACCACCTCCTTAGTAACAACAAAATAAGTGAGAAGATTATTTAAGAGCTAAGAGCATAGTATTTACTTAATATTTTAAAATTCTTTTATATTAACTATTTTTAACAAAACTAACCTTTTCTTATTTCTCATTCTTTTATGTTTTGTTAAATTCGTTTATTTAATTGTAAGGCCTTTAATATTTTTAATATTTTTCTTCAAGCCTTTCGGAACGGGCCGGACCAGCCTGCCAAGCTTATAGACCTTAAATGAAACGGGCCGCGCTGGATCATCCATATGCACATCATCAGCTGAGGGTAAAGTGAATCTCTCCTTTCCGAGGCTCTGTTTTTTCACATTTTCCGGTGTTTGGCAAGCAGGAACAAGACAATCGTGGGACATGGAGATCTAGTGACAGAACAATCACACGTACATCACGACATGGCCGTAGTAGCTTCACATAGTAGCTAGAAATTCCTCAAATAAAGTCCATTTTCACTGTCAAAAGTTAAATTACACAAAAGGATTCAAGCACACATATGACTAATAACATGTTTGTTCATCAGAAATCAAAAACTAACCATCTCTTGGAGCAGGCATGATTAGAAGCCTTTCCTCTGTAGGCTGCTGCTGATTATTATTACCACCCCCGTAGTTCTTCTCTTCTGCTAGCAATGACTGTAAGTCGCTCCCATTTGCCAAGCTATTGAACTCGACTGCCTTAGATGGCATTGTTGGATATCGTCTTTGGCAAAATGTCATCAATCTCTTCACGGATTGCAAGTATTTTCTAGTTGTCTCGTCGTTCATTATGTGGGCCACACTGTTGGTGTGAATCTTTTCACGAGCTGAACGTTCGTGAATACCAACCATAGTAACCCCAATGGGCCAAGGTGCATTTCCGATGGCCATTCTAATGTAGTGATCCATTGCAGCTAAGTAGTCTCGTTGCATGCAGCAGTTGACCATCAACATCAGTGCTTGTCGGATGTCATCAGGCAGAACCTACAAAATTGAATGTATTTAGTAAAATGCACAATCTTAAGTGTAAAATGAGCGTAGAAGGAAAATAACATGTACTCCCTCCGTCCCATGATGATAGTCCCATTTGACTATTCAAACATTTTAACGACCTATTTTCATTTCTATCACTAACCTTCATGAGATTTGATTATTACTCCATTAATCCCTTTTATTCCTTGGTTGAGTCTCATCCTCTCTTCTCTCCCTCTTCTTTCTTGGTTGACAATTTTGGAAGTTTAATGATTTTAACCTAAAAGCTTTGGAAGTGAGACTATCTCATTGGGACAAAAGAAAGAAGAAAGGCAAATGGGAACATATTTATGGGACGGACGGACTATGTATTAAGTACGAGGCTCACTTTCTTTAACCAATGCATATGAACTCTAAATGAGGCTTCCTGTGTTCCCCTCACAATCCAGATATGAAAATAAAAAGATAGATTAAGAATTAATTGCAATCAGGTTCCGAACAGCAGCAAATTCTACTACGGAGTAGTGTACTACAACTTCCTCATATAAAACCACTATTAAACCAACAGAAAGAAGAAAGGAAGTATGTCTAATTTGTAAGAATCTAATTTAGCAAATATGTTATGCATATAGTTGCAGTAAATTCCTCATTAACAAGCTCCGATATACCATAACCCAACCGGGGGGGGGGACTAAGCATACAGAGGAATACAGACACTCTTATGTAATATTTAAATAGATATCTATGAACTACCTCAACACGACAAACACTCTATCATTCAATTTTTTATTTTTCCTTTTCTCTTTTTGGAGAGCTAAAATAAAATGTTATAGGTCCTTCTTTTCTAAAGAGACAATCTCCTTTTTAATTGTCAAACAAAAAGAAGACAAAAAAATAAAATAAAAAAATAGGACAACAATTGTACATGTACCATTTTTCCAAATTACATTGTAACATCCTTATCAACTGCAGTTGGCTGACCATTTTGCAATCTTAATGCCATAGAGGATGCAACCATGAAGTTGTGTTGAACTTGAGTTTTCTTCTTCCTTCACATATCTCTGTCTATCAATTTCCCTATTCTCAACTTTCTCTCAAGATGAGTCTTGCTTTTCCCTATAATAGCACATCATCTACAAAAGATCTAGCTATCTGCATTCTGCACTAGTCATCAGCTCGACAAATGCACCATTTAAAACATTTTTGTATGATAGATAATGACTTAATCAGGCTACGAATCTCGTGTGGTGTCAACCTTCCTACTCTCCAAAATTCATGCCAACAAAACTTCACAAGTTCCATCCAAATCCAATAGAGGAAAATCATGGGAAGCATGAGCTTGGAGAGATCTGAATCTACAACCATGTTCACTACCACACACACTAGAGATACAATTTCAGCACCATCTCCCCCTTTATACACACATACACACACACCCACACTCACTTAGGTTTAAGCAAAATAATGCAATAATCGAAGTTTAAGAAAAGGTAAACACCTAAACATGAAAAGACCTATACCGTTAACTGTCCCCTAAACAGAGCAATGATAATATTATTTAGATTTACATTACAAAATACTATAAACCAAAACAATGTAACAAAGTTTAGTATAGTCAAGATTATCTGTGGCTTGCTCAAAACAATGTAGTTCCTCCGTTCTAGATCGTAAGTGTCTGATACAAAGGTTTGAAGAAGGTATTTGGCATTTCCTTTAACATCCTCAAAATAATCTCAAGTAGATTAAATCGATGGAAGTGGTTTCATTTTCTATCTCAAAACCAAAAAGGGTACTGAATACAATTTGTTTAGAAACACTTTTTGGAAAGGGAAAGAGGATTCTCTTTTGCAATGTCTCTGATCGGAATTGACACACTTGCTTGGGTACTGTGGAATCAGCATTCAACCCTTTGAGACTTTCACTTCATCCACGATCGTCATGTGCATTAGCTTGTACCCATTCAATATGATTACACGAGCTTAATCACATATCTAGAATTTATCCATTACGAACACTCACTCTCAACTACCAAATCTGCGAGCAGATTTTTTAGAACTGCTCATTCCCAAGAAAGTAAACCTACTCTAACAGCATTTCAAATGAGCCAGTTCAAACATAAGCAGGGAAGCATATTATCAGGAGCCATAATGTTATTAAATTAGAGCACTATAATACAACAAGAACTTTGAAACACAATAGCTTCAATTCATAGCTTATTAACTGACATGAACTAGATAAGACATTCATGATTATATAAGTGTGCACGAAATTTAAAGAATGAAATCAAGAATAACACTGAACATACCTTCTTCCTGCAGAACTTGAACAGCGGATTCAAGTACCTAGCACACTGCTTAAAAGTAGCAACAATAGATTTCCCTTTCGCAGTTCTCTTCTCCGTATCAGTCATCTCATTAAGCTCCTGGTTCCACTCAATCAACAGCTTCTTGAAAAACACAATAATCTTATCTTCATCACACAACTCATCAAAATTAGTCTTCATCCGCTTCAAATCCTTGTCATGATCCAGATAGTCTGACGCCCCATCCCCGCTCACATCATCTTCGCCCCCACCACCGTCCTTATCCTCAGTAGTTTCCTCAGTGGCCTTCCTTTTCCGGTCGCTCATAATTCCAGACTTTTGCCTCTTCTTTAATTCCACAATATCCCGCAAAAAATCATTAGTTTGCCCCTCGGCTCATATCAGAATCATCAACTTCAAATGTCCCCGCCTTCAACACATACTTCAACCGGTCCAACCTGGCCTCATCATCCTCTCCGAACAAAGTCACCGGCTGTTTCAAAAACCGTAGCCGGCGGATGACCTCTTGTTTGGGGAGGTTAAGAGCGTCGATTTTTTGTTCGTCACTAATATCTTTAGCAGATGAAGAAGAGGCGCCATCGGGCTTCGATTTGAGGATATCTGAGTTTGAATTGCTATTCGAAGACAAATTCTTATCGGAATTAGGTCGATTTTGCTGTTGCCTTTGCCGCAGGGCTTTGGCCTCAGCCTCGCGCTTCTCCTCTTCGCGAAGTTTCTGGATACGCTTCTGTTCGATTTCTGATCGTTTGAATACCTTCCGGCCACCGACGTCCGCTGCGAGGCTTTGTCTTTTCTTCAACAATTCTTGCTTCAGGATGTCCATGGATGACGGATCGAGGTTTCTAGGGTTTCTTCTCGGCCACACTCCCGATGATGAGGTTCCGATATGCTATAGGGGTGTTTGTGAGAACTTTTATGACCAACGGATCCGTCCCTAATTTGGATTTGGTTACGCGGTCTGACCCGACCCGACCATAAATTACCCACATCGCGGTATACTAAAACCTGTACCCCCTGAATGTTTCGTACTTGTTATCATAAGCCCTTCGGTTGTATAACAGTTAGTTAATTATTATCGCTTGTTGATAAGCCCTTCGGTTATATAACAGTTAATTACAAACGCTGATAAGTCAAATGTAACTATTTACAATGATATAAATGATGTACTAATAAGTAGATTATATTTTTTTAACTTAGGTTTATCTCAAAGGGGATTTAGATTTATAAATTAATTTTTTCTCTAGAAGAAAATTTATCTCATTTTTACATAATTTTAAATACTCTCGATTCATTTGAGCTGGCCTAGCCTTTGTAGGTATTTATTTTTCATCAAAATTATTCATATAAGATAAAGAAATAAAATGTTTTTTTATGTCCCAAAAGGCATTAGGTAAGTCATTACATACCTCATTATTGAATTGTTGTTCAACTAACTTAGGAACACCTCGTTCCTTTTCAGCTGCATTGTTTACATAGAAAGCTGTACAGCTCCAAGGGAATTTAGATTTACAAATTAATTTTTTCTCTAGAAGATAATTTATCTCATTTTTACATAATTTTAAATACTCTCGATTCATTTGAGCTGGCTTAGCCTTTTAGGTATTTGTTTTTCATCAAAATTATTCATACTCCCTCCGTCCCGCTAATATTCGCACTAACACTGTTTGCGCGAGAATTAAGGAATATGATATTTTAGTAAAATGTTGTGAGTGTAAAAGTAAAATAGGAGAGAGAATGAGTGGATGGAATAGTAAATTATAATGGCGTTGTGAGTATTAAAATAATGTAGGAGAGAGAATGAGTGGAGTAGGGTGAATATTTTATTAATATAAAGTTTCCTTTTTGAGAGTGTGCGGTTTGTAATGGGACGCCCAAAAAGAAAAGTGTGCGATTTGTAGCGGGACGGAGGGAGTATAAGGTAAAGAAACAAAATGTTTCTTTATGTCCCCAAAGGCATCAGGTAAGTCATTACATATCTCATTATTGAATTGTTGTTAACTAAATGTATGACGTTTATTTGGGATATAAAATACTAGTACATGCCCGTGTCCAAGGACAAGTGCTTGTTTTTTTTTTTTTAATTTTAATTTTTTTAAGGGCAAAATGGGAAAGGGACAAATATATGAGGGCAAAATGGAAAATTCACCGCTTAAAACTGTTCATAGTACTGTAGATAGTGGAGCTACCATTTATACTATTGGTGTTCAAATAAAAGTTTACTTTACAGAGAAAGTTCATAATCTGGTGCAATTCACAAGGTAAAAGAAAATTAAGTTACACCCTTAAAAAGTGTTTGATTTATCAAATTGTATATGTACATATTTTTTGGATGAGAAGTAAGAACAAGTTAATTCACTCAATTTGTCTCAATTTCCATTTCCTCAGTCAAATCAAGCAAACTTCTTGTACTTAAGTAACACAAATCATATATTTGGGGGTGTTTACAATAGATAAATAAACCTGAGGGGTTGCCTTTGAAATTTCCGCAAACGGGTCAGCTATGCGGCGGGTACGGGTTGTCAATCAAACCGGTTAATTTCCGCCTCACAATCCAGACACACAGCACAAGTCCACATAGAGAGAGGAGAGAGATGGCGACGGACGATTCGAAGAATTTGCTGCGACGATATTCTGCGGTTCGTATCCGTCAACTTTGAACATCTCCCCGTCCGTGAAGAACTGTAAGATTTTGTTAACCTTCCATTGATTTGCTCCATAATTAATTGACGAATTAGAAGATTTTGGTCCAAAGAGTAGGCTTTGAATTATTGCTGTATGAAAAAATGATAAATTACAATTCGATATGCCATTTTACACAACATATTTGGCACATCGTCCGGACTATTTTTCTTGCGGAAGCTCCTGGAAACCTAATTATGGGATACAGTATTTTTTTCCCATTCTTATGTACTCTTTATAGTGCTCACCGTAGGGCTGTACAAAAAATCTGTGGAACCGGACCGGACCAGTGGAACCAGACCGAAAAAATAGTATTGGTCTGGTCCTGGTTTCAAATTTTTATGAGAGGGGAATCGGGGAATTTCGGAGCTATGGTAGATTTCATTGAGGAGGCAACAAACAAACCACAGTTAAGAACCCATTGCCATCTTTGCAAACACCAACATCACAAATTTGTTGATACAATATCTTTGTTTTGTTGCCATTGTTTTTCCACTATCATTGATTATAATACGTGTTAAGTTAACACCAAATACGAAACTGAAACATCTTTTTTCCATTCTCTTTGCTTGAAAAAAAAACATTTGAGTGATGTCCTTATATTTGACAAGTGACTTTTAACAGAACCAAAAGATATTGTACAAGGATGTTAGACATTTATATTGTAATTGAGAACTCAAAGTACATATTCAAAGAGTACTTTTGCAATGTGGGCATCGATAGTCGCAGGGCTACTATAGGCAGAGTAATAGAATGTCTTTGCCACTGTAAGAAATGTCTGCTTAATATCAGGATCAAGGCCACTCGCTGAGTCACAGAGTACTAGCTGAACCAGTTCTTGCATGTTTGATTCTATCTCCATGTTTGTGACGCCTTTAGGTGAATCATAATCCTAGATATGATACAAATTTATTAGTTTCAATGTCAAAAGGCCAGCTCCAAACCATTATCATTGATATTTGAAAGACACTGCAACTTTTGATAACTACTGCATTACCCTTTTATAAAATTGAAATACACCGCCAAACCCGTTTTTCAATATTTCTAGTATCCCCTCCCTCCAAAACGATTGACCATTTTTCCATGCTCAAGAACAAAAATGGACAATCATTTTGGGACGGAGGGAGTAAATTTTTTGGAAAGCTCTTTCCTTGTGCTCCATTAAAAGTGAAATACACCCCAAACTTATTTTTCCATTTAAAAAAAAAATATAATCTCTCCCCTTTCCATATACTTGTGATTGCATATGCCTAACCTTGTTGTGCTTCCAATTATGGAGTTGGTGGCAGACTGTATTGGTGATGTCGGAAAGACGCCAATAGCATGGATGAGAAAGTAAATCCTTCGAGAGACATCGTCCGGCACAAAGATTTATTGTCCTCACAATGACTTCTGCCTCACCTTGAGGCATACCACACCCCTCTTGCCACTTTATCAACCACATATCCCACTATGCTCCCGAGATTTGGAGAAGAATCAAATGGATAAACAAGCAAATGCAATACATTTAAGTCAGCACTGTTTATCAGTTGCAGGGATGGGCAGTAAACAGAATTTATGTGTGATAGAGATTAAGAAAGAACTCACAGCATGATGCAGTTGTAAGTGAATGTCTCTTGCGTGGGTCACTTGTGCTTCCAATGATAGTTGGTCGAGGGTCCTGAGCACAGTCCTGAGGAGCTTCTGGATTTCTCTGTACCAGCATACGCCTATCATCAGGCCTCATTGCATTTTCTTTATATTACTATAAGAAGAGTGCATGCTCTTCTGAGCAGTCATGAAATGCTAAATGTGGATATTTTTGGCTGGGATAGATCATTAGATCTATACTCCCTCCACCCCCCAAAAAAATAGTTTCATTTTCAATTAAAGGCAATAACTATCGTGCAATTTCAAGTAGGTATAAACAAGTAGAGCATGATCCTTAGAAAGTTTGACTTGTCAACTGGGAATTTTTTATGGGACCAAAGGAGTAAAATAATCGTAGACCAAGGAGTTAAAAAATTGCAGAACCGAGCAATAGGTTAACTGATTCTACCGAGGAGTAGAAAAATCAAAGGTTTAATGTTCTATAAAAAATTATCTGGAAAGTACCTTGAATTGTGAAAGTAGTCTTGGCTGCCAACACTAGTAGTGTTCCTGAACCCATCCACAAATTCTTTTCTTTGCTTTTCAGAAGCTATCATAAGGAATGACCTGATTGTTTCAACTAAAGTTGCGGTTTTAGCCCAGGAAATCCGCTCAATTGACCTTTCAGGCTCAAATATACTGGCCAAGGCCAGGTAATATGAGAAGAGGAGGCTACTTTTGCTGCTCTCCAACTCTTCAAGGTTAGAATCTGTGTGCCATCTATTAGAATATAGCTGAATTAGTTCATTCATGATATTGGTAATTGAAAGAAAGCTGCTATTTTGTCTCTTAGTATTTTTTTTTTTCATGAAATCTTCTCTAAGTTAACTAGCCTGAAAATTTAAATTGGACGACATTTTGAGCTAAAAGAAGTGACACTCGCTTAAGGATAAATGGAAACTCATAAATGACACATAAGTATGGAAGCTACTTTAGCTGGTTAGTAGTTTGATTGAAAACTTACTGCTGCATGTCATTCCACTCGAGCTGATGAATTGCTTGGCATTTATTAAAGTCCAGTTTTCCTAGCTCAAGATAGATGTTGTTGTTAACATATGGCATTCTGCAAGGATCATTAGATATATACAAGTTACAATAATACAGCTAGTATGGTACACACGTGCATATTGCATTTATTTATTTGTTTGATTTATTATTGTTGTTAATCTTGTAAATTCATTATCTTAATTTCTCAGTATTTATCCAACTTATAAATATTTTAAAAGTAAATGCATATTTCGAAAAGGAAAAAAAAAGAAGAGAATATTCATTTGTTGGGGTACGTGGTTGTGAAGTGGGGATTTGGGAGAATGCAAGATGGTTGGAGAGATCATTAGGCTCCTCCCTTAATATATAATAAGATAGAGCACCAAATTTGCTCTATGTAGATATACATTTTTTTTTTGGGAATAGTTTAATATTTCAATCAAATTAGCATCATCAAGAACTATATGATGATACACTTATATATGCATCCTGTTATGTTGTTATTTACTTGTCACAGTCTATCTATATGTATCTAAGATTCTGCATCAGTTGGATTCTGTATACTTATAAGCATAATGCATTATCATGATATGCTTGCATGGGTAGAAAAGTTACTCCTAGGGAAGTTTATCATGCCAATAACCAATATTAGCAAGATAGTGTATTTCATGATTGTGTATGTACACTCAAAAAACACACAAAGTACCTGTACAAGGTCTTTCCGATCCAAACATCATTTTTGCCTCCATATTGCTCCAAGTAGAACCTTGTCTCCACACGAGGTAAGCTGGCATACCATGGTACGTCCAATGCATATCCCACCTGTTTTAGTGTGGTCATTTGTTTAGACTTCCTTTACAAGAGTTAGACTTCCTTTACAAGAGACAGGTTAAAAGCCTATATGCACCAAAGACCGAGACCGAAATTTTTGAATGTCAAAACTCACAATGCTTCATACATTTCTTGCTGGACTTACATGCATATGTGCACTTGCACCACAATGCCAACACCCTCTTTTTAAGGAACAGAGGGAGTTTATTTTTCTATGGGTTTTACCCAGTGGCCAGGAATTTTTGTGAAGGGGTCAAAATTGCTTTTGGGATACTTAATATAATTGAGGTACACAAATTTAGGATACAAGGGGGGTCAAAATAATATTTTAGTGCAATTTTTTCTCAAAATTAAGAGGGTCAAAATGTATAAATCCTTAATTTAGTAGTAAAATGTCATTTTCTAAAAATATAATAGCATTAAAATTGTCACATTCCAAAATTAAAGGGAGTCGATGACCCCATAGTATTAATGTGGCTTCGCCACTGTCTACGTACCAAACTTGTTTATAGTGATATTGTTGTTGATTTTAGATGTATGTAGTTTATCCGACTGGAAAGGAAATGACAGCATGATTTTTAGGTTGCGTACTTAGTCATGTACACTTCCTTTTCATGCAAATAAGCCTAATAAGCACTCATTCTAGGTTGTTTTTTATAAAATCAAGCAATTAATGCTTATTGCTTAGTGGTTTCTTTTGTTCAATTGCTTCAAACTAAGGGTGGACCTTGACTTGAATTGTAACAACCATCTCGTATTCCTCTTAACGATTAAACATCAATAAGCAATAAGCATTAAGTGCTTGATTTTATCAACACAACCTTAATCTGAGTAAGATGCATGTAAAAAGTATGACTTTTAAGCTATAAACTTTGCTGATAAACCAAGGTCATGTTTCTTTATGCTATCGTGCTTCTAGTTTCCCTTTATATTATTAAATGATAAGAGTTTTATCTCATATTCTTGAAATATTGGAGTAAACTAAAGCATTGTAAATCGATTTTGGTCCCTTTTGGAGCGAAAATTAATGAAGTTGCTCCAACTCTTGATCTATGCATATACCTACCAAAAATTTGCACATATACACTTTTACCCCTAGGAAGTAGGTGTTTTTTTTTACTGCATTGGAAGGTGCTTTCAATGCAGGAATAACAACAACAATGAATTGACAATAGTTCCCACTTCTATTAAAGAAACTTTGTGTAATAGGGGCACTTGTTAGTGAGATGATAATTGTTTGGGTGCGGTGGACCACTAATGCATGCATACCTCTCCTGGCAAGTCCTTGGTGATTATCCATTTATCAAGAAGCTTGTTACTTGCTTCTTTTTCTCTCAAGAAACTGTAAGAAAACTTCTTGGCATCATCGAGTATCTTTTCATGTGGGAATAGCATTTGTGAAGCCCTATATAGGTTGTACATCCCTGTTATAGCCTGATTTGATTGTCCAGCGTAGCAGAAGAATTCATCTCCATATTCAAATTGCTTGAATACGTCTGTTGATAATATAACAATAGCTAGGGTCACAAAACTTGCATGTGCTTATGTAAGATAACCATTGAGTGAACATCAAGGAAACTAACCTGCGGAAACCTGGTAACCATGCAATCTTAGAAGCCGGAAACCCATAGCAGTGTCATCAATATCTTGAACACGTGAGCTTCTAGCCCAACAAATTCCATTCTCTGTCCAGTACCTGAAAATTGTGTAATATCCATTGAAATATTTTCTCAGTTCAAGCCAGATGTGTGTCTAAGACTCAAGTCTAAAAGTCAGTGTACTTTGTAGAATAGCCTCGTCTTGTAGTGCTGGACCGACTATTCAATAGGTTATCATACCTGTGGACATAGTGGATGCATTCTTTAATCTCTGTCTGGAAGTACTGAGAAATTCCTAGGCGTTGCAACCGATCTATAGCCCAAATGTGCTCAAACATGTCTACGGGGTAGACATTGGGTACTGGAGCGTGTTGATAAAAAGATACGAACTCAGAAACTTTCATACATAAAGAAGCAAAAATGAAATTTCTTGATTGGAAGCATAAAACAGGCAGAAGCTGACATGTGTACTCGAAGGCCCATTTTCAGCATCTATTTCTAGTAAGTTTTGTCTTGCTAACCACTCTGGTGGCTTTGGGGGTTGTGAATGCTGATTTAGGCAAAATTTCTATAAGTACTTAGTATGTGCCTTTACACACATGTCAGCCAAACCCCAGAAAAAATGTGTTCACTTACCTCCCCCATTGAATTTCGCAACAATACTATTTAGATATTTCAGGCAGTTTTCATCTTTAGTCTCCATGAGTGCAAATGCGGTGGAAGATGGAGAAAACAGGAATGATCCATCTGTGTTTTGAAGTTTGAGTAGCATTTTCCAATCCAACTCTGGCATTCCTTCCAAGCTAAAGAGTAGTGTTGTGGGCACCTTGTGCAATACGTCCTTTGGTATTCTATACAACATTACACCAAAAAGATTATATACTACCTCCGTCCTGGAAAGATAGTCCCATTTGGTATTTGATGGTCTACACTAATGAACTTTGACCAAACATTAATATTTAGTCAAAGTTCACTTGTGTTGACCATCAAAAACCAAATGGAGCTATCTTTTGAGACGGAGAGAGTTACATTTTATAAATTTGAGTGGAACTAACATTTCTGAAATCATGCTTCGTTAGCTAACATATTCATACAGGGTGAATTTGTGTTTGTTTAGAAGCTTACTTTGTGAGCTTTAGATCCCTTTTATCTTGGATCTCTTGCAAGAGTGGACTATCTTCTGAAACTTCAATGCCTGCCTTTCTTGCTCTTTCCACAAGTGTAGGGAATGCAACTTCAAATCCAATTGACATATGCTCCTCTTTTTCATCTTCCAGCTTATGTATGTTTTCTTTTATAAACAAAATTCCTATATCACGACAAGATCATTAAGAACATTATAATGATTTGTATGTTTGAGTGAACTGTGTGTTGAGCACTTATGCATTATGATGGTTAAATAGTGGATGGTGGGGTTTGATTTTCCATTTTTTTAAACCATCTTCCCCTTCCCCCTTCTTCTCTCTCATTGACGTTTCATATATGACTTTTCATGGTAAGCAGATCCCAAATCATTTTGTGAGTGTTTAGTCCAGTCAGCACCATGTAAGCATTGATCTGGTCAACAATTGCTTACTAGGACTCCTTAAATTTTTAATGGACGCTAGGAATATTGGTTAATTTGGGTAATAAAACTTTAGTGCGTATGTGTCAGCAATACGGATGTCAAATCGATGTTGGGGCCATAGTACGAGGGCAGAAAAGCACTTTACTCGTCCTAAAATGAATGTCCATTTTTCATTTAAAGGACATTTTGAGAATGTTAAAATTTTATCGCAAATATTCTTGTTATCCACTTCTAAATTTTAGTTTTTCAAGTGCATTGTGAAATGCAGAAATATTTTTGGTAAAAAACATTTAGGTACAAAGTTTTTTAGAAAATGGACATTCATTTTGGGACAATTTTCTAAAAGATCGGACATTCGTTTGGGACGGAGGGAGTATTTAGGTACCAAGTTCTACTTGCATCAATCCTTAAAACAGTTGTAAATGTCTAACTAACCTTTTTCGCTTTTATCAGGATGAATGTTCCATGTTCTCAAAGCAATGACGCAGGCTAATGTGCTGAGTACCCGATCATGAGCAGAAAATATGGAATCGAATCCCCAAGAACCATCCGGAAGCTGATTATCTGCAATCCAATGAAGGCTAGAAGGGAACTGGGGAGCACCACTTCCATTAATTTCCTCAACAAGAGCAACCCATGCAGTGTCATATGCAGATATACTTATCACTCCATCATCCATGGAGGTAAGCATTGACTTTATCAATTCAACCCGTTCCCTTATCTCTGTTGAGTCTGATGCCTTCTCGTGTGTCTCTTGCCACTTCATCAATGTTATAACATCTTTATGGAGCGTATTGAGATATTCTGTTTACGCCATATAAAGCCAGTTGTGCATCAGGTTGAAGGGTGTAAAGTGAAGTTTAGTACTACTCACTCCGCTCCATAAAGATAGTCTGCGTTGACTTTTATGGTCAAATAAATTGAACTTTGTCCATAATTTTATGAAAATCTGATCATCTCTATGCAATTCTAAAAAACGTTACTGGATTATTATTAAGAATATTATCAATACCAAATTTTGAAACTGTAGAGTGATAATTGAATTTTTATAAAATAATGGTCAAACCATGAAAGTCTAGTTGAGACTATCTTTCCGGAAGAGAATTATGTTGAATATATACTAGGAATTTTAGCGAGTTACCTTTATTACTAGGCAAAATAGCTTTACATTGTAGACGGCAGCTGAAAATATAGCATGCACGGTTAAGCGCAGCCTGCCACGCATGTATGGGTTGACTTGGTGGAGAAAGTCTTGGAAAGCTGATGGAGAAGCCATAGGGGAAGGCGGCCGTGGAATATTGAGAGTACATTTTTGGTTGTTTTCCGTTGTTGGCATGTGTGGTGGTGAAGGGGAAAGGTTCTATTTAAGGATATTCGGGTTAGAAAAGTCTCAAGACTAGAGTTTAATATTGCTAAGTATCAATTATTTTCCTATAATAGAATATAAGTTGGTATTGGCCAAGTCCTTTAAGGAAAGTGTCACAGTTGGGTTCCCTGCAAGTTGTGGGCGCCCCCCATCAGGCAGGCGGCCACGGGTCATAACTTTTCCATAGAAATAGATTCGTTCACCAAGGGTTTTCGTTTTCCTTGTGATGGGGCGGGTTCACCGGAAAAGTAGTACCAGTTAGAGAAGATGCTTGTTGCCACATTGAAATGATCCTCCACTGCTAAACTACAAAACATATGATATAGATTCTTTATTGGAGAATTTTTCTAGCCCAACTAAGCAAAGACGATTTTTTGTTTTCAATAAAAACAAACAATTATCAAGGGTGAAGGTGTTGGTATAATACGGGGTTCAATGATGCTTTTATTGACAAAACGATTCCTATTTTTTTTTTTTGAATAATACTAAAGTAAAAAATAAAAATAAAATTGTAGTCGCAAATACTGTTGTCAATGTAATTTAATACAGGGGTAAGGCCGTGTTTATCCGACAATCACTTATCCGACCTTAGGCAGGAGCCTTTGCGGCATGGGGTAATAATGTTATAGTAGTTCTTAATACTGTTGTCAATGTTTGATTGGTCATACTGTTTGTAGGTCTCACCCAGTTAACCATTAACAATCTTGTTTGTACCCAACTCATAACTTTATCACAATTTGACAAGGAGATGACCAACCGGTAGGTTCAATCATCCCTAACAAATTAGTCCAAATTTTCTTTTGTCTCTAATCTTAATCTACAACGAGACACAAGACAGTTTTCTTCTATTGAATTAGTACTCCATGAAATTGATTTTTTTTTTTCAAATTTGCACTTGATCAAGAGTTTTTTTTTTTAAATCGACATTTATTTAGTGATGGAGAGTAATTAATATCACTTACTTCACAGGCCCCTTCCAAAAAATTAGCTTAGGGCCCTAAATTTCATCGGAGCGGCCTCGTATCAGTTGGCTTCTTTTGATCAGACATGGGCCGGACCGAGCCAAGCCTCTTTTGATCAGACATGGGCCCGACTGAGCCAAGCCTGAGAATAGCAGCCAGCAGCCCGTGACCCATGTTGGCCAGGCTAGACTCGGACCCTGTTTGGTCATCTCTAGCTTCCGATCCAGGTATGTATGCATGCTGATATTTACTAAGCCAAATCCATTTTCTTTATCGCTTTGTACTCATCATTATGTCTTCATCTCTAACTCCCATGCTACTACTCACACACATACTACACTGCACACAAAACAATCCACTAAAAAAAAATTCTTTCTCCGTCCCAAAATGATCAATAGTATTTTGTCTTGATCAGATTTTTCGGGGTTCCTTTCGGCCCAATATGAACATTTATTTTGGAACGGATAAAAGTATAATAATTATATTGCAGTATCAAGAAAATAAAAACATGATTTAAAACCTAAAAATGAGATGGAACATTTTGGATTTCATAATAGATTGTAATGGTTGCCTTAGTTGGGCACTTTGCTTTCCATAATGTCCATTGATGATGGCCAATATACCTCAAAGGAGGCTTCCATCTCCACCCTCTCCAAAAACAACATAATATGCTTTCCCTATATATTTCCACTACCATATTTGTGTACCCTTTGTCTCCTTTCTCATTTTTTTTTTTTCATATAACAATTGATTGTATTAAATTCACCTATGAGGCTAAAATTACAAAAAACTAAAAAAATATGTAAATCTATTTTTTCTTGTTGAATTATTGCAGACAAAATTAAATCTACATCATGTCCGAATTCAAGGTACATGTTCAAAGAGTACTCTCGATATATGGAGGTTGATCGTCTCAAGATTACAGTAGGCGGTGTAGTAGAACGTCTTTGCGACGGCAAGAAACGTCTTCTTGAGCTCTGGATCAAGATCATCCGACGAGTCACACAACACAAGTTGTGCCAATTCTTGCATATTCGATTCTATCTCCACATTCAAGATCCCACTAGCCGAGCCATTTTCCTAATATTCAAGCAAAAATTAGTTTTACTCGACTTAAGATTTCATTTGATTCTCAACACAGGAAATATATGCTACTAACCTCGTGGTATTGAAAATGTCGAAGTTGATAGCAAACTGTATTGGTGATGTCAGAAAGACGTCGGAAGTTAGGATGATGAGAATATAGCTCATCCGATATCGAATGGCCTGCACACAGATTTAAGGTCCGAGCTATCAATTCGGCTTCGCCTTCTGCCACGTCACCGCTCTCTTGCCATGTCATCATCCACATTTCCCACTGTGATCAATCTATTTTTGAGCAAGTCCAAAAACATTTTGTAGTAATATGCATGACAATGTCGGATACAAGATTCTTACAACATGACATAGTTGTTGGTAAATGTCGTTGCCGTGGGCTACGAGTACGTCCAATGAGATTTGGTTTATGGTCCCAAGCAGCATCCCAACGAGTCCCGTCTCCGCCTTTTTATATCTATCAACATACAGTTTTTTGCGTTTAGATAGTTATATTTTTTTAATAGCGTTTAGACGGTTAAAGTAACCCAATAATTTACCTTGAGTTACCAAAATAATCTAGGTCACTTGAACAATTCTTGAACTCTTGAACGAGCGATGTTCTCAGATTTACGGACGATTTATCTTTTCCAAAGATTGATCCAATCGTCTCCACTAGAGCTGAGGTTTTCGCCCATCCGAGCCGCTCAGTTGATCTTTCGGGCTCATATATACTAGCAGCGGCTAGATAATATGGCAACAAAATTCCGCCTTGGTTCGTACCCATCTTCTTAACACCGAAATCTGCATACCATCTGTATGTATATAGCATGTTATTTTTGCTATAATCGATAAAATATATTCCATCACCGAACAGTAAGTGTCGCACTTTTCTTTTTTTCTTTTTAGCTTTACTAAAATAAATATCACGTTCCTTAAATAAAAAACTTACTGTTGGATCTGACTCCACTCTGTCTGATGAATAGTCTGGACAAAATCATAGTCCAATTTAGCGAGCTCAAGGTACAAGTTATTGTTAACCTTTGACATTCTGCAATTAAACAAAAAAAAAAAAAAAAAAAATAAAATAAAATAAAAAAAAATAAACAAAAGAAAATCAAATTGTACAAAATTAGGATCGTTATCATATTATAATACTAATCAACTGTATGCACCGAGTCAGATTAAAAATAAATATAATAAATATTTATTTTGAAACGGTAATAAAAAAAGAAAAAAGAATACTTTTCCCATTTATTCAAAAAAACACAAATTTTCATTTTTGCTGTCTCGTTTAAAATTCGAAAAAACACAAATTTTCATTTTTGCTGTCTCGTTTAAAAAGACACTCTCCCATTTTTTTTATTTTTTTATGTTTCTTTATTCGTGATACTTATTTGTCATACTAACAATAATTATCCACTAATCTTATTTTCTCTTTCCTATCTCAGTTTTCATGGGAATTAAGGAAAGTGTTTACTCCCTCCGTTTCCAATCTAAATGCACACTTTGACTTTTCACGTAAATTAAGAAGGGAGTATTATATTGAAAGTGTTATGAGTGTGAAAGTAAAATAGGAGAGAGAATGACTGGAGGGAATAGTAAATTATAATGGTGTTGTAAGTATTAAAATAATGTAGGAGAGAGAATGAGTGGAGGGAATAGTAAAGATTCCTTTCCATTTTAGAAAATGTACACGTAGGTTTGAGACGCCTAAAATGGAAAGTGTGCACTTAGGCTGGGGACGGAGGGAGTATTGGAGTAAATGAAGTGACTATAAAAAATGATGTAGGAAAGAGAAAGTGTGGTATGTAATAGTTAGTGGATAGTTATTGTTAGTATGATAAGTGGGTCCCACAAATAAATAAATATTAAAAAAAATTCCATTTTAAGAGTGTATCTTTTTAAATGAAACACCCAAAATAAAAATTTGTTACTTTTTTTGGAGTGGGACGGAGTCACTGAGGGAGTATGAATTTTTACAAAGCATATTGAAATAGTGCCTGCTATAAGCTAACAACTGAATCCTATGAATGAGGACAAATAAATGTCCCTATCATATCAGATAGTATAAGGTCACTGTCACATTTCGTACAAAATTAACGTTAATGACAAATTTCACATATTTTCCATCTGCTTGCATATATTGTCCGGCGAATCTTTTGGATACGAATATTTCTAAAATAAATAAACAAACAAACAATTTCTTGAGTTTGTCAGCAGCTGTGCAAGTCCCGAGGCATAGAGTACACATTATTGAGTTATCGAAGATACTTTCTTCGTCCCATGATTATATGCACAAATTGGGATGACACAAGAATTAAGGAGAAAAGTGATAAAGGTGATGTGTTGTGAGTATAGATAGTTGGGTAGGAGAGAGAAAGTGGAGTAAGTGGGTAATGGTTGTGAGTAGAGACAAGTGAGTCCCATTTCCATTTTGGGACTTTGCAGATTATTATGGGACGCCCAAAAAGTATCTTTTTACAGATTATCGTGAAACGGAGGGAGTATATATGTAAGAGATCGGAAATGAACTACTTATTTATAACATAGTATCATTTGCTATCAATTGATTTTATGGTGAATCTCGGACTTTATTATGATATCTGGGCTCAATTCACGTGCATGTCCAACGGCACGCGATGAATCATTCGTGCCACTTATAACAACCCGACCAACCAATTCACGTTATAAGTATTTGGCAAAGATTGGCTACACATGAGTGGGCGTGTAAGAGAACATTATTTCACATCGAGAATAATCGAGACTTCTCTATAACATACAATGATCTTTGGCTAATGCCCTTATCTATCAATAATTGATTTTAAAGTGTAACCTTATAGGAGTACTTTATTAATATACTCTCTCATTTCTAAGTCCCACTTCAATTAACAAATTTGTTAGGGGTTTTAAATGTCAGTGTGTGCAATGCGACGCACGTAGTTAGATTGTATGACAGTTAGTGATTTCCAGTTGAATCATTATATTTCTGAATTATTGAGGTTTATTTTGAAAAAAAAATCTCCCACCCCTACCCCCACGTCCCCCACTTCACGAGGTCATTAATTTGTCGAATATTTAATATGAGTTGGATTGTCATACAGTAAGACAGTCACTATAAGAAAATTGTCAAATAGTGACGGATATTAATGACGGAAAAAAATTCATCGATATTAGCGACAGATTTTTTCGTCGCTATTTTGCTGTTTTCTTGTGCCTCAACTTTGTCAGTTTCGAAGATAAGAATGTAAATAGCTAGTGAAAATGGTAGTAATGTTACCTATACAAAGTCTTGCCAATCCAAACATCATCTTCACCGCCATATTGTTCAAGAAACAACCTAGTTTCCACACGAGGCAAGCTAGCATACCATGGCACATCTAACGCGTACGCAACCTGTTTCAACCGATCGGAGGTGGCACGGGACCATCTCGTTAGAAATCCACACTCGATCGATGCACCATGTTTAACCATGAAAATGGTTCCGAAATATACAAAAAAAATTAAAAAAAAAATCAATACCTCGCCGGGCAAGTCCTTTGTGATAATCCATTTATCTAGAATCTCATTACTAGCTTGTTTATCCCTCAAGAACTCGTATGAGTATTTCTTGGCATCTTCAAGAATCCTTTCTCCGGGGAACGACAACTGAGAAGCTCTTTGTAGGTTATACATTCCGGTAACTGCTTGGTTTGATTGTCCGGCAAAGCATACAAATTCTCCCTCACTTTCAAATTGCTGAAACACATCTGTGCATAACAAAGAAACTCATTAATTTTGCTTTTTTTTTTTTAAAAAAAAATCTTATTTACGCGTTATGTAATTAGGTTGGAAATGTAACTAACCCGGGGAAACTTGATGGCCATGCAATCTTAAGACCCTAAAACCCGGGGAAACTTGATGGCCATGCAATCTTAAGACCCTAAAAAATCTTATTTACGAGTTATGTAATTAGGATGGAAATGTAACTAACCAGGGGAAACTTGATGGCCATGCAATCTTAAGACCCTAAAACCCATAGCAGTGTCATCAATATCTTGAACAGGGGAGTTTCGCGCCCAACAAATTCCTTTGTCGGTCCAATGCCTGCAAATTTGTTAGTTAAATTAATCTCGGATATGGTAGTGTTACAGTAAAAAGTTAAAAGTAACGGCAACCTGATGCTACAACAGCTTACAGTACTGTGCAATATACCTGTGAATATAGTCGACACAATCCTTGATCTCTGACTGAAAATGACGAGATATTCCTAGACGTTGAAGCCTATCAACCACCCAAATATGCTCGAATAGGTCCACAGGGTACACATTTGGCACTACAAACATGATCATTAGAAGCAACATTTTTAGACAACCAAACACATGCTAAAAGCGAAAGGCGTAATAATTTCCCCTTTTAGAAAGGATAAAAAGTTCGCGGTCTCTATTTATTACCTCCACCATCAAACTTCTCGACAGCGTTGTTTAGATATCTTAAGCTATTCTCATCTTTAGTGTTCATGAGTGCAAAGGCAGTGGAGGATGGAGAAAACAGGAATGACCCATCTGAGCATTGTAGTTTTAGAAGCTTTTCCCATTCCAAATCTGCCATACCTTCTAAGCTATGGAGCAAAGTTGTGGCCACTTTATGCAATATTTCCTTTGGTATCCTATCCAAAACAATGAAAAATACCAACATAATTACTATCAATCTTTATTATATATATATTTTTTTGTTCAGACGTAACGTACACTACAAGGAAAACCGAAAATAGAGACATACGGAATCTGTAGCTAATTTGAAGACAGATTAGAGACGGACCAAAAAATTAGAGACAGATTCTGAATCTGTCTCTAATTTAGAGAAGGATTCTGAATCTATCCCTAATACAGATATGGGAAGAAATCGGCTTACTTTTTGAGCTTAAGATCTCTACTCGCGTAGATTTTTTGTAACACGGGCGAATCTTCAGGAACTTCTAAGTCTAATTTTCTTGCCATTTCTATGAGGGCAGGGAAGGCCACTTCAAACCCTATTGGCATATGCTCCTCATTCTCATCCTCAAGCTTGTGTATGTTTTCTTTAACAAATGTCATTCCTATATAAGAAACAAAAATTAATTAGTACTTAATCATGCAATTATACGATAAACATAAATAATAACTCAATGGTTAACAACGCAATTAGACGACAAAAAACTACATGAAAATATCAATAATTAAGAAAATCACAAGAGTATGATTAATTAGCGCGTGTCTAGTTAACATACTTTGCAAGAGATTAGTATATTAATTAAAAGATGGGCGCGTGTCGCTCATTCTTCTAAATAAAAGTTTTTATTCCTAACTCATTCTTAAACACATCAAACTAACTTTAATGATGATTAATGAAATTAATCTCACCTTTTAAGCTCTTTTCCGGATGAATGTTCCATGACCGCAAGGCAACTACACATCCCAACGTGTTCATTAGCCGATCATGAGCAGAGAAAATTGCACTGTCGCCCCAAGAGCCATCTGGCAACTGATTAGCCGAGATCCATTCAAGGCTAGAAGGGAATTGAGGATTTCCACTTCCATTAACATCTTTCACAAGCGCAACCCATGCAGTGTCGTAAGGAGATATGCTTATATCACCATCTTCCATGGTGGCCACCATTGATTTAACCAATTTTACGCGCTCATTTATCTCCTTTGGGGTAGACACCTTTTGACAAAGCAATTTTACGCGCTCATTAATGTATACATATACACCATTGATGGACAATATTGAAAGGTAAAAGTTTGAATTGAACCACCTTATGGATTGTACTATTTTGGCTTCCTATGTCATCATCTTCCACAATCTCGTCCCATTTTATTAACGGAAAACCATTTTTTTGAAGAACATTAGCATATTCTGCATATACACATAAACATTACGAAATAAATCAATCTACGAAACCTTAACATATTCAAATTGAATAAGCGTACGTAGGTGCGCGCTCACCTTCTGTACGAGGTCTAGACACAGCTTTGCAATGTAAATTGTTTCTAAAATATATAAGCCTTCCTTTACAAGCACCTACACACAGGATACATCATACACTGATCATTAGTATTTTTAGATTACTAGAAAGGCTCAAATTAGCATATTCATAAATAGAGGGGTCCGTGAAGAAAAAAAAAAAAAACAAATAGGGCTTGTTTGGTAATGATCTGTAAATTTAATTTCACAACCACAATATTTTGGGGGAAACTAGTTTCTCCCTAAGTTATAAAAAGTCCTGTTTTTTTAAACTGCTTTTATATTCGTCAAATATTTGCAAGTTGAAAAAAATTGGACTTTTTATAATTTATGGAGAAACTGATTTCTCCCAAAACTTACTCTTTCACAACAGTTTGAATGTTACCGCCTCGGTGCCAAAATAAATGTTCATTTTTCTATTAATAGACATTTATTCCGAAGCGGATGAAGTACTTATTAAAATGATTAATTAGTAGTTGATTAAAGAAATAAATGAAAAGTTACAAAGAAATATGAATATGGATAAGATCAGTGTTAGATTACTTTTGTTGTATTTACTATAGTTATCCATTCATTTCAAGAAAAAAAAAAGTTGCCCACTAAATTTAACGACCAGCTTCGTTGAATTTTGACCAAAATATTATTTATGAAATTTTATAAATTGTTATTAATGCATCATTATTAACAACAATAATAATAAGAACCCTTTTAAAATTTATGAGAATAGTGTTAAATTTCTATTAAATATTTATCAAAAAATAAATAAATTTGTGACATATTTTAAGAAGATAAGTCGGAATATTTGAATCTTTGATCTTGCTTAATATATCATGTAAATTAACATAGATTCAAAAGTTTACACTAGTGGATAGAGGCTAAATAATTAATACTCCCTTCGTCCCATAAAACCTTCCCCATTTTGAATAGTGCCAAGTCAATCGAGTACACCTTTGACCAAACTTTAATATCAATCTATTCATTCTAAAGAAATTTTAATAATTGCTATTGATAAATCATTTGGTTATTTTATGGATAACAATTTTAAGATTTTTATTATGATAAGTAAATTAATATTAAAGTTTGGTCAAAGTTGAACTTGGTTGAACTGAGTTCGTAGTAACCGGGTAAGGTTTTATGGGACGGAGGAGGGAGTATATATTATGCTTTAAAAGTCACATTCTTAATTAGAAAATGATTAATTAGTCCGTCCTAAAATGAATATCTAATTATAATCTTGATTAAGAATAGAGTTTGATAATTCATTTTGGGACGGAGATAATATGATTCATCAAACGAAAATTCTAATCTAGATGATGGAGTGATCGGAGTTAGAGAAGGAGAATGTCCGGCAAGATTATATAATCCGGGAGGCATGCAAGGTGATTTTTTTGTAAATGGACAAGTACGGTACCCACAGAAAAGAACCAAAACAAAATGGAAGATAAGACAATGGAAAAGTTAGCCGAAAACGGTTCGTTGTGTACTTTGTGAAGAAGGCAACTATTGTTGACATCAACAGATAGAAGTGTGTGAGTGTGTGTGTGTGTGTGTGTGTGAGAGAG
Organism: Adenophora triphylla var. japonica; assembly: GCA_022495995.1. Classification (NCBI taxonomy): domain Eukaryota; kingdom Viridiplantae; phylum Streptophyta; class Magnoliopsida; order Asterales; family Campanulaceae; genus Adenophora; species Adenophora triphylla. The sequence continues at coordinate 414,048 of JAFEMH010000797.1, forward strand.
AGAGAGAGAGAGAGAGTATAGAGAGTACCTCTGAAAAAAAGTGTTGCCGGAGAGAAAAGAGAGGCAGCGGTGGAAGAGGAGCAGTTGTGGAGGAACGTGGCAGTGGTCGGAGTAATAGTGGCCATTATGTGTTATGTGGGGCCCGCCCTCTCTCTCTCTCTCTCTCTCTCTCTCTCTCTCTGTTGCTTGAGTTGCGAATTGAGAAAGCAAGTGGAGAGGAGGAAAGGATTTATACTGTTTATGAGAGAGAGAGAGAGAGTGTAAGAAGAAAGTTAATTAGTGCAGAGTTGTGTAGGAAACAGACAGAAAGGACTTCCCATGAGATTCCAACAATTGTGTGCATGGGATCATTCATTTTCGGGGGTACTCATGTCCTTTTCTTCCCTCCTTCTACAATAATAGGCACTCGGAGTGGCCTGAGTTTGCTTATAGCGTTAGCGGATTTGGAGATAGTCGAGTTTGCTCATAGCCGAAATTAATTTGTATTGCTAAGATTGTTAGCGGATTTGGAGATAGTCAAGTTTGCTTAAATCGGGAATTACAAATAAATGGACAAGCAATTGACAAAATTAATTAAATGCTAGTGAAAGCAAAGTTACATGAGTCCCTTCTTCACGTAACTAACTATCGTGGCTATGAAGATGTGCACAATCTATAGTATAAATGGTAGAATGGACGAACAGTTGAATGAATAGTTTCAAATGAGTTTTTTTTCATTTTGTCCTCGTACATTTGTCCCTTTTTCATTTTGCCCTTAAATTTTTTTTTTAAATTAAAAAAAAAAAAAAAAAACAAAAAAAAAAAAAAAAAAAAAAAACAAAAAACAATCCGTGTCCTTGAACACGGGCATGTACTAATATTGTATATATCACGATCTATTAATTAATGTAAATAATCTTTTCATATTGTTATCCTACTAGGTTACAAGAGTCCCTTCACGTAACTAACTACTAGGTTAGGAGTCTTAATTAGATTAGGATTAAACTTTACATAGTAATATTCCCTAAATTTATACTTATAGTATATTAAAGTTGATCAAACTTAACAAGGGCATGACACATAAGTCAAAACAAGGTTTATTTTGATTCTAAGGCTTCCACAACATCTTGATCATTCATTGCCTATGACATTTCGACTTCCGCTACTTAGTTGCTAGTAAAAGGAGATATATTTAGGTATGTGACAAAATACTCTATACAAGATATGAGAGGTATAAGAACAAATATAAAGAGGATAATATTCTTTAAGAATATGTTAATACCTAATAGACATATACTCTTATATATAGAATAAAATTATATCTATACTTATAGTATATTAAAGTTGGCCAAACTTAACAAGGGCATGACGCATAAGCCAAAACAAGGTTTATTTTGATTCTAAGGCTTTCACAACATCTTGATCAATCATTGCCTATGACATTTCGGCTTCCGCTACTTAGTTGATAGTAAAAGGAGATATATTTAGGTATCTGACAAAGTACTCTATACAAGATATGAGAGGTATAAGAACTGAACGAAATAAATGTGACGGGCTAGGCCCAACCAGCAAGCCCAGTCTCCTACATATTATATTCACCACATTCTCTGTGAGCTAGGCCCATGGCCTAGCTAACAACATGATCAGTCGACCTGGCTCATGGTCCGACCTCAGACAGTCCCAACCTAGCTTGGTCCGACATTACGATCCAGATATTAGTCGGGTACGGCCCGATCCTACCCGTCAGTCAGGTCGACCTAGACTCAACAGGCGACCTCGACCTATTACAATACGTGACGACTTACAGAGTCCAGGCGTGAACACAAGTCTCTCCATAACGGACTCCCTACAAATCAGGAGTTATTCGTAGACAAGATCTCTTATGCATATCTGATCCGAGATTATAGGGATTTAATACAATCCTACCACTATTATATCTCTCATCAACAACTTAAATACAAGGCAATGTCAACCGTTCCAAGGTAATTGCTCTTTGGTTATTTGAGAATACATTGTTCCATTTAACTTATTAGCTCTATATACACCGTACTTACTCTCACGCCCGAGGGTCTTCGCCGGAGACCATTCCGGCTAGTCGTGGGTTCTGTTTTTAGGTCAGAAGTCAGGAGATTGATCTTGCAGCTGAACGCAAATTGATTACAGCACGATTCTTGCAGCATCAGTTTGGTTCCATTGCCGGGAATCGTGCTTTTTGACCTCGAAATTTCTTACAACCCATAATCATGGTGACTTCTGATGGTCATGTTTCAAAGGCCTCAGACGAGCATAACGAGGGTAACACCGGTACTAATACGAATGCTGGAAACCGCAATGTTAACATGCCTCCTCCTCCTCCTCCTCCTCCTCCTCCGCCTCATCAGCACGCAAGGGTGACACGTTTGAATAGCGTTGCTGATGGTAGAGGCCTGCCTGATAACAGGAGGGAGAAGAGACCTATGGTCGAGCAAGGAGCACAGCCCCCTCCAAAGCGTCCACAAGCAGGGCGAATGGCTGCAGGCGACAGACCAGGTCCCTCAACCAATCCCCTCAGTAGAAAGGAGATGCTAGTGGATCGGGATAGAATTCTAGCAGAATTGATAGCGATGGAGAAAGAGCCTGAGTAGAATGACAGAAGGTCGGAAAGGGCAGCCCCCTCCCAGGTTTCTTATAGGCAGCCGACTAAGTGCTAGGCGTAACGGGAGTAATGTACGAGAATGATGAGAGGCAGATCATACCACACATTTGTGTTGGGTTTTGGGGTTTTAAACGCAGCGGAAGCTTTACAAATAACATCAAAATCCTAGCCCTAGGATCCGTCTAGCATGAAGAGATTAAAAATTTATATGAGATAGAATTTACATACTTTGAATGCGATGAAGATTAACAAAGTAGATCACAAAATTCTACCCTTGGAATTTTGATATCGAAACGGATCTTCTTCTACCTTGTTCAAAATCTTGTGATGAATCAACGAACGGAGGCTTCAAGCTCTTGGTGATTAACCTATCACCCTCTATCGGTAATCCACACGCGAACGAATCCAAGAACACCTTCTTAATGGATTGCTAGATGATCCTCTTGATTATTAAATCGATATTCAATAATCAAAGCCAAAAACTATGAAAAATTGGAAGCCTTTTGATTCAAAATCAAAACCAAAGTCTAGAGTTTCATAAACCTTAGAACAATGAATTAGGATGGATTTATGGCTGTATAGGACTTGTATTTATATCATATATAAACCCTAGTCAAAATAGGTTAGAAGTCCTTATCAATCCTAATCCAATCCGTCCAAGGAAAACGCGTTCTGACCGAAATTCGCCAAGGGCACGACTCGTGCTCCTGGGCACGAGTCGTGAAAAGGCAATACGAGTCATACCAAGACTGATTTCAGTCGTGTCATGCTTCGTGACAAAAGAAGCACTCGTGCTGGGGTTTGTCACGAGTCGTGACAAGAGTCACGAGTCGTGCTCCTCCCCTGAGTCAACTGGTCAACGAAAAATCCTTGAAATGCCAAAACGTAGTCGTTTAAACTACTCCTGGCACGAGTCGTGCCCATGGGCACGAGTCGTGCCCTTTCCCAAAATTTCCAGATTTAGCTCGAATCAAATTCGTTCTTTTGTGTGTGACCCTTTAGAAATTATACTTTATGTTGGTAGTGAGTTGAAACATCAACCTCACAAGACATAAGTGACTTCTAGCAAATCATTATGTCCACCCAATTAAATATAACATCAAAGCTTGATTTCTTGATAGATCCAATGTCATAATCGCTTTGTCCACGATGTCCAATTGAACATGAGTCATGGTCTATGTCAAATCATTCCGTTCAATGCTTTCTCGATTCCGAATATGTTGATAATTCAAATGCATTTGATCTCCATCAAATCACTTGAGTGTGGCCACACATTTCATCAACATTATTCATCGAGGGGCCCAAGCAAAAATCTCTCTTCATAAGAGGTACAAATCCCGTCTTGACTTATCATTCTTCCCTACATGATTCCAATCGTGCTAACATAGCCCTTATTGCTATCCGATTAAAGACAGTGTTAGACTATATCAAACACGATCTTCGTCATGTGGAAGACAATGATAATATCAGGTACAAGGATTCAATAACACGACTATCATGAGATTTAATCATGACAACAGATCATGTCATAAATCTCATAAGTAGGTCATGTCCAATACTTGTTCTCTAGCAAGTATCCATAAGTGTAATGTGCATCTCCATGCATATAATCGTCTCTATGATTATCCATTACCAACTTATACTAGTTGTTCACAACAACTAGAGACGCAGTTCAATATAATAAACATGCAAACATATAATGAACAGAATAAATGCGCTCTATAATAAATAATAAAGATGGTACATAACGGTTCAAGTCAAACATAACTATAGCCTAGGGTATTACACCAACAATCTCCCTGTAACGACCCTAACCCTAGGCACTGATTTAACATCATATAGTGTGCTTTTAAAATTGTTGTTAATATTGTGTGTTCATTTTTATATCTTTGATTTTATATTAGGATGAGATAATTGAGAGAAATTAAATAAAGATCTTGGGAAAAGTATAATAAATGACAATAAATAAAATGTGAGTAGTTAGGCTTTAGTTTGTGTAGGGGGAAAAGAAATAAAATGATTGGAAGTATTAAGTGAGGTATGGGGGACCATACCCTTTTGTCCTTTTTCCCTCACCCTCTTCCTCTCATACCCGCCCCCCCCCTTCTCCTTTACAATTCCATTACTCCATCTCCCTCCTTCTCCTCCTTAATCTCTCTCTCAATCCATGGAACTTCCATGGATGAGGCTTTATCTTCTCAAGCCTACCAAGTGCAATCCTTCACCATTTTTAGATCCGAGAGTACTTTTGGAATCGGGAGACCAAGAGGAGTTCATCAAGCTCAAGAAATCTTTGATCCATCTCCCATTTTAATGTGAGTTATTATGACCTTTCCTTTCTTTAAATGTTCATAAACTATTAAATGTTGTTATTGTTCTTCAAATGGCTATTTGATGCTTTGAGGAAACTTTCTTGGATTTGAGGAATGGATTAGTGTTATGGAAATTGGTGTTGTTCATGAAAGTAGTAAAGAGTGGAAGTAAATGGGTTGGATTGGATTAAATGGAAATCTAAGTGAGAATGATTTATAATTAGGAAATGATACTTTGGGATTAAATGAGTTAAAATGAATTTAATAAAGTTAGAATTTCCTTTAAGTCCACAAATTAAAGCTCACTTGGTTGAAAAATTGGTTTCTTGAGAATCATGTGATAAATGACTTAGAATTATAACACATTTGGGTTTTAAATGATTTATTATGTGAAAAATGAAGTTAGTAAGCCTTCTAGGTTTACACAAAATAAAGGAAACTTGGTTGGGAACAAATGGGTATAAGTGATGAAGGATTTCTGCTTCTATGTTGATTCTGGGCTCAGGTCACGAGTCGTGCCCTGTGGCACGAGTCGTGCCTGAGGTGGGGGACGAGTCGTGACTAGGATTGTAAGGAAGTCGTGCCTTGTAAGGGACGACAGATTCAGAGGAAGGTGCAATGGGCACGAGTCGTGCCCTGGGGGACGAGTCGTGCCCCGGCACAGTTTCAAAGTATCAACTTTAGAGCTGTTCAAACCTAATCAAACTCGAACCAAAATGAAATCTCTTTAACCTAGATTAAAGTAGAATACTTTGGCTTCACAATGACATTCTAAGTGATCAAGATGGAATAGTGGAAGTACTTTAAATGTTGCTAGGAAAACATTAGCTAACCTAGTTTGGTAACTAGACAATTATGATTCCAACTTGGTAGATTCAACTTAGACCCTTAAAGAGGCTAAGTATTATTGTATAATGACCTTGTAGGATGGATTGATGATATTTCCTTGCCTTACATTGAGTTCATATACATTGATTATATTATGCATTGTGTGTTGATCAAATGTCGCACTCGATTATTGGTTGAACATGAGTATATTTTACCATGTTGATATATTGTTATCCCTTTTTGTGGAATTTATTCAAGTATCTATTATGTGCTTGATAATGTTGAATACTTGATATAGTATTGCTATCTTCATGATATCTTTGTTGTAGTATGTATCCCTACTTTGGATCATACAATGTTTGGTTAAGCAAGTATGTTATTACTGTGCTTAGTTATGTAAATCCAGCTGGTATTGATTTAATTGTTTGTTGGGCAATGTTATGGATTTATAATGGCACCGAGCCGAGTTCATTATAATTCATACATTGCCGAGTTTGTCCCCCTTGTGTGGGATTTGTGGGCTAGCATCTCCTTTTGAGGTAGATGGTCTAGTTTTCACCGGGGATACGACCGTGTGTCCGAGTCCCCGCAGTACCGTTATTGTTCATGGTTCCGAACCGCTTCATCGGCTTATTCTTCATTTGCTCGGATGTGTATATCCTTTTGGAGATGAAACCTTGGCTCAAGATCCTTCTAAGTGTTACCTTATCGTACTTATGTGTTGTGATATATTCATGCCGAAGTGTCGTTGTCTCCAACCGGTATGGGACGGTTGGCGGTGGAGCCTCTCGGGTTATATGAATATGTCTTTTGATGTGTTGCCATGCTACGTGTTGCATCTTGTATGGCATCTTGCCGCATCCATAATAGCTTGTCGAGATTTATTCTCACCCTCTCCCCTTTACTGTTTTAGATTCCGAGACGGTGGACCGGTCAAGTAAGGGCGGTGAGGAGTTTGGAAGTTATATTGTGGGACTTGTCGGGGTATGATTAGGTTGGTATAGAAAGTGTACTTTGGTATAATTCATTTATGAAATTGTAATTATAAATCTTTATTTTATGTTATAACCAAGGCCGTTTCGTAACTAAAAACGTTTCTTATATTCTAAGTTGGATAGCTATTTCTCCTTTGTGAAAAAGTATAGATTTATTATGAAATGGGTATAATAATTGTATTTATTTTTGAAAGTTAAATAAAGGTTTTAAAAGTTTAGGAAATTTGGAATAGTTTGAGGACGCTCCAGCTCGGGACACGTGTAGGTTCCGGGTCGGGGTCCTCACAGCTTGGTATCGTAGCTCGGTTAGAGTTCTCGGGTAGAGTCTAGGCGGAGCGAGAGTGTGCGATAACTTACGTCGAGAGTTTAATGCAGGAATTTGTTCAAAGGCGTAAAATGATATTAATCAACTAAGGAATCAAGGAAGGTGAGTTAAGGAAAGATAGATTTCCCCACCATCATTTGAGGTATTTTACCTGTCTCAGGAATTAGGGTTCATACTTTTATAAATCCTCGTGCATTCGTTCTCATGTGGCATTACATTTCATCTTTATGTGCATAATTGGCCTAAAAGTTGTTTTATGTGTCGGAGGTTCTACCCCTACGGGGCCGTGCCTCGAATCATCCTTAAATTATCTTGGTAGTTGTGATTTAGTGGGCATGTATTGCCGGTGGATTTGGTCGAGTTACCAATCCGTGAATCATCGTCATATTAACATGAATTATTTGAGTAGTTATTGTGTTTGAGGAGGACTATCGCAAGAAGCGAGTCTCCTTATCTACGTTTGATTTACCTCCGTGTATAATTGAGTCGGATAAATTATTGATTGATAGTATGTCACATATGCGTAAATGTCGAAAGTAGGACCTAAAGAATGTGGAGGTTATGTGTTATATTTAAGTAGAAGAACCTTGAATTATCTCATGTGCGGTGGTAAATGAATTTGTGAACTCTTAGTTGAGGCTAGGTATATGACCTAATTAGGAGTGGTTTATAGTAGTATAACATGCGTGAGTATTTATACATTGGTGTCTCGTGGTAGAGACTAGGTATATGAGACTAGTGTTGGAAGTGATAGTCTAAGTGAGATTATATGAGTTATAGAATGTCGCGAGTACAAGATCTTATAGAACTAGTATAACCTTGCCTTAGGTGTTATTAGTGGACTAAGTGGTGTTTTCTATGTGAGTTTCAAAAATGGGTTTTCATCAGGTATCATACCAGGACATTGAAGCTTTGAGTTGATATAAGGTACTATTTTAGTATTCGGATTCCTAGATAGAGGACACTAATTGGGATGATGGACTTGATGATTCATCTTGGGAAAGTATTTGATAAAGAAGATAATTAGCTTAGCGACACTCCGTAGGGATGAATTAGTACTATATTTAGAAAAGATGATACTTGGTGGTTAATCAAAGGGTTATAGAGATATTAAATAGGTAACTGTGAAGAATAAGTATTCGTTAGCACTTGTTGACGATTTGTATGAATGATTTTAGAAACTAGTAGGATACTCAATGGTTATTAGTTGAATTTTCGGAGTGTTACAATTTCAGTGAAAAATTGCTTTAAGGATATACTTAAGACAACATTTACATCTAGTATGACCGTTTTGATTTATGGATTGTGTACTAGCTATGGAGAGGTAAATAGGGTAAATGTGAAGAAGTATAATAGATGCAGTTATTGGTGACTTATAGGATCAACTTCGGAAATGGGTAAGATAGGTATAGGGTTCGTTTTGAGAACTGATAATCATTAGTTGAGAAAATGAGGATGAATCTTATTGGGAGACAGGATACTTTAGGATGGTTATATACTATAGTTCGACTTAGTTACGTGAATCATATGAGGGATTTGTTTGATGCTTGAAAGATATTGACGTTGTACGGATTTTGAGTTTGTTGATGGTTATTGAGAGTTAAGTTAGATTATACTGTAATGTTTAATTGAAATTCGGGAATGATTGATCTATGTGAGTTCCAATTATATTTTCTGATTTAGAAATTATGGTATTTGATTGGGAACTAGATGTTTTACAATATGTTGTTGCTAAGTACAATACCAATATCAAAGGTGGTGAATAGATGACTCAAATTAAATAAAAGTGTTGAACTTTCAACTTGAGGAATTATTGAATTGAGGATGATTTACCTAGTTTATAAGCTTAATGATTGTTTAGTGTTATTTATCGGAAATAGTAATAGTATGGCAAGATTGTGTTTTCTTATAGAGAAATTAACTAAGTATAAATATTATAAGTGGTGGCTATACTATAAATAGAGGTCAAACAAGAATATTTTGTTGGTATTGTTTAATTGTGTTTTAACAATTGAAAGTGTGTGTTGAACTTCGGTGTGAGCATTTGTACCCTTCGGGGATAATTGATTTAATAAGGTCGGTGAACCGTTTTTGTGTACATTAAAATCTGTAAGTAATTTAACTATCTACAACTGGTATGGGACGGTTGTAGATAATTAAATCACTTGAGTTATTTTTGGTAGCTTATCAATCTTTTGAAAATTTCTTAAAAGTGTGAGTGGTTTAGTTAATTAAAACTGGTATGGGACAATTTTAAATAAATAAACCATTCGAGTCTCATTTGATCTCATTTTATCTATCCTTGGAATTTTGAAAGATGTTGTAAATTTTCGAAAGATTGGTTATTTTAAAGATATAGTTCGTACAGAAGCAAGTAAGAAGGCAACCTAGTCCGCCTATAGTGATTGATTACATTAAAGTTTTGATCCGAGAAATGATTTGATAAATTGTGGGGTTGTTATTGTGTCGGTCACAATAGACTCGATTTTGTTTTGGAGTTGGATCGGCTCCGTTGTGGGCGGCCAACCATTCAATTTGAATATTGATTTGCCACTAGTCCTGAACATATTGGAATATTGAATGGTAATAATAGAATGTTGATGTTAGAAGATTTATTAAAATATTTAGAGTTCTAGGTTGAACTTGAGAGTTTATCACTATAAATTTTGTGATGAAGTTGCATTGGAAGGAAAGGAGGGTATGTTATTTTGTTATAGAAGGTTGAATTATATTTTCTACCCGTTATTTATATAGCTTGACGAGATGTTAGTTATGAGAAAGGCGATGGGCGTGGTTGTACTGAGGTTTATACTGAAGAGAGGGTTCGAGATGTTATTAATAAAGTCCTCACTTATGTTAGGGGGATAGTTCGATTGTATAAAACCTATAGTATTAAATGGATTGGATAGACATCTTTCGGGAAGGTCCTTTTGGGAAGGTAGGAATACTATTAAGTTTAACCTTGTAAAAAGTTGAGGAATCATTACTTGTGGTTGATGATATGCTACGGGCATGAACAATGGATGTTAGTAGTCAATAGGACATATGGTCACCGTGGTTGAGTACGTATAATAGTAGTTATCATTCTAACATTGAGATAAAACCGTATAAGGCGTTGTTCGGGAAGAAAATATCGATCTCTAATTTGTTGGGGTGAGTTTGGAGAGGCAAGGCCTACGGTAAATTGGCGCCAAAGTTCGTTAATCCATTTGAAGCTTTAGAAAAGGTTGGTGATTTGACTTATCGACTGGCTTGGAGAAGCTTATAGCGTAATTGAAGTTTTAATGTGATATTGTAATATATTGGTGACATAAGTTGTAATACTTCTATTTATTTATATTGTTGTTGAGGTCGTGAAAATTCGGGTTAGTGATAATTGTAGGGTATTCTTGGAACATTAAGTTGTAATATCGTATCATTAATGGAATTAGAATCTTGGGGAAGAAATCACAACATTGGAGAGACTATTTGGGAATTGGAGTCTGAGGTATACATAAGTAATCGAGGCGGGTTGAACAGTTAGGAAGTGGTAGTCAAATTCGGGACAAATTTTCTTTAAGGGGGAGTGAATGTAACGACCCTAACCCTAGGCACTGATTTAACATCATATAGTGTGCTTTTAAAATTGTTGTTAATATTGTGTGTTCATTTTTATATCTTTGATTTTATATTAGGATGAGATAATTGAGAGAAATTAAATAAAGATCTTGGGAAAAGTATAATAAATGACAATAAATAAAATGTGAGTAGTTAGGCTTTAGTTTGTGTAGGGGGAAAAGAAATAAAATGATTGGAAGTATTAAGTGAGGTATGGGGGACCATACCCTTTTGTCCTTTTTCCCTCACCCTCTTCCTCTCATACCCGGCCCCCCCCCCCCTTCTCCTTTACAATTCCATTACTCCATCTCCCTCCTTCTCCTCCTTAATCTCTCTCTCAATCCATGGAACTTCCATGGATGAGGCTTTATCTTCTCAAGCCTACCAAGTGCAATCCTTCACCATTTTTAGATCCGAGAGTACTTTTGGAATCGGGAGACCAAGAGGAGTTCATCAAGCTCAAGAAATCTTTGATCCATCTCCCATTTTAATGTGAGTTATTATGACCTTTCCTTTCTTTAAATGTTCATAAACTATTAAATGTTGTTATTGTTCTTCAAATGGCTATTTGATGCTTTGAGGAAACTTTCTTGGATTTGAGGAATGGATTAGTGTTATGGAAATTGGTGTTGTTCATGAAAGTAGTAAAGAGTGGAAGTAAATGGGTTGGATTGGATTAAATGGAAATCTAAGTGAGAATGATTTATAATTAGGAAATGATACTTTGGGATTAAATGAGTTAAAATGAATTTAATAAAGTTAGAATTTCCTTTAAGTCCACAAATTAAAGCTCACTTGGTTGAAAAATTTGTTTCTTGAGAATCATGTGATAAATGACTTAGAATTATAACACATTTGGGTTTTAAATGATTTATTATGTGAAAAATGAAGTTAGTAAGCCTTCTAGGTTTACACAAAATAAAGGAAACTTGGTTGGGAACAAATGGGTATAAGTGATGAAGGATTTACGCTTCTATGTTGATTAAGGCTCGGGTCACGAGTCGTGCCCCGTGGCACGAGTCGTGCACGAGGTGGGGACGAGTCGTGACTAGGATTGTAAGGAAGTCGTGCCTTGTAAGGGACGACGGTATTCGAAGGAAGGTGCAATGGGCACGAGTCGTGCCCTGGGGACGAGTCGTGCCACCGGCCTGGTTTCAAAGTATCAACTTTAGAGCTGTTCAAACCTAATCAAACTCGAACCAAAATGAAATCTCTTTAACCTAGATTAAAGTAGAATACTTTGGCTTCACAATGACATTCTAAGTGATCAAGATGGAATAGTGGAAGTACTTTAAATGTTGCTAGGAAAACATTAGCTAACCTAGTTTGGTAACTAGACAATTATGATTCCAACTTGGTAGATTCAACTTAGACCCTTAAAGAGGCTAAGTATTATTGTATAATGACCTTGTAGGATGGATTGATGATATTTCCTTGCCTTACATTGAGTTCATATACATTGATTATATTATGCATTGTGTGTTGATCAAATGCTTTGCACTCGATTATTGGTTGAACATGAGTATATTTTACCATGTTGATATATTGTTATCCCTTTTTGTGGAATTTATTCAAGTATCTATTATGTGCTTGATAATGTTGAATACTTGATATAGTATTGCTATCTTCATGATATCTTTGTTGTAGTATGTATCCCTACTTTGGATCATACAATGTTTGGTTAAGCAAGTATGTTATTACGTGCTTAGTTATGTAAATCCAAATTTGGTATTGATTTAATTGTTTGTTGGGCAATGTTATGGATTTATAATGGCACCGAGCCGAGTTCATTATAATTCATACATTGCCGAGTTTGTCCCCCTTGTGTGGGATTTGTGGGCTAGCATCTCCTTTTGAGGTAGATGGTCTAGTTTTCATAGGGGATACGACCGTGTGTCCGAGTCCCCCAGCACCGTTATTGTTCATGGTTCCGGAACCGCTTCATCGTATTCTTCTTTGCTCGGATGTGTATATCCTTTTGGAGATGAAACCTTGGCTCGGTATCCTTCTAAGTGTTACCTTATCGTACTTATGTGTTGTGATATATTCATCTTTGAGCGGGTCGTTGTCTCCAACCGGTATGGGACGGTTGGCGGCGAGAGCCTCTCGGGTTATATGAATATGTCTTTTGATGTGTTGCCATGCTACGTGTTGCATCTTGTATGGCATCTTGCTTTGCATCCATAATAGCTTCTTTGAGATTTATTCTCACCCTCTCCCCTTTCTTGTTTTAGATTCCGAGACAGTGGACCGATCCAAGTAAGGGCGGTGAGGAGTTTGGAAGTTATATTGTGGGACTTGTCGGGGTATGATTAGGTTGGTATAGAAAGTGTACTTTGGTATAATTCATTTATGAAATTGTAATTATAAATCTTTATTTTATGTTATAACCAAGGCCGTTTCGTAACTAAAAACGTTTCTTATATTCTAAGTTGGATAGCTATTTCTCCTTTGTGAAAAAGTATAGATTTATTATGAAATGGGTATAATAATTGTATTTATTTTTGAAAGTTAAATAAAGGTTTTAAAAGTTTAGGAAATTTGGGATAGTTTGAGGACGCTCCAGCTCGGGACACGTGTAGGTTCCGGGTCGGGGTCCTCACACTCCCACTTGCACTAGGCTCCATCTATGTATCTAATACCCATGGACCTCACATGATCATCATCTTATCTTGTGCGAGGGCATTTGTAAGCGGATCCCCAATGTTATCATTGGTTGATACTTTGCATATCTTAACGTCTCCCCGATCAATGAACTCTCGAATGAGATGGAAACGTCTAAGTATATGTTTGGATCTCTGGTGTGACCTTGGTTCCTTTGCTTGCGCAATGGCACCATTATTGTCACAATAAAGTTCCACCGGATTAGTGATACTTGGAACAACTTCCAAGTCACTAATGAACTTCTTGATCAAAACTGCCTCCTTAGCTGCATCAGATGCCGCTATATATTCGAAAGGGCCTACAATGTGGCCATTGCTGAAGAGAGGAAAGAAAAGAAGAAAGGGACAAGTTCCAAGGCTGAGATCGTAGATGCTGACAAGAAAGACCAAGCAAAAAATGGTGGTAACAACAAGAATGGGAAGAACAGAACCAGGGCGACTGAGAGAGTGCCCGAGATATTTACCCCGCTGACAGTGAGTCGCACTGAAGTTTTGAATACGGTCGACCTAGATCCACTAGCCCCAATGAACCCAGGAAATAAGTTCAGAAGGGACAACAGTAAATATTGTGAATACCACAAGGATACGGGCCATACTACAGAAAATTGTATGAGTTTGAAACGTATCATTCAGAAGTGGGTCGACGATGGTAAGCTCGACAGGTATGTGAAGGCCGCTCAGCCTGGTGGCGGTGAGCGACCTGCTGGTGGTATGCAAGAACCAAGGCAACCTAGATTGAATTTGGGAGTAATCACTGAGCAAGCTAGCAACACCACTCTGAAACACAAGATATTCCAGCTCAACAAGGCCCCTCACGTGCCGCCTAGAAGCTACATCAGGGACGAGGTTATCAGCTTCTATCCAGACGAACTAGCAACTAATGTAGCGGCCAGAGAGCAAGTTCTCGTTATCCTAGGATTGATTGATGGGTATACTGTAGGTGTTAGTGCCCTAGGCCTATAGAGATAGACCTATTTGTAATGTCATTTTCATTTATATATGAGATTATTACTTTGATTATTATATGTGTTTGCATGTTTACTTTAATAATCGTTTCCCTAGTACTTATGAAGCACTAGTATGAAGTCTAATGGATAATCATATGATGATTATATGCATGGAGATGCACATTAGATTCATGGGTACTTGTTAGAGAACAAGGTACTGGACTTGACCCATTATGAGATTTATGTCATGGTCGTATGTCATAATTAAATCTCATATAGTTATATCATTGATATCTTTTGACCTGAGATTATCATCGTCTTCCACTCAATGAATATCATGTTTGATATAGTTTAACGTTGTCTTTAACCGAATAACAATAAGGGCTATTATTGGCATGATATGATTCTTGTTGGAAAGAATGATAATTCAAGATGGAAATTTGTCCCTCGTAAAGAGAGATGTTTGCTAGGCCACTCGTAAGTAAGATTGATGTAGTGCATGGCCATGCCCGAATGAATTAATGTGATTAATATCATTCGATTAATCAATTTACTTAGTAACGAGAAAGCATTGAACAATATGAGTTGACGTGGACCATGACTCATGTTCAATATAACATCGTGTGACAATGGGAATGTGATATGTTATATGTAGGAAAAATGAACTTGATATTATATTATTTGGGTAGGCATGATGGCTTGCTAGAGTCCGCTCATGTCTTATTAGGATCGATGTGATCGAACTTATTGCCAACATAATATAGTCCTATGGGGTCACACACATCGAACGAATTGTCAAAAATGGAATTATGGATTCTGGTGTGATGGGCGACCGCCCAAGTGTGCCATGGGCGATCGCCCACAAGTCAATGGTTGACTTGGGCGACCGCTCAAAGGGTCATGGGCGACCGCACATGTTTATTCGAAAACAAGGCATTGGAGACTGTCTTGATGGGCGACCGCCCTTGCCCTTATGGGCGACCGCCCATGTTGGTTTTCGTATAAGGGGATTAGGCGCTGTACACATGGGCGACCGCCCAGCTCCTTGTGGGCGACCGCCCACGTACGCTGTAACGCTGAAACCGAATTTGCTTAGGGTTTTTAATAGGGTATAATATTTATAAAGTATAAATAGTATCCCTCTTCAACCCTAGCAGCCAGTCACGAATTTTGAGTTTAGAGAAACACAAAATTGAGAGTTTTTCAATTGTGAATTGAAAATCATCACACCAATTCCATAATACATCATAGATTGAAAGGAGTTTCAATCGAGGGATCTAGCAATCCTCCTAGAATCGTTCTAGGGTTCGTTCATCGCGTGGATACACATAGAGGATCTTCGCTCTTCAAGGTCTTTAGTTCGTGATTCAACGATCGTTCATCAAGGATTCACAAGATTGTCAATCTGGAGTTGGGTCACGTTTATCAACGACAAAAGCTCACAAGGTTGGTATTTCTATTTCATACTTCTTAATTAATCATCTAGAACGGATCCTAGGGCTCCGGGTTTTCGAGTTATTTGCAATTTTCCGCTGCGCATGGACCCTCGAAACCCAACATATACGACGAGCAGACTCTTGATAGACACGGGGGCCTGCAAAGACATTATTTTTTACAAAACATTCAAAGAAATGGGACTCTCAAAGGAGCATCTATCATGTTATGATGGTCGACTTGAAGGCTTCACCAATCATAGGGTGGATGCAAAGGGGCAGATATAGCTAGATGATATTGTCCAGCATCCATTCAGGGTCACTACTAAGGTAACCTTTATTGTTATTGATGTAAATAGTGATTATGCTGCCATTTTGGGTATTCCTGGCCAGGTCGCCCTTGGAATGGTGGCCTCCATCTCCCATCAACGAGTTAAGTTTCCCATGCTAGCTGGAGTAGGATGCGTGCAGAGTACAGCTCGAGCTTACCTTGATCATGTCCTTCGAATGAGAAAGAAGAGGGAGCTAGAGGTTGAAACTCCTGAAGGGTACTTAAAGCTATCAAAGTCCGTCACCTCAACTTCGCGACTATCTACTATCACCTGCGTGGAAGAGGCGACCTAACACTCACATGACGACGTCATGACTGAGCCGACACATCCTTATCAAAACACCATGGTCGATTCAGATGCAGTTATGGTCGACCAAGTCTTTATAGGCGAGCTATGCCTAAAGATCGACAATAACTCGGGGGCCACCACCAGTGAGATTGCAGCTGAATTGGACGATATGATTGTTGAAGAAGCTCCAAATTTGGGGGTTGAAGAAAGAAGGAGGGTTCGCAAGATCATTATCGAGACCTTGCAGTTTAGAGATGGTCCGGAACTTGAAGCTGTTGACGAGCTAGAGGCAGTGATAACAAATCCTTCTTATCCCGAACAAAAAATTCAGATTGGTAAGCAGTTGACAGATGAAGAACGAGTAGAAATCATCGAGCTACTAAAGGAGAGCAGTGATGTTTTTGCTTGGCGAGTGGAAGAAATGAAGGGAATAAAGGAGGAAGTCGCCGTTCACGGGCAAGAGGTTAACCCGACCATGAAACACAAAGCACAGAAGCTGCAAAGCTTTGCTCGTGACAAAGAGGAAGCAATCAAACTTGAGGTACAAAAGCTTTTAAGTGCATGTATCATGAAGGAGGCTACTCACACCACCTGGCTAGCTAATGTGGTAATGGTGAAGAAATCTAATGGCAAATGGAGGATGTGTGTCGACTTCACCAACTTAAATCTAGCCTGCCCCAAAGATAGTTATCTTCTGCCTCGGATCGACAAGCTCGTAGATCCAATAGATGGACACACTACATTAAGCTTCCTCGACGCTTACTCGGACTATCATCAAATCAAGATGCAAGAAGACGATATAGTGAAGACGGCTTTTCAAACTGCTGGGGGTATCTATTGTTATACTATGATGCCGTTCGGTTTGAAGAATGCAGGAGCGACCTACCAAAGGATGGTCAACAAGGTCTTTGCCTCACAAATTGGCCAAAACATGGAGGCCTACGTCGACGATATGGTCATCAAAATGAAGGCCGGATGTCACGTGGTCGACCTAAAGGAAACATTCGCCAATTTACGAGCAAACGACATGAAGCTTAACCCGAGTAAGTGTGTGTTCGGCATGGCAGCTGGCAAATTTCTTGGCTTTATGGTTTCTCAGCGAGGTATTGAAGCCAATCCAGAAAAGATCAAGGCTCTGGTCGACATGAAGGAGCCTACAAATAAGTATCAATTTCCCTTATCTATTATCTCATGTTTTATTTTTATCTCATTGTTATTATATTTTCAATGGATGGTAAGTAATTCCCCTAATTCTTGGGGTTAGAAACTCAAACTCATGTGTTCATCATTTTAATCATGTTTCTTCCTTCATCTTCATCTTAAATCAATTTTCTTCATATCATTCTTAATGCATAATTTGGATACATCCTTAGTTATATTAGTTTAGTTAATCAATAGATGGATTTAGTCATAAATCTTGATTAACGGAATCATATAAATTAAACTAGACACTATTAATCACGAGCTTAGATTAATTGTCTAGGGAAGATCCTTAATTGGAAAATACGTGAGATTTAACATGAACTTAATGAATAATTGTTAATGAACGAAACCATCGAGAGAAAGGCCGTGTTAATCTTAAAATACATATGTTATAATTGCTTGATCGTGAGAAGTTAGCAAGAATAGCGCATCATTCTTGATTTTGAATGGAACCTTTTGTATAAAGCATGATTATTTGTTGATGAATGCATGATTGTTCGAGTCCCATCCCAGGAATATCTTCATTTTATAAGTTCAATTCAAGTTAGAGTAGTTTGCCTTAATATAAATATTCATAATAAAAACAATTTTCCCCAATCAACTTTTATTTTATTATCACTTAAATAAAGCAAATATTTTACATAGTAGACTTTGTACTCGTGAGATTGACCCGTATTTGCCTTCATCTTTACTACATCACACCGTACACTTGCGGATAATAAACTTAGCCGGTAGGTTTTGGCTTAACATCTCTTGAGTTATTTTGAGATTAAGCAAATTCAATTCAGTTTATTAATGCATAACTCCATAACTCATCATTACACCAGAGGGTTTTAGCCTTATACTATCCCGACAAGTCGTTTGTTTGTGATTTTAAGTTCTAATTATGTCTTCAGTTTATTTATTACTTGATAAAGAGGTTAATAGACTTTACAAGAGTTTTGCTTTTAAATCAAGGATCTTAAGATAAACAATAAAATGTGATGGTTTAATTATTAATAAATTTTACCTTTATTTCAATGACTTATTCGGAAAAACCACTTTTCTAAAGTCTTAGTTTAGCAAGTGTATAATGAAATTGTTGGGATTTAGGGGATCACATATTCGCTTATCCGATACTATCAATTCTTACATGGGAAGAATAATCAACATGCAGTAATATAAAAGAAATAACACGTAGATTTAGTATCCCAGTTCACCAATACATGATTACATTTGGAGGCGATGTCAATTCAGGATATCATTATAATCAATATATGATGCTTATTACAACTTTGCAAATACAATCACTAAAATCTAAGCATGGCTACTCTGCATTAACAACACACTCATATATATTTCCCCTCCTCTATTAAGAACACACATCTCGATCATGACTACGGTTGTAGGAGTGCCCTTCATGGCATCTCCTCGGCCCCCTTGCTCGCTTCTTACGCTATTTGTGGCTCTCTCTTGTTTATCCTAGCTCTATCAGTAAAGCATACCAAATTATGACCGAAATTATATTTATATAGGTGTAACAGAAGCCCTAAACTTTATCCTCCAAGAAATAATCCGTTCTGAATACGAAACTAAATTTGAGCTGAAAACGGCTTAACACGATCGTGTTATTAAAATTCTCCAGTGGCACGGCCGTGTCAGACCCCTTTTGCCGGTTTGCTTACTTTTTCTCTTCATTGAACATTTTTATATTGACTCGAACTCCTTCGTTGTTTAGACTCCTTCTCTTACTCCGTTTTCATGTTGGGTTAAACTGCATAACCCAACATAAATGTGTTAGAAAAATTGATAAAAGGATGTACATGAATTAAGCTTTATAAAAAGAAAGATAGACATTGTTTTAGAAAATAGACATTTATTTCAAAAAGATCAAACACTTGCGGTTTAGATTTGGAATTCATATAGGTGATCAATAATTTAGATTATTAATCTTTTTGGAATTTGAAGTCAATTTAATTTTACTGTAAAATAAAAAATAAAAAAATGTTCCATGCGCAGCTAACTGCGGCTCACCACTTTAAAAAATGAAGGCAGGCGAGGCCTCCCACTCCTTGGCCCAGCTCAACCACCTCCATAAGCCACAACCATCTCCTGCTCTGCCGCTGCTGTTGCTGACATTTGCATTTCTAACAACTATAAATGCAAATAAAGAATACTGTACTCTTTTTTCCTCGTTCACACTCGAGAAGGTGTCTGACATTTGCATCTCCTGCTCTCTCTCTGCCGTTCACACTCGAGAAGATACAAAATATTATTTGGTGTCTGACATTAGCATCTCCCGTTCAGCTGTTGGCATTTGCATTTCCGAACAGCTATAAAGGCAAATCGTTTGTTTGTGATTTTAAATCCACAGATTAAGCCATTGCTATAATAAAGCTGATTCGGATCGATCCTGCATCATCATCATCATCATACGTATTAATGAATTTCTTAACTATGTCTTCATTTGAAACAAACTAAAAGGAGATTAGAAAATTCTTGATTTAGAAAAAAAAAAACTTAAAACACTTCATTTTAATTTCTGGGATACAAACGCTAAAATTACATTTTGTCCTAATTTATCGAATGCATTCATGAGAAAAATAATTGTGTTTTAAATTTTTTTACAACGGAATAGGAAAGACTAATAGAAAACTATAAATGCAAATAAAGAATACTCTTTTTTGAGTAAGTTTTGGGAGAAACCAGTTTCTCCATAAATTATAAAAAGTCCAATTTTTTTCATCTTGCAAATATTTGACGAATATAAGATCAGTTTAAAAAAACAGGACTTTTTATAACTTAGGGAGAAACTAGTTTCCCCCAAAATATTGTGCTCTTTTTTTTCTCGGTCACACTCTAAAAGACACAAAATATTATTTTGAGTGTCCATTAATACTTCTTTATTCATAATACTAATTTGTTATAATTATAATAACTATTTTAACTTACTATTTTCTACCTCACATTCTGTGTTTTGCCTTACTTTTTATATTTACAACACTTACTCTACTATACTCCCTCCGTCCCGCCCGAAAGGGCAATTTTGCCTCCTAGCACGGAAATTAAGAAATGAATAAGGAAAGTGATGTAAGAAAGAGAAAAAGGTTAAATATTGTGAGTATGAAAAATTAAATAGGAGAGAGAATGAGTGGGAGGAATAGTTAGGAGAGAGAATGTTGTGAGTGTAAAAATAAAGTAGGAGAGAGAATGAATGGGGTTGGAAGAGTATAAAAATAATAAAAACTTTCCTTTTTGGGGTTGTGCCCTTTTTTTTAAATGGGACGTCCAAAAAGGAAATTTGTGCCCTTTCGAGTGGGTCGGAGGGAGTATACTCTTATTAATTTTTAAACAAATTTTTTTTTGCGTCTTTTTGAATGAGACGAAAAATATACTCCCTCCGTCCCAGACCAAGGGTGTATGTGGTGTATTTCACGCTTTTTAAGAAATTATTTTGAAGTGGGTAGTAAATTAGAGGAGAGAGAATATAAAAATTAAATGTGTGGTAGGGAATAGGAGAGAGAATGTAAAAGTTAAAAATATTTAATAGGAGAGAGAATGAGTGGGAGGAATAGTAAGTTAATGATTGGTTTTTTTTGTAAATATGTTAATTTTATAAGGGTATAATGAATGGTTTTTTTGTAAATATATGGAGATGATAAGGGTATAAATATATGGAAAACTTTCCATTTAAGGAAATGAACTCTTGATCTGGGACGGACCAAAAAGGAAAGATGAACCCTTGGTCTGGGACGGAAGGAGTATATATTTGCGTGGTTTACTAACTATCGATGATGATGACGTATAACAATGTATTAGCCATTTTCAATAAATACTCCGTATATGTTATTATGGATGCAGACTTCAAGTAATTTTTTACCCATTCCCAAAGATTTATGCCTTGGCCATTGTGGAGGGAGCATGTGAGGGTATCAAGTAAACAATCAGTGATAAAATGTGCTTTATTTGTTATTTGAAAAAATATAACATCTGACCCAAAATATTTACAGTTTTATAAAATATTTTTGTTCCAAATTACTTACAATTTTATATTTTTTCATAAAACTTTAACACATTTTACCTAATTTGTTCTTATTTATGATTTGTCATTGTAAAAATATTTAATTGCCTAGGTACTTAAAATATCCAAATGATAATTTAATCAATTTGATATGAAATGATTGTTTTTTATAATAAGTGTTAAAACTACAAGTGTTTTTTTTGGGATGGAGGGAGTAATAACTTCTTTATTAGATAATTATTTTGTCATAAAAAATGGATAATTATTTAATATATATATATATATATACTCCCTCCGTTCCAATAAAAGTTTCACTAATTTTCTAAAAGAGCGTCCCGTTAGAAGCTTCACATTTCCTAAAGGCAAATAATCTTTTACTATTTCACCCACTCATTCTCTCTCCTATTTCACTTTTATACTCAAAACACTTTTCAAATTTACTATTTTTTTCACTTATTCTCTCTCCTATTTTACTATTATACTCACAATATTTTCTTCACTTACCAATTTTTTTAATTTGTGTGTCCAACCAAAAGGGTGAAGTTATTGTTGAGACGGGGAGTATATATTATGATAAAAGGGATTGTGGGAATATTCGCTTGGGGAGGAGAGGAGATTTTGATTTCCAAGAGGGCATCAAGTTGAACAGTAATGTTGTCGTTAAGTTTCTAGTTAATTACTAAACAGTAGTGTTGTAGTTGATGACTTCATTTCAGGTTTAAACTAATGTTTAATTTTGTCTTTATTACTCCTGTTAAAATATCACTAGTACTTAGACTACCCACAGTGGTTTCATCTCACTTTCTCATTTCATCTAACACTTTTTACACTTTTTCTCATCCACCTAATATTTCATCTACCCATTTCATTTACCCCCACTCCAATGGCTAACTTAAATTAAATTTCAACTCCCTCCAACTCATCATTCTATACCCCACTACTTTTTATTATATTTCATTTATATTCTTTATTTTTATGATTAGTAAAATAATAATAATAATTATTATTATTTATAATTAAAAAAATATTTCACACTTAATTAAAAAAATATTGCATCAATTTATAGGTAAAAAAAATATAATGATTTTTTTTTAAATAAATGCTAAAATGAAAAAGGATAATTGAGAAATGAGTGTTTTTTTTTGTGTCCAAATCAAATGAAACTTATATCAATTTGTAGGGAAAAAAAATGATGAATTTTGGTGAAAAAAAAATTAAAAAAAAGAATAATTTACTAGGTAATAATTCAGTCCATATTGAAAACTAAGTGTTTTTTTTTTTGTGTCCAAATCAAATGAAACTTATATCAATTTGTAGGGAAAAAAAATGATGAATTTTGGTGAAAAAAAAAATTAAAAAAAAGAATAATTTACTAGGTAATAATTCAGCCCAAATTGAAAACTAAGTGTTTTTTTTTGTGTCCAAATCAAATGAAACTTATATCAATTTGTAGGGAAAAAAAAATGATGAATTTTGGTGAAAAAAAAAAATTAAAAAAAAATTAATTTACTAGGTAATAATTCAACCCAAATTGAAAACTAAGTGTTTTTTTTTTTGTGTCCAAATCAAATGAAACTTATATCAATTTGTAGGGAAAAAAAATGATGAATTTTGGTGAAAAAAAAATTAAAAAAAAATTAATTTACTAGGTAATAATTCAACCCAAATTGAAAACTAAGTATTTTTTTTTGTGTCCAAATCAAATGAAACTTATATCAATTTGTAGGAAAAAAAAATAATGAATTTTGGTGAATTTTTCTTTTTATTTTTAAATCATTTATTATGAGATAATTGAGTTTAAATAATTGGGTGAAAAAGTGATAAAGTCAAGACCAATAAGGTCTTGACACATGTCAACTTAAAAAAATAAAAAAATAAAAGGAAAATCAGTGTTTCAACCCGGATGAAAACTTTCATCCCACTAATCCATTTCACTCCATTTCATACCACCATTGGAGGGTTTCATCCGGATGAAATGGATTTCAACTCCCATTTCATCCCTCCACTGTACTTAGTCTTAGGCTCCGTTTGTTTCACCGTAAAACATTTTTCGGAAAATGTTTTCCGGAAAATAACCTGTTTTACGGTGTTTGGTTAGCCCCCGGAAAATGTTTTCCGGAAAATAACTCGTTTTCCGCTGTTTGGTTGCCTAAGTAAAACGTTTTCCGGAAAACATTTTACGCCCTTCCTAAGTAAAACGACCTACTGACCTTGTCCTAAGTAAAACATTTTCCGGAAAATGGAGGCCTTAATGTACAACTCATATTACGCCCTAACAACCACCCCGCCTATCCCACCCCCCACACCCCCCAAAAAAATTTTTTTTTTTTTTTAATTTTTATGTCGCCCCCCCCCCAGCCTCACCCACTCCCCCCACCCCACCTTCCCCCCAAAAAAAATTTTTTTTTTTTTTTTTATGTCCTTCCCCTACCCCACCCCCACCCCCACCCCACCCCCCCAAAAATTTTTTTTTTTTTTTTTTTGTAATCGCCCCTGCCCCCACCCCCAATTTTTTTTTTTTTTTTTTTTTTGTAATCGCCCCTACCCCCCTGCCTACCCCCCACCCCAAAATTTTTTTTTTTTTTTTTTTTTTTGTAATCGCCCTACTCCTGCCTACCCCCACTTCCCCAAAAAAATTTTTTTTTTTTTTTTTTTTATGTCGCTCCACTGCCCACCGCCTTACCCCACCCCCCACCCACCCCCCAAAAAATTTTTGGGGGGGAAAGTGAGGGGTGAGGGTGAGTGGGTGGGGGGTGGGGGGTAGAAAGCGTTACAAAAAAAAAAAAAAAAAATTTTTTTTTGGGGGTGGGGGTGGGGGAGTGGGGTGAGGGGCGAGAGAGGGGGGGTAGGGGGCGATTAAAAAAAAAAAATTTTTTGGGGGGTGGGTGGGGGGTAGAGCGAGGGGTAGGGGGCGGAATTACAAAAAAAAAAAAAAAAAAAAAATTTTTTTGGGGGGGGTGGGGGGTGGGGTAGAGGTGAGGGGTGGGGGGGCGATTACAAAAAAAAAAAAAAAAATTTTTTTGGGGGGTGGGTGGGGGGTGGGGGGGGGGCAGGGGGTAGGGGGCGATTACAAAAAAAAAAAAAAAAAATTTTTGGGGGGTGGGTGGGTGGGGGTGGGGGTAGGCGGGGGTAGGGGGCGATTACAAAAAAAAAAAAAAAAAAAAAAATTTTTTTTTGGGGGGGTGGTGGGTGGGGGGGTGGGGTAGGTCACCTTGTGAAATATGAGTCGTTTTACCAAACACCCGAAAACATTTTACACCCTTCCTCCGTAAAATATTTTCCTCCGTAAAATATTTTACGCTCTACCTCCGTAAAACATTTTACAGGAAAACATTTTACAGGAAAACATTTTCCAGAAAAAGTTTTCCGGAAAACATTTTACGTCGAAACAAACGGAGCCTTATTCACTCCATCTTTTCCCTCGAAAAATTCATCCATCTCGAGCCCTACAAATTTGACAAAATAAAATCTATAATTTACTTAGGCTCCGTTTGTTTCGCGTAAAACATTTTTCGGAAAATGTTTTCATGTAAAATGATTTCATGTAAAAAGGTTTCCTTGTAAAATGTTTTCATGTAAAAAGATTTCCATGTAAAATGTTTTCTTGTAAAATATCATGGTCTTGTTTTCAGTTGTTTGACAAATTTGACGAAAATGTTTTTCGGAAATGTCATTTTTTTATTAATTTAAATCAACTTTGGAAACAGCTTCCACCACCTCGCTTTACCTCACCCCACCACCCCCAATTTTTTTTTTTTAATTTTTTAATAAAAATAAAAAAATTATTTTTTGGGGGGTTGGGTAGGGGTGTAAAATAAAAAAAATTGGGGGGTGGGTGGGGCGGTTTCAAAAAAAAAAATTTTTTTTTTTTTGGGGGGGTGGGTGGGTGGGTGGGTGGGGGTGGGGTAGGCAGGTGGGGTGGGTGGGGCGGTTTCCAAAATTTTTTTTTTTTTTTTTTTGGGGGGTGGGAGTAGGCGGGGGTGGGTGGGCGGTTTCCAAAAAATTTTTTTTTTTTTTTTTGGGGTTGGGGTGGGTAGGGGTGGGGTAGGCGGGTGGTGGGTGGGTGGGGCGGTTTCAAAAAAAAAATTAAAAATTTTTTTTTTGGGGGGGTAGGGGTGGGTGGGGCGGTTTCCAAAAAAAAAAATTAAAAAAAATATTTTTTGGGGGAGGGTGGGGGTGGGGTGGGGTAGGCGGGGTGGGTGGGGCGGTTTCCAAAAAAATAATTTTTTTTTTTTTTTGGGGGGGTGGGGGTGGGTAGGGGGTGGGATAGGCGGGGGTGGGTGGGCGGTTTCCAAAAAAATAAAAAATAAAAAATTTGGGGGAGGGTGGGGGGTGGGGTGGCGGGGTGGGTGGGCGGTTTCCAAAAAAAAAAAAATTTTTTTTTTTTTTTTTGGGGGGGTGGGGGTGGGTAGGGGGTGGGGTAGGCGAGGGGCGGGTGGAGCGGTTTCCAAAAAAAAAAAAAAAAAAAAAATTTGGGGGGAGGGTGGGGGTGGGGTAGGCGGGGTGGGTGGGGAAGGTTTCCAAAAAAAAATATTTTTTTTTTTTGGGGTGGGGTAGGCGGGGGTGGGTGGGGCGGTTTCCAAAAAAAAAAATTTTTTTGGGGGGGAAGCAAGGGTGGGTGGGGGCAGTTAAATTTTTTTTTTAATTATTATTATTATTATGTTGTACCGAGCGTAATATGATTTGTACATTAAGGCCAAGAACAAGAGTTGTAAAATGATTTACGAATTTGAAATTGGTAAATCATTTTACAAAGAAAACCTCCTTTTTTTACATCCTTGTAAAATGTTTTACATTTGACTTTCTTTTACAAATGGTTACCAAACACTCGAAAGTAGGTAAAACATTTTTCGAAAAACATTTTACTTGAAACAAACACCCGAAAACAAGGAAAACATTTTCCGGAAAATGTTTTATATGAAACAAACGGAGCCTTATAGTATTGAAATTTTCTTGAAGTTCATGTTGACTATATTTGATCATTGCCCAGCGGTAAAGTCTAGCGCCATCCTTTTGATGAGCAATATAGTTTGATCTCTATGTCTCCTCGCCTTCTGGCGTAAAACATCGTAAAAGATAAAAAGTAAAAAAAGTAGAAAGTTACTGAACGGTATAAATCGATGTACAAACGTAAATTCGTGACCGGGCAAGACCCAATGAATTGTGCCCAAAATATAATATATACAAGTCTCAATTACGACAAAAGGAATGGGTGTTATTAGGAATATAATATAATATTATTATATTATATTCAAAGTATATATTGTTATATATTAGATTAGGAAACACAATCCTTGTATTAGATTAGGAAACACAATCTTTGTATTAGATTAGAAATATTTTCCTTTAAGGAATTAGAAACCTTCTCCTTCTAGTAGATTACTTCCTCATTGTAATTCTATAAATATGTACCTCTACCTTCATAATCAATTGAGTCATTCAATTCAATTCTCTCTCTTCCATGTTTGATTGACTTCGTCTCTCTCTCTCCCTTTATTCTAATATGGTATCAGAGCATTAAGATCCATAGAAGAACTTCTCCGCCACCTTGCTTCCGCCACCAACCATCAAAAATTGTCTCCTTCTCCTACACCTTTTTTTTTTTTCAAAAATAATTCCCTGCAGCCTTGCATATTCCTAAAACAGTTCACGGAAACTCAAACTCCTCTTGCCATGTAGGTGTCCAGTTATCCTCAATCGTCTTTGTTTTCTTCATAATTGTATCTACTGCAACTCCTACAATTCCAACCTGCATATTGACTTTTCCGTGATAAACTAACCCCAAGAGTCCACGAAAGTTGACCTGTCACAGTAGCTACCACCACCAATATTTTGGCAGCTTCCATCAGCTTCCATCAACTGCAGCCGCAAACCTTATACACCAAAAACCCCAAGGCCGAAATCAACCCCCCTTTAACCACCAATCTCGGCAAAGCCAACCTCCCCCCCCCCTCTTAAACCACCATAACCCAATCAAAGCCTAGATCCATAGAAGAACTTCTCCGCCAAACCCACCACCATTCGCTTCCGCCACTTTATCAATTGCTTCTCCCCCCTCCTTCTCCGTCTTCCTTTTTTTTTCTTAATCTTTCGACACTTCTTCTTCCATGGTCGACCACTAAACCCTTTCTCCTCCCATGGTCGAACCACTAAAACCCCTATTCCTTTAATTTTCTTCCTTTTCTTCTTTTTCTTCTTGATCCTAATTTTCTAAAAGTACTTATCTCTTTCTCCCCTTCGAAAATTTTCTACTTTTAAATTTTTTTTTATCTCAATATAACGTTGAGTATTATTTCTCCCCCTCATAATTTTTCTTTATCTCAATGTAATGTTGAGTATTTTTTTTTCTCTCCTCTTCACTCAACCTCTCTTCGTAAGCCCGAACCTTTTCTCGGACATCATACGTAAGCCCGAACCTTTTCTCGGCCGTTATACGTAAGCCCGAATCTTTTCTCGGCCGTCAAATGTAAGCCCGAATCTTTTCTCGGCCATCATACGTAAGCCCGAACCTTTTCTCGACCGTCATACGTAAGCCCGAATCTTTTCTCGGCCGTCAAATGTAAGCCCGAATCTTTTCTTGGCCGTCATACGCAAGCCCGAACCTATCACCACAACCCCATCGTCTGCCGTAGTCATGTACCAACCTATCACCACCTCGGATGCGAGGAACCACATCTCTTCATAAACGACACACATATCCGAGAACACATCTTCAACTCGTCATCAAACCTGGTTCATCTCACCACTCTTCAAGATTGAACTTATCCAAGGAACGTCCATCTTGCGGGGGCATATTAGGAATATAATATAATATTATTATATTATATTCAAAGTATATATTGTTATATATTAGATTAGAAAACACAATCCTTGTATTAGATTAGGAAACACAATCTTTGTATTAGATTAGAAATATTTTCCTTTTAGGAATTAGAAACCTTCTCCTTCTAGGAGATTACATCCTCATTGTAATCCTATAAATATGTACCTCTAGCTTCATAATCAATTGAGTCATTCAATTCAATTCTCTCTCTTCCCTGTTTTGATTGACTTCGTCTAACCCTCATTATTCTAATAGGTGTTCAATACCTTTGCTCGTATGGCCTCCTCGTTATTTCCCTATGTCGACCTAGACATAGCAGACGGATAATGACTAAGGCTAAACTAGGGTCACATGACCGACGAAATATCATCATCTAGGCCAAGGAAGGCATCTCTCCAAGGCCGAGCAAGGCTCCCCTTGAAGACGAGAAGCCCCTCCTCGATTATCAACAAAGCAGAAATGGGCTTCCCCATTCTCCACCTCTCCTCTTCGGCATAATCTAAGTCGACCAAGCAACACAAGCCGAGGAGACTCCTCACCAGTGCACGTGCAGATTGTTACTTACCAATCCTACTAAAAAATGACTGTGAACAGTTATAATCCCCCTAGGATTATAACCTTATCTGACATGAATTCTCATCTAACAAGGACTGAACAGTTATAATCCTCCTTGGAGTAAAGTCTTGTGAGCACCCCAACCCGGGACCTAATGCTTGTCCCGAGCTTGAGAAGCCCAAACTAAGAAATCTCATTTTCATTTTTAAAAACTTCTTTTATTTCACATTTAAAAGAAAACTAATTCTCAAACTTCCAAAATAAAATCAACTGATAATATCTCCACTCGGAGGAATTTAAATAAATATTCCAATAAACCATAACTTGATCAATTACATTGAAAACCCTAATTAACATTTTTTAGCAAAAGAGTTTTCCATACAACTTATAAAATAGTAATACTTAAATAGGACTCCAGACAACCTACTCATATACCTATCCTGACAAGTCCCAAAAGCAAGAGTCCAAACTCTTTCCCCGGCCTCATTTGGCTCACCATCTACTGTCTCTGCGACGATCTAAAACAGTAAAGGGAGAAGGGTGAGAATAAATCTCAATAAGCTATTATGAATGCAACAAGATGCCAAACAAGATGCAACACATAGCATGGTTACACATAGCACATTATTAAAGCGGTAAACACCTTACGTTACCTCATTTTACCTTTCCCGTCTGAACAATAAGTCGTACAACGTGGGAGTAAAACTCTACTCTTTGGTGAACTGCCTCCATGCACATTCACCGCTTATAGGACTCATAGGACTCATACTCCAGAGATCCATATAAGAAAATCAGATACTTATATGACCCTTAATCAGAGTATCATATAATATCGCCGCTACCTGTAAAGCTTTTGGCTTAATACAGAAGCATTCCACCTAGTCACCAAAATCGCAGCGGACTGTAAAGGCTTTTGGCTCAATACAGCTGCTAGCTCTCCCACTGTACAGAGTAGGCCGGTCACAGGTATGATGAACCTTCAATCACTTATAGAACAAATCAATAATTGATTGAAATCCATTATACCCCCGAATCATATATAATATAACACGTTCAAGCACATAATAGATACTTGAAATAAAATCCACCAAAGGGATAAGAATATAACAACATGGTAACGTATACTCATGTTAAATCAATACTATAGTGCAACATTCATTTAATACACTACACATAGAATCATCAATGAATATTAATCCAAGTAAGGTAACAATATGGCCAATAAATCCACAAATGGGATGACAATGCAACCATACGATAAACATATCCACACTTGGGATAATCATGCAACCATATAATGAACATATCCACCCTTGGAATAACAAGTTAACAACATAGTATATAAATCCACACTTTGGATAATAATGAACCAGTGTAATGACTGCACATTTTCAAACTAGCACGATAGTGTAACACACAGCTTCTACACTATTCAAACCAATCACCAAGGATATGGGGCAAGTAAGGCCACTATGAATCATAAACCATTCCTACGTAATCATTACACAACCTCAAATAGCCTTAATAGAGGTTCAAGATCTACTTCCCAAGTTTCAACTACTTTGGTGAAGTTACTAACCAAGCTTATCAACCATTTTCCGGACAATATTTAAACTACTTCCACAATTCCATTTTGACCAAATAAGACTTCATGGTGTAGCCAAAGTATTCTACTTTAATCTAAGTTAAAGAGGATTCATTTTGATTCTAGTTTGATTAGGTTTAAACAGCTCACAAATTGGATCATAGTCACCAGGCCAGGGCACGACTCGTGCCCCTTTGACCTTTCCCAGATTCATGCGTCCCTAGCAAAGGCACGACTCGTGATTCCACAGGGCACGACTCGTGCCTTAGGGCACGACTCGTGCCATTTCATCCCCAAGTTGATCAGAATGAATTAACCTCAAATCCACGAGTCGTCTCCACGAGTTGTCCATGGGCACGACTCGTGCCAAGGGGTACGACTCGTGCCACGGCCAAATTCAGGTATCACAGCAGCCTTAAATCACTAAGTCAAGAAAACCCAAAAATCCAACTTAAGCTTCCTCTAAATTGTGAACATAAGAATATTTACCAACCTTTCTAATATCATTATAACCCATTTAAACCCAAAGTAACATCAACCTAGGCCACTCACACTTTGATTTCCTACTCATTTCACCATCACATTTCACACTTATTTTCTTAATCTAGCTCAACCCCTTTTTCTTACATTCTTTGTCACTATCATGAACAACAACACCTTCCTAGGTTACTACTCCATTTCTTAACTCCCAGAAAGTGTTCCAACACATCAACAACTATTATATCATCCCTCATTCCACTTAGACCACCCTTTTATAACTAAAAGTAATTCCATCTTTACAACAATCATTTTAACTCAATTAACATTATTTAAAATACCCAAATTTCTTTTCTTTTAACAACACATTTAATAACACATAAAATGAGCAATTATTAGAAAGGAGTCATAATAACTTACTTAGCAAATATGGGGTGGAATGAAGATTTTCTTAGCTTGATGTGCTCCCCTCTTCACCCCGAACACGGAAGTACAATTGGATTGCTAAATGGAGAGGAATTGCTTGCTCTAGGAACTTGGAAAGGAAGGTTTTAGGGAGAAGCTTTCCATGGATTTTGATGGAGGAAGAAAGAAGAAATGATGAGAGAAAAGTGGGGAGGTGAATGAGAAGGATGGAGGAAGCATGGGAGGAGTATGGGAAAAAGTAGGGGGCTTTGACTAAGAAAAGGGAGGGGAGGAAAATAGGGGATATGCCTCCCCCCCCCCCCATATCCATATAATTAAAATCTTCCCAATTCCAACATTTAAGTCCCTAAATTTTCAAGGAATGAAATTAAACCTTCTACTACTATCCTCTACACAAGTACCACCCAACTACTCATAAATTTTATTTATTTATTTTATTATAACTCCACCATACTACTTAAAATAGTTTATTGATTTTCAATTATTATACTTACCCAAAATACTTTAATCTCTTTCCATTTAATTCTAAGGCTTTAAGATTATCTCATAATCATTTTAAATTACCATAATAAATCAAAGACATAAATTAAGCACATAAAGTCAACAAATAATATAAAAGGCATATAATATGATACTAAAATAGTGCCTAGGTTTAGGGTCGGTACACTCACTCCCCCTTAAAGAAAATTCGCCCCGAATTTTAAACTTGATTACCTTAAGGATCAATAACAAAGGGTACTTTCCCAAGCATTTCAAATTAAAACCTTCAAATAGTTTCCTCTAAGTCATGATTCTTATATACATTCTCACAATCCAAACATTCTAGAATTTAATCCCGGAATTGCAATTCTAATAACTCTCAACGGTACTTCCGCATAAGTACCATCCGTCTAATCATCATTAGGGAAATAACTCCATACAAACGAGGGGTCATGCAAACTAAAAACTACTATTATACCCAAACTCGTTAAGGTTAATTAATTTCTCAGGTTGAAAGGAAATCCATCATACAACACACAACCTATTCTTCTAGAATCTGGATAGTTTTCTAATCTCTTCCTTTCGAGTAACTAAATTCTTCAACTCTTAGGGTCGGTAACAAATCCCAAAGGGAGCTTCAAAAAGATAAGGTTCCCAGTTAAATAATGCAACACAATTGCAACCACTCTCGAATAGGGAATAAGAAAATTTCGCTTTATCTAAGTTAACTTCCTCGAAGCATACACTGTCATTTTCCCATTTTGCATATTATCACAATCTAATCTTCCTCTAATACACACTTAAAATTTCACAAAGTCTCCACATCCACTAGGTAAGGTAAGGTTCGGATCTATAGTCAATTTATTCTCCATCTCTTATCCATATGGTTTACCCTTATTACATTCTACACCATTGATATATCTTTCCGAGTTAACTAAATCGACGATTTTTCAATTCTCAAGAACTCCTTAAACATTCCTTCGGTAGCACTTGCCAACCCAAAGATCACGGACTCAATCCTCGCAAGATCCATGGTAACCTTCAGGCTTAAGACCATAAAACCCAAAATGTAAAATCTTCGCGAGCCAACTCACATTTGCTAAACTTCTCAAACGATGAATTCCCACTAATAGGCAAATAACACAACTCACAAATGATCTTCATGATCCTCTCGTAACTTCAAATAAACAAAGAGGTCATCAGTC
The DNA here is from genome assembly GCA_022495995.1 of Adenophora triphylla var. japonica. Lineage (NCBI taxonomy): Eukaryota > Viridiplantae > Streptophyta > Magnoliopsida > Asterales > Campanulaceae > Adenophora > Adenophora triphylla. The sequence goes on from JAFEMH010000797.1 coordinate 447,136, forward strand.
ATAATTACCATAAAGCCATCAAGATAAAATCATACTCAGAATCAACACATGAGATATCCCGATGGAAGTACATTTACCATCTATCCACAATTAGCACATAAATTTTTTGAAAAGACTTCTTATGCAAGTCTATCACATACCAAACACCCTTCACACTTTTAACCAAAATTTCCACCTTAAATGCCTATATATAACAAGAATTTCACATTAAAGTTTACCTATATCAAATACCAATATAAGTAAAGTAGGCATAGAAAAGGAGACTCACTTCTTATGATAGTCTACCAATGCACAACAACTACTTACCCATCTAGGTCAAGTATATCTCAAAAATCATAAATTGGTAATCATACCAAATCAACTGGCAATACATGCTCAGCCATAACAACATCACCATCGTGGTAAACCAAGAGAGGTTCGAGATACTCTCTCATAAGAGCAGAAATCTCTAACACATAGAATAGATCTCAAGCAATGTATGCCACATAGAAGCAAAATGCGATGCCAAACATAAATGATATGAAACAGGATCTATAAAAATATGACCCCTAACTCCAGAGACAGGGAATATACCTCTAGTGACCTCTGAGGGAGCTATCTCTCCTAGACCCAAAACACATACTCGACCTTAGACCTTCTCTTTTGGTTTCCCTTCATTATCTCTTTTGGTACCACCTCTTTGTTGTCCACCCAGCTGACCGCTGCTTGAAGCTCGTCCCCACTGCACCCTTGGGCAATTCCTCCTAAAGTGTCCCATTGCTCCACAATTAATACACTTGCCTTGCTTGTTCCAACACTGATCTTCGGTATGTCCAACCCTCTTGCAAAATTTACAAATCATCCCATACTGTTTGGATATTGGCCTAGACGAAGAAGCTACAACAAGTTCCCCTCTCACACTCCCTGAATTTGAAGCCCTTGGCTGTCCTTTAGCGATTTTGGATCCTTGTCCTAGATACTTTGGTTTATTTCTAATCCCACTTTCCGATCTTCCACTATTTTCCTCGATGTCATTCTCAATCTTATATGCTCTATCTATGGCTGTCTGATAATTGGTGAAGATGTCGATCAATAATTTCTTCCTAAACTCAATCCTCAAACTTTTTACAAACCTATGAACTCTTCTCGCTTCATGCGATACCAATTGAGGGCAACACCTAGCTAATTCCTCAAACCGGACTGAATACTGATTCACCGTCATGTTCCCTTGTTTTAGTCTTAAGAATTCAATCTCCTTCTTATCCCTTGTAACCATTGAAATGAAATAATCCTCGAACTGCTGGGTGAAATTATCCTAAGTCTGGGGTGTATGATCCCGCTCCCAACTTCCCTTCAATATCTACCACCACTGATCAGCTGGACCTTCAAGTTTGAAAATGACATATCTAACTTTCTCTTCGTTGCGACTCTCCATAACCTCAAAGATTTTGTTCATTTTTGCTAACCATTTTTCTGCCCTTAACGGATCCGAATATCCATTAAAACTTGGTGGATTCATCTTCACAAACCTTTCCAATTCATCACTTTGACCTCCTTCAGGTTGATTCGAAACTGATCCTCTAGTCTCCATATTCTGTACAAACATCCTGAATAATTTCATCATCTCTTCATTCTGAATTCCACCTATACTCATATCTCCTTCATTTTCTAGAACCTTTCGCTGATCATCATCGCTTCCGGCCATTAGAACGAACTCCTGCATTAAACACTCGGCGTCAATTACCACACATTCCCCCTTAGTTTAGACATCTACCCTTGACCTCTAAACTAAGCTCTGATACCAACTGTGAGCACCCCAACCCGGGACCTAATGCTTGTCCCGAGCTTGAGAAGCCCAAACTAAGAAATCCCATTTTCATTTTTAAAAACTTCTTTTATTTCACATTTAAAAGAAAACCAATTCTCAAACTTCCAAAATAAAATCAACTGATAATATCTCCACTCGGAGGAATTTAAATAAATATTCCAATAAACCATAACTTGATCAATTACATTGAAAACCCTAATTAACATTTTTTAGCAAAAGAGTTTTCCATACAACTTATAAAATAGTAATACTTAAATAGGACTCCCGACAACCTACTCATATACCTATCCTGACAAGTCCCAAAAGCAAGAGTCCAAACTCTTTCCCCGGCCTCACTGGCTCGCCATCCTGTCTCAAAGACGATCTAAAACAGTAAAGGGAGAAGGGTGAGAATAAATCTCAATAAGCTATTATGAATGCAACAAGATGCCAAACAAGATGCAACACATAGCATGGTTACACATAGCACATTATTAAAGCGGTAAACACCTTACGTTACCTCATTTTACCTTTCCCGTCTGAACAATAAGTCGTACAACGTGGGAGTAAAACTCTACTCTTTGGTGAACTGCCTCCATGCACATTCACCGCTTATAGGACTCATACTCCAGAGATCCATATAAGAAAATCAGATACTTATATGACCCTTAATCAGAGTATCATATAATATCGCCGCTACCTGTAAAGCTTTTGGCTTAATACAGAAGCATTTCACCTAGTCACCAAAATCGCAGCGGACTGTAAAGGCTTTTGGCTCAATACAGCTGCTAACTCTCCCATTCTGTGGCCACAGAGGGGCCGGTCACAGGTATGATGAACCTTCAATCACTTATAGAACAAATCAATAATTGATTGAATTCCATTATACCCCCGAATCATATATAATATAACACGTTCAAGCACATAATAGATAAAATCCACCAAAGGGATAAGAATATAACAACATGGTAACGTATACTCATGTTAAATCAATACTATAGTGCAACATTCATTTAATACACTACACATAGAATCATCAATGAATATTAATCCAAGTAAGGTAACAATATGGCCAATAAATCCACAAATGGGATGACAATGCAATCATACGATAAACATATCCACACTTGGGATAATCATGCAACCATATAATGAACATATCCACCCTTGGAATAACAAGTTAACAACATAGTATATAAATCCACACTTTGGATAATAATGAACCAGTGTAATGACTGCACATTTTCAAACTAGCACGATAGTGTAACACACAGCTTCTACACTATTCAAACCAATCACCAAGGATATGGGGCAAGTAAGGCCACTATGAATCATAAACCATTCCTACGTAATCATTACACAACCTCAAATAGCCTTAATAGAGGTTCAAGATCTACTTCCCAAGTTTGAACTACTTTGGTGAAGTTACTAACCAAGCTTATCAACCATTTTCCGGACAATATTTAAACTACTTCCACAATTCCATTTTGATCAAATAAGACCTCATGGTGTAGCCAAAGTATTCTACTTTAATCTAAGTTAAAGAGAATTCATTTTGATTCTAGTTTGATTAGGTTTAAACAGCTCACAAATTGGATCATAGTCACCAGGCCAGGGCACGACTCATGCCCCAGGGCACGACTCGTGCCCCTTTGACCTTTCCCAGATTCATGCGTCCCTAGCAAAGGCACGACTCGTGATTCCACAGGGCACGAATCGTGCCATTTCATCCCCAAGTTGATCAGAACGAATTAACCTCAAATCCACGAGTCGTCTCCACGAGTTGTCCATGGGCACGACTCGTGCCAAGGGGCACGACTCGTGCCACGGCCAAATTCAGGTATCACAGCAACCTTAAATCACTAAGTCAAGAAAACCCAAAAATCCAACTTAAGCTTCCTCTAAATTGTGAACATAAGAATATTTACCAACCTTTCTAATATCATTATAACCCATTTAAACCCAAAGTAACATCAACCTAGGCCACTCACACTTTGATTTCCTACTCATTTCACCATCACATTTCACACTTATTTTCTTAATCTAGCTCAACCCCTTTTTCTTACATTCTTTGTCACTATCATGAACAACAACACCTTCCTAGGTTACTACTCCATTTCTTAACTCCAAGAAAGTGTTCCAACACATCAACAACCATTATATCATCCCTCATTCCACTTAGACCACCCTTCTATAACTAAAAGTAATTCCATCTTTACAACAATCATTTTAATTCAATTAACATTATTTAAAATACCCAAATTTCTTTTCTTTCAACAACACATTTAATAACACATAAAATGAGCAATTATTAGAAAGGAGTCATAATAACTTACTTAGCAAATATGAGGTGGAATGAAGATTTTCTTAGCTTGATGTGCTCCCCTCTTCACCCCGAACACGGAAGTACAATTGGATTGCTAAATGGAGAGGAATTGCTTGCTCTAGGAACTTGGAAAGGAAGGTTTAGGGAGAAGTTTTCCATGGATTTTGATGGAGGAAGGAAGAAGAAATGATGAGAAAAAAGTGGGGAGGTGAATGAGAAGGATGGAGGAAGCATGGGAGGAGTATGGGAAAAAGTAGGGGGCTTTAACTAAGAAAAGGGAGGGGAGGAAAATAGGGGATATGCCCCCTCCCCCCATATCCATATAATTAAAATCTTTCAGATTCCAACATTTAAGTTCCTAAATTTTCAAGGAATGAAATTAAACCTTCTACTACTATCCTCTACACAAGTACCACCCAACTACTCATAATATTTTATTTATTTATTTTATTATAACTCCACCATACTACTTAAAATAGTTTATTGATTTTCAATTATTATATTTTCCCAAAATACTTTAATCTCTTTCCATTTAATTCTAAGGCTTTAAGATTATCTCATAACCATTTTAAATTATCATAATAAATCAAAGACATAAATTAAGCACATAAAGTCAACAAATAATATAAAAGGCATATAATATGATACTAAAATAGTGCCTAGATTTAGGGTCGTTACAAGTCTTATCTCCATACATTCCTATTCAACAAGGCTTATACAATGCTATGCTTATATAAACAAGCCATAATTCACATTATTTTGGTAATACATCTTTTGACTATAAACTCTTGTTAATTGATTTCTCTCTCTAAAGGCAAATACTTACTCTCATGTCGGAGGGCCTTCGCCAGTGAAGCCCCGACTAAGTTTATGTGTTTGTTATTTCCATGCTATTCAATCACCATGATACAACCTACTGCTGAATTTGGACCGATCCAAATATTTTTGGCTTAGAGATTCTGGATGATGGGGTTTATCTTCTTTGTTTGCTGGCCGAAGTTTTGGAGCTTGCTAGTGGGCTGCGGATGGCGAGCACGAGCTTTGAAATGCGAGAATTGGCTCCAGACAGAGAGCACGAGCTTCTGAATACGAGAATGGGTTGCGAACTGCGAGCACGAGCTTCGGAATTTGAGCATTGGCTGCAAACAGCACGAGCTACGGATTACGAGTGTGGGTTGCTGACTGCGAGCACGAGCCTCAGAATTCGAGCATGGGCTGCTGACTGCGAACACGAGCCTCAAAATTCGAGCATGGGCTGCGGCATGCGAGCACGAGCAACGAACTGCGGCCAAGGAAGGTTGACTGCGGTCAACGGATTGCAGCCAAGGAATAGTTCGCTGGATCACGAACATGCTTCTTTATTTGCACGGACGGATCTTTGGCGGAGGGGAAATACTTTTTTTTTTCGCGGGCAGCCGAGCTGACGAGCTACGGGGCTGCCTAGCTGACGAACTACGGGCTTCCGAGCTGACGAGCTGCGGGCTGCCGAGCAAGGATGCGGGCTGACGAGCTGACGAGCTACGGGCTCGTGGTAGGTGGTGCTCTATCTGGGGTCAGGATTTGAGTCAACGGAGAGGGTAGAGAAAGTGGCAGCGACATGCTGCTTTTATCTCGGCCACTCTCCTTTGTTGATGTACTGAGGGCGAACTGCGGGCTGTCGGATGCCGGGCAAAGACTGTGCGGGCTGTCGAGCTGCGGGTAAAGAGCAAGGATGCGGGCTGCCGAGATGACGAGCTACGGGCTGAGCTGACGAGCTACGAGCAAGGATGCGGTCAGCCGAGCTGACGGGCTGAGCTGACGAGCTACGAGCAAGGATGCGGTCAGCCGAGCTGACGAGCTATGAGCAGACGAGCAAGGATGCGATCAGCCGAGCTGACGATCTACGAGCAGATGAGCAAGGATGCGGTCAGCCGAGCTACGAGCAGACGAAGGAAGCGGTCAGCCGAGCTGACGAGCAAGGATGCGGTCAGCCGAGCTGACGAGCTACGAGCAGACGAGCAAGGATGCGGGCAGACGAGCAAGGATGCGGGCAGACGAGCAAGGATGCGGTCAGCCGAGCTGACGAGCTAGGAGCTGACGAGCTGCTCTCCTGCCTCCCGGTTTTATCTAACATGGTGGGGCCCAAACGTGTAATTAGGTTGTCACGTGGGTTGTCCTTTTGCTCTGCCCATTTCTCAACCACTCAAAATGTGTCGACATATGCCACTTTTGTTGACTTTTTCCAACTAAGTAATAGCTTTAGCCTGACTGTGTGTAAGTGTGTAAGAGAAGCCATGCTTTTCCTCTTCCACTTGCCATGTGCCATTCCCAGTAATATTAATTTTAAAGGACAAGAGTGGTCACCTTCCTTTCACCTTCCACAGGTGGTATTATTTTTTGACTCACCGGAATTTTATTCCGGCCACCTTTTCCGAATCCATTTTTTCTGGCAACAAAAAATACTCCTTACAAGCTAGGTGGCGGCTATCCACATTTGTGAAATATTGGCCAACTATTTAGCTTTGAACATGAGAGAATTTTTTGATAAACTCCGCTGACTTGCCCCGGCGAGTAATTTCGGCTAGGTGGTCGAAATTTTCAAATGTTTTCAGAGGGGGTTTATATGAGGTAGTGTATGCAAAATGGGTAGAAAGAAGAAAAGAAGGGGCTGCCATTTTTGATGTTTTTGGCTGGAAATAAGAAAAATGAACTCTAAGTACCTCCTTTTTCCGGCCTCTTTCTCTCCGACTCCATTTTTTCCGGCAACTTCTCCTTGGTTGTTCAAGCTAGGTGGCAACTATCCACTTTCGTGGGTCTCGACGGCTATTTAGCTTGAACATAAAAAGGCTTGATAGCTACTCCGACGAATAATTCCTGCTAGGCGACCGAAATGTAAAATTTATTTTCTTCAAAAATTTCACCCGAGGTGGTGGGGGAGGCGACTGCCACCTTCGGGAAGTGGTGGACAGGCCCGTTTCAATAATTATAGTGGCCATGTTCTAAATATAAATATTGAGGCCCTTAATATTTAAAATTTTTAGCCCAACCAACAACCAAGTAGGAAAAAAGAAAAAAAAGTACAACATAAATGTAGTTCACAAGAATCAAACTCAAGCCATTTGCATTTCGACAGCCATCATGTCCACCAAAGCAAGTATATTCCTTTGTATTAAATCCGGCGTCTATAATATATATACTGAACTTAAAAAATTTGGGGCCCTTAAAATTTTTGGGCCCTATGCAATTGAGCTGCTTGCACATGCTTAAAATCGGGCCTGGTGGTGGAAGCCATGAAAAAATGAAACTCTCTCTCCATGGGCATCTTTTTCGGCGGCGTCGTACCGGAGAAGATGGCGATTTCCAGCAATGGAACCACTGATGACGCCATAAAAATCAGCCCTGCGGGGTGGCAAAGGTTGCAGGAACGTCATTGCACCTCGAGCGATATCTGCAAAACAACACCGTTAGGGGTGCGGGGGGTTGCCTCGCTATAACCCTCGGGCGCAAGAATTAACATATGTTTTGTGTATAAACTGTATAGGGAAGCTCTCTAGAGAGAGAGAGAGTGTGTGTAAAATGAGAGCTGAGAGCATACATTTTGCCTTGGAGGTTTATAGTATATATAGGGTGAGAGAGTGCATATGTGACACTTTATGAAGGGTCCCAATGTAAATATTTGTTATATGTATATATGAAAGACAAAAACTTATATGAGAACACCATAACCCGTCTCATGGATGAGACGGGTCATTTTTGACCCATGACCCAACCCGTTGAACACGACCCAACCCGTTGAACACACAGCTCTCTCTTTCTCTCTCAATACGTAAACAGCCTCTCTCTCTCTCTCTCTCCTCTCTCTCTCTATCCGCAAATCCCCCATTTGCAGGCGTCGTCTTCTTCTTCTTGACCAATCTCTCTCAACCTTCACCAATCCTATTCCTCAACCTCCATTACCGCTCCTCACCTCCAAACCTATCCCAATTTCCCTTCAATTCACAGACATTCTCCCTCCTCTCTCTCTCTAGCCGCAGTCCCTTCTCTCTCTAGACGCAAAGTTCCATAGCCCGCTCCTCAGATCCATCTTCTCCGGCCAATCTCCTCCCTAACCTAACCTTCACCACCGGCGGCCTTCTTCACCAACACCAATCCTCCCTTCTCCGACCAAACCTTCACCCAATTCCATCCCAAATCTGAGCTTTGACCTCCTTGCCGTTATATCAATACTCTGAATCCATTTATACAAATTTGAGTGAATTGATGTTTGATGTGATTTAGATTAATTTGAGAGAATTGTGAAATATTTGAATTTGGAGAGAAAGGAATTTTGGAAGGAGAAAGGCTTGCTGTTGCTGAGAGACAGAGACAGAAATGATATTTTTTTCGGTTTGTGAAAAGTAATAGTTACTATAACATAATGTAATGATTGTATGCATATAAAGTAATAGTTTGTATGTATTAAAGTAATACATATATACAGAAAAGTAATAGTGTTTTTCCCTATGTTTTTTTCATTTGGCAAAAGTAATACTATTATAACTAAAATAAGTTATTACATTTAAAATGTAATACATATAGTTTGTATTACATTTGAAAAAATGGGTAAAAATAATACATATATACAGAAAAGTAATAGTGTTTTTCCTTATGTTTTCTTTGCTTGGCAAAAGTAATACTTATTATAACTAAAATAAGTTATTACATTTCAAATGTAATACATATAGTTTGTATTATAATACATATAGTTTGTATTACATTTGAAAAAATGGGTAAAAATAATACATATATACAGAAAAGTAATAGTGTTTTTCCCTATGTTTTCTTCGTTTGGCAAAAGTAATACTTATTATAACTAAAATAAGTTATTATATTTCAAATGTAATACATATAGTTTGTATTACATTTGAAAAAATGGGTAAAAACGAGCTTTTGTTTTTTTTAAACAGGTATTACGTTTACTTATTAACAATGTTACTTTATATGTATACAGTCATTACATTAAGAGATGGTAACTATTACTTTTTCTAAACGTAATACCTGTTTTAAAAGGCATGAGCTGCCACCCATGGGTCGACCCGTCTCATGCATGAGACGAATCCCCTTGTTCTCACAGGAGACCAGCTCTATATGAAATATATTTGACTGTATGAAATCGTATAAATATGTATGTATAAATATATATAAAAGTCATGGCTCATCATCTTGCATATTCCGTTAATCTAATAATCTCATATAGTAATAAATAAAGGTAAGTCTTTCCTTTTTTTATTAATTGAAATATAATTGTCGCATTTTAAAATATATAATAATTTTATTACAATTTTATTATGTATTACACCCAATCAGGCGAAGGCACCTTAATGCCAAGGGGACCCTTTAAAATTTTAGAAATTGTCATTTTGGTCCCTGTAAATTTTTAAAAGGTACACTTAGAATATTAAATCTGTAAGTTTCAACTTCTTGCGGAGAAATTTGCACTATGATATTATTCTGATCTCATTATCACATTATGATGTTAAGTACTCCCTCCGTCGTTAGTTGAGACTAACTTTTTGGGCACACCAATTAAGAAAAAGTAAGTGAGAGAAAAAGTGAAAGAAAATGTTGTGAGTATGAAGAATTAAATAGGAGAGAGAATGAGTGGGAGGAATAGTTAGGAGAGAGAATGTTGTGAGTGTAAAAGTGAAATAGGAGAGAGAATGAGTGGGGTAAATAGTGAAGATTCCTTTGCCATTTTGGACAGTCTCAACTAACGTGGGACGACCCAAAAGGAAAAGAAGTCTCAACTAAGGTGGGTCGGAGGGAGTATAATTTTACTCTTTTAAGCAATTTTGACCTCCATTGAATAATTGGAAAAAAAAAATTGATGGTAAAAATTTGAACTGATATAACATATCTTTTAAATAATTGGAAAAACTCCACTTTTTGTATATTATATTTTGGGGCGTGTTTCACTTTTACCATCAATTTTTTTTTTCATTTTTACGATCGTACTACAAACAATATTGTCATTTTATAATAAATTTGAGTATAAAATAACACCATTATTTATGGTGCGATGGTAAAAATGAAACATTTTGAATATGTAATAACAAATTTGGGTATAAAATGACACAATTATTCATAATACGATGATACAAATGAGAAAGAAAATTAATGATAAAAGTGAAATATCGATCCAAAATAATAAGATGCACATAAAAAGATTTTTTTTCTAAGTAATTTTATATGGCAATTGCGACTCTTATGATGTGATATGGCATATTACTAATTGATGCTTCTAGCATAGACATATTGTCAGATCATGGCCACAATAATAAGGTTGATATATTGTAAGCTACCCATGGTAGAGAATCAAAATGATTTGATACTCTATTGATTCTAAATGATGTACAACATTTAAATTATATTTTTTGAAAATGTTACAAATTAAATACAACATCTGAAAGTTTAGTTTAACTAGAAAATCAACATTCACTAAATCAGAGAGACAGATATTATACACAACTGTTCACACAACTAAAGTTTGCATCGGAATAAAAAGATAAAACAAAACAATTTAAACGTTTACTGATTCAACTTTATCAAAAAAGACTTTAATCCTATAAAGAATTTCACTATCAAAAATCTGATTTACAAAAACAAATAGTAATTAGTGAAATAACAAAAATGAAAATAGTAAAGCAAATTCTAACAAACTTCTAAACACTGATTAATCTTCCTTGTTTAAGGGAAACTTATTACGAGTAAAGAAAGTATAAAGGACCTTTAAGAAATCTAGATGTGTGTTCATATGTAAAATACAACTGTACACACAACATTTAACAGCACTTTTCGAATCCGAGATAAATATGAACTATTATCTCCCAAGAATTCTTTAATGCTTGGTATTCTACTTGATGAATGATCTTAATAAATAGGCAAGACTCGGAAAAGTTTTCAATTCAATCTATTCCTTTAAAGTAGCAAGACAATCCTATAAGAAATCAAATAGATTGACACTAACAAAAATAAAGAGATCAATTAGTATTGTTAGCGATAAATTAAAGCAATCAAAACATATTTACAAATATATACAATATACTTACCAATAATACATCTAAACCTTTGAATAAAATCAAAAATTCTACATACCAAACTTACCACTTTCTACGATTTTAGGAGAATTGAAATTCTTAACAAAATAATAATAATAATAATATATATATATATATATATATATATATATATATATATGTATGTATATATATATGAATAGGTTTAATTTTGTGATGAACTGATCAAACTTATTCATGCATTTCTTATTTTGTGACGATTCTATATTTCACTCTCATGTATTTATCGATCTTTGTTTTTGACTAAAAAAATCAGTTAATAATCTCTTGAATCAAAAGCTCTCCTCTCCAATGGCGTCAACCAACAGAGTAAATCAATGGCGTCCTCAAAGATGCTTTTAAATCCGGCTAAGGTACTCCTTTGTCCCAAATTAAATGCCAAAAAAATAATATTAAAATTGCTCTCGTTTAATAAAGAATTTGAATTTTTTGAACATTCATTTTAGTCCCAAATTGAATGTCCAAAAAAATAATCGTTACTCATATATTTTAACATTATAAACCCTATGTCATCAAGACTTTGAAGAAGCAAGAAGCAATGGGCAAATTACAAATTATTTACGCAAGTGTAATAATTCATACCCAAATAAATTCAAGAGGTCAAAGGTATTCCGCAAGGTCAACACAATTTTTATTTTGGTTGTCTTATTTAAAAATGTACACTAATGAAAACTTTTTAATACTTCATTATTTATGGGACCCACTTATCATAATTACAATAACTATCCACTAACTATTTTCTACCTCACTTTCTCTCTCATACATCATTTTTCATACTTACAACACTAACTCAACTATACACTTTTCTCGATTCAGTGTAATATCAATTTTCTATCTTTTCAAATAGGACGAAGGGAGTATATGAATACTAATAAATTATTGTTGCAGTTCTACAAGAGTGACACATAAAAAAAGAAAAGTTGAACAAAGGTGTGAAAATAATAGAGTGAAGAAATTGAATAATGGGGTTTCTACCAATGAATTTCTAAGTAGCGGACGGCTTTAATAAATAAATAAGTTGATTATATTCTCATTCACGCGAACGTAATCTCGTACAAAACATATGTTCTTCTACCAAATAAACCGAATTGAAATTAACGAATAAAATTATCGAATAACAGACTAAAATCGAAATGTGCAATTTCATTTTTAGTAGAAATCGAACTAATTTGGTTATCGATACGAAAAATTGAACCGTGTCATTTACACTAAAGAAACGTCATTTTATTATAATTATTAGAAGTATAAACGTCATTTAATCACATTTCTCGACTAAGACTTGGTTAAGGTGAATATTATGAGCAAGAAGGAAGAACGATAATTATGTAAAAGCGTAAAGTGTTACCTCGGAATGGACCAGGCCCGACCTGGCTTTGAACATCTCAGCAGTTAAGCCCTTGTCAGTAAGCTTGCTTACCAGATCCTGATCAGCAGCCCGTCTCACCACTGCTTTTCCAAACTCTAGCTTAGGATATTTCCTGCTGGAGCTATCTACCCCAATAAGCAAAGGAACATAGCTCAGTTTATCCACGCGAGCCTGAATTAGCTCGGGGTATGAGACTTGGATGGTCGGAGACTGAGAGCTGCTGGTGGTGGCATCCCCTTGTTCAGATCTGGGGTTGGGCTTGGATCTTTTCTTCGTATTAAGAAGACGGGTGTCTTCCTCTTCCTCGTCGTCATCAAGATCGACCACAGGTGTCTTGGCCCTAGCTTGGGGATCCTCTTGCATTGGCTCAAGGTTTTGCTCAGCCACTTCAGTTCCAGCAGCTTGATCTTTGGGGGAGTCAGTGTTCACGGGGTCTACATTCTCAAGTTCCTCGATGGGGACCATCCCCACGCCATCCTTGGGCAAAAGTTTGTTTCTATCTGCGACCTCCTTCTCTCTGCCCGCTCTAGCATTAGCTGCACCATGGCCCCTGGCGCTTTTCTTCCGCTAACTGGTGCTCACAATACGAACCATGTTCGCTTGCTGTTCAGGAGTAAGTATTGCAGAAACAAGAAAGAAAAAGTTAGCAAATCATTGTCGAGTAAGCAAAAACTTGTCAACTAAACAAAAGCAGCAGGGTACAATAGTTTACCACCAACATGTTCTCCAAGGGTTCTACATTAGTCTGGGGTTTTTCAGCAGAGTGACATTTGTCAGAGAATTTATCTAGGGCATGGGTCACCTAGTCAGGATACATGGGACCTCTCACTATCAGGGCCAAGGGAACCACATCTTCATCTCCCAACAACATCCCAACCTGTATAAAATTATTTTTATTGCTCCCCAACAGGTCCCAACTAATTGGTCCCCTACCAGCTATCAAACGCAACCTGTCGGACAACTCCTTGCTCCAATCAGGGGCCCAATATTCTTCCTCCGTCAGCTCCCTCGACTCATCATTGGGCAGAGGGAATTCCCAGCCATATCAACTTTCGACCAAGATCATATGGGTGTTCCAACCCGCCACCTTATGGGCAAGTTTACAAACAGCTTGGGGGCCTTAGTCCTAGCTGGAGTACTATATCCTAAAGTTCTCTTATCAAAAACCACCTTGAAGAACTCCCTAAAAACCTTCATAAAGGGTTCATATCCTATATGAAGCGACACACCATGTTTAGAATTGGCCCCTATCTGCATTGGAATGGCATTTGTGCACTCTAAAAACTCGCAGATAAAAGGATCGAGTGGGAGTCTTAATCCGGCCTCAAACTGGCCATAAAAGAAGGCCACTCTAGTGGGGTTCAATGCCCAGTGCTCCCATTCGTGGGCTTTCTTCTTTTTGGCTATGACATGAGTGAGTTGTTAGTCCCCCTTATTTACTTCAAAAAAGTTGTAGAGAAGCTCCAGCCTGGAATCAGCACCCTTCTTTCCAGTTTCTGGCTTAGGGACCACATACCCCCTCTCATTGCGACCTGGCACACCGGTCGAGCAAAATGCATCCACGATCCTGCTTGAGGAAGAGCTCGCTGATGCTTGGGTCGACATATCTGAAGAAGAAGAAACAGGGGAATCAGTCCTAGATACAGTCTCATGCGACCTACTTAAGGATGACCTAAATTTCCCTGGGAAGCCTTGACTATTCCTAAGGAAAGAAGGTTTTTGGGGTCCCCTAATGTAACACAACACTAAGTGATCTAGCAATTCATGGCAAAGGTGGAAACCAACGATTCTTGGATCGTCAATAGCGAAATCGCCTAATTCATCTCCTACAGGAAGCTCAAGTTCTCTGAAACGCAAGCCCCACCTAGTCAGAATGATAACACACTCCTCAATGAACATCTCCTTCCACATTCCACATAAGCATTTATATACCCTACGGTTCACAGCAGAGTAGCCATACCAAGCTCCAGGTTCACTACTAAAGGTCCTAGTCATGGCAAAATTGAAGGAAAAACAGAAATTAAACCTAAAAGCAAGGAGATGAGAGGGGTACCTTAATCGGTTTTGACGAAGAAGGGTTTGTTGTGAAATTCACGCAACGGAACGGCCCAAGCTTGGAGTAATAATAAGAGCAACACACACGAAAAGTAAATCACACACAAAGGAACACACAAGAATTGTTAACCCGGTTCGTTGCAACAACAACTACGTCCGGAGGCGCTACCAAGCCAAAATATTCTCTCTAATATTTTCAGATGTTACAATTTGTTTCTAGGCTATCACATGTAATTATAGGGAACAATAAATCAAATCCTAGTAATATTCGAATTCCTACTCAAGAAAGTAATCTTCTTTCTATCCAAATACTACTATCAAAAGGAATCACCAAAGCAAGAGGAGATCTTATCAAAATAGGAAACAAATCAGCCCAGAATCGTGACCAGCGCGGTCGCCCAAGGACTCAGCGCGGTCGCGCACAAGAGAAGTCCTACGAGCCAATTGTTTCTGTCTAAGTGCGCGGTCGCGCACCATCACCTGCGCGGCCGCGCAAGACCCCAGAAAACTCCGACGAATTTCTTCCCTTGATCTCACCAACTCCTCCGACCGCAGTTCAAATTCCTTTATCCATGGTTTTGACTCCACATCCCAACAATCTCCCACCTGGAGACAAACCATCCATGATACCTCTCTTGAAAAGAATTTTGGTGGCCAGCTATTGCGTTGGTAGCGCCCGGCCTCTTGTCTAGTTATCCAAGTGAGTTGAAGCTGAGCTACGCTTCAACATAACTGTCGGTTCTACCATGCTCCGAGTCTTCATTCCGAATGATCCTCCCTGCACATCCCCGCTCACTTGCTTGCTAACTATCGATCCTGAACAGCGCGAATTCACGTGCCCCACACAATCACAAGCTTGGAACCTTTGTGTGTTCTTTGCAACCCATCGCATCACCGTTCTAGATCCCGCTCCCATGTTGGCCAAATTGGCTCCGCGTCGGCCGACTTCATCACCTAATTTTCCACCAACATACCGTTTAGTGAAATTTCTCCCACCATAGCGATCTCGGCCACCACCATTCATCATTGGGATGCGCCTTCGTTTCCCCCAATGACTCATGTTGCATGTGATATACAACATATTTTCCACGCCGCCACGAGCCACCAAGCTAGCTCCGCGGTTTACCTTCCATGTCCCACAACCGAAGGTCACCACACAACCCTCCTTATCAAGTTGCCTTATGGAAATCAAGTTCCTCTTCAAATCCGGAATATGTCGCACATCACGTAGCCGCAAAACAGTCCCATCCGTTGCTTTGACCCGAACAACCCCCTTTCCAATGACCTTGACAGGATTATTGTTTCCCAAACGAACAACCCCAAAATCACCCGGAATGTACTGCTCCATTCTTTCTGCACTGGTGCATGAATGAAACGTCGAACCCGAATCCAAAACCCATGAATCTGTTGAACTGCTCCCACCCAAGATTAATGCATCCGCTATCTCCTCAGCAACATTCAATTCCTTCGCTCTGCCTGACCGCTTCGGACAACTTCTCCTAAAGTGCCCCTTCTCCCCACAATCATAGCAAGTAATCACCTTCTTGCCACCCTTACTCTTTTCACGGACATTTAGTGCTAGCCCCGATGTCCCACCCTTGCTCTTCCTACGAATTTCTTCACCAAGAATCACATCGACGACATCCGAAAACTTCAACTTCACTTTTCCTGTTGAAACGTTAACTGCTATCGCAGTCGTATCCCAACTTTCCGGCAAAGAAGAAAGTAAAATCAATGCTAGTACCTCGTCATCAAGAGTAACAGCCACGGAAGACAGTTGGGTCGCAGTAGATTTGAATTCACTTATATGCTTTGTTGCCGACATGCCCTCCACCATCCTTACGTTCAACAGCTTCCTCATTAGATGAGCTTTATTCGCCGCTGATGGTGCCTCGTACATGCTCGCCAACATCTCTAACATCTCCATGGTAGTTTTCGCCTCCAAAACATTCTTCGCCACATCCTTGGTCAACGTTTGCCTAACAAGCCCTAACGCTTTCCGATCCATGATTTCGAATTTTGCTTCCTCTATGTCCGCCGACTTTTCTTTTAATGGTAGATACAAATCCTTGTTCCATAGAACATCCTCGATTTGTGTCTTCTAAAAATTGAAATCCGTCCCATCAAACTTTTCGATCAACACCTTATTACCATCCTCCAAGGCTCCCAATAAATCCATAGCAAAAGACCAGCCAACCAATGATTCGACAAAACCAAAGGCTCTGATACCAGTTGTTGTGAAATTCACGCAGCGGAACGGCCCAAGCTTGGAGTAATAATAAGAGCAACACACACGAAAAGTAAATCACACACAAAGGAACACACAAGAATTGTTAACCCGATTCGTTGCAACAACAACTACGTCCGGGGGCGCTACCAAGCCAAAATATTCTCTCTAATATTTTCAGATGTTACAATTTGTTTCTAGGCTATCACATGTATTTATAGGGAACAATAAATCAAATCCTAGTAATATTCGAATTCCCACTCAAGAAAGTAATCTTCTTTCTATCCAAATACTACTATCAAAAGGAATCACCAAAGCAAGAGGAGATCTTATCAAAATAGGAAACAAATCAGCCCAGAATCGTGACCAGCGCGGTCGCCCAAGGACTCAGCGCGGTCGCGCACAAGAGAAGTCCTCCGAGCCAATTGTTTCTGTCCAAGTGCGCGGTCGCGCACCATCACCTGCGCGGCCGCGCAAGACCCCAGAAAACTCCGACGAATTTCTTCCCTTGATCTCACCAACTCCTCCGACCGCGGTTCAAATTCCTTTATTCATGGTTTTGACTCCACATCCCAACAGGGTTTGCTACGAAGAAACGAAGGTCCAGCTACATTGAGGATACCAGTTGCGGCAATGCTGTTCTTGCTGAAGAATATTCAAAATTCAGAGATGGTAAAAATTCGAAAAGGAAAAGGTTTTCCCCTTTTATATATTTCCTTAATTGAATTGGAAAGGTAGGGGTTTCAAACGGTCCCCTCACAATTAATGCGGCGAAACGGTTTCCAAGGCAGTTTTTCAAACCTCAAAACGGGTAATCATTACAAAAATTCGGCGCTTCAACGTATCTGACCGTCGAAGCTGTCAAAGGTCACGATTGAGTCACGTCACCATCAGTCAACCAACCAGTGATTCGAGCATCTACATGCGACCTACTTAGATCTTCATCAAAAATTTCTTACAACTTCCTGGTCGACAAAATCAACTCAGAAAGTTGGGGGCCACTGAACAGAATAAACGTTACGGGTTAGGCCCAGCGATCAAGCCCAGTTTTACAGATATTATCGCCACCACATTCTCAGTGGGCTAGGCCCAATGATTACAAGGCCCCAGGCCCATCTTCAAAGATCAGTCGACCTAGCTCATTGTCCGACATACGATCCAGACTCTATTCGGATATAATCCGACCCTATCCATCAGTCAGGTCGACCTTGATCCAAACAGGTGATCTCGACCTACGAGAGTACGTCGACCTACAGAATCCAGGCGTATTTGCAATTCTATTCTTAACAAATCCCTTATAAATCAGGAGTTATATATGGACACGTTTACATCCAAGATTTAGTCTGTGATTCAAGGGATCTCTAACAATCCTACCACAGTTATATCTCTCACAAACGCCTATAAATACATCACAACATCAACCGTTCAAAGGTAATTGCTATTTGATATTATGAATACATTGTTCATTATTATCTTATAAGCTCTCATCATACACCATACTTACTATCACGCCCGAGGGTCTTCGTCGGAGATCATTTCGGCTAGTCGTGGGTTCTGTTTTCAAGTCACAAGCTAGGAGATCTATCTTGCTGATTGGACGGAGATTGATCCAGCACGATTCTTGCAGCATCAAAAACTTTTTAATATTTCTTTATTTATGTGACTCACTTGTTATACTCACAATAACTATCCACTAACTATTTTCTACCACACTTTTCATTTGTACATCACTTTTCATACACAAAAACACTTACTCCACTATACACCCTTTTCGATTCCGTGTAATACCAATTTTCTGCCTTTTCATCTATGACAAAGGGAGTATATGAATACTAATAAATTATTGTTGCAGTTCCACAGGATTGGCACATAAAAAAAGAAAAGTTGAACAATGGTGTGAAAATAATAGAGTGAAGAAATTGAATAATGGGGTTTCTACCAATCAATGAATTTCTACTTTTGTAGCTGACGGCTAGCTTTAATAAATAAGTTGATTATATTCTCATTCACGCAAATGTACTCTCATACAAAACATATGTTCTTCTACCGAATAAATCGAGTTGAAATTACCGAATAAAATTATTGAATAACAGACTAAAATCGAAATGTGTAATTTCATTTTTAGTAGAAATCAAACTTTTCGATACGGTATGATTTTTCTGATTTGGCTACCGATAGGAAAAATCGAACCGTGTCGTTTACACTAAAGAAACGTCATTTTATTATAATTAGAAGTATAAATTCTAATTTATATCAATTTATCATTTAATCACATTTCTCACTTACTTATCTAATCTAAGTATGCACACTAAAATAAAGTATTTATTACTTGATAAAGAGGTTAATAGACTTTACAAGAGTTTTGCTTTTAAATCAAGGATCTAAAGATAAAAAAATAAAATGTGATGATTTAATTATTAATAAATTTTACCTTTATTTCGGTGACTTATTTATAAAAATCACTTTTCTAAAGTCTTAGTTCGGAGGATAGTTCAACTAGTTCTTTTGGAACTGCTGCAGAGCTTTTGAGAGCAAGGTTTATGGCCTTGTTCTTTTTCTTGTTATTTTTCTGAGCCTCAAGATTTAGCTCAAACACAGTTAAAATATCAATAATTTTGTCTAAACTTGGTGTCATTAGTCTCCTCTATAACAGCAACCTTTATATTGAACCTCTCAGGTAGGGTTCTCAAGATTTTGCTTACAAGTCTGGCATTAGAGATAGACTCACCAAGGCTAGTGCATTTATTAGAGATCTCTAATAAATGCAGATTTTCAGCAAGATATTCCAAGCATTCTTAGCAAGATATCCCAAGATTTTCAGCCATGTTTCTGAAAATATGTACAAATATGTCCATTAATATCCTAAGTTTAGTGGATTTAACACTTGAAATCTCTCACATTGCATCATCAAGATATCCCAAGCATTCTTAGCAATACATTCACTGGTGATAAATTTGTACATATTTCCAGAAACATGGCTGAAAATAGCACTCGTGACTTTAAAATTGTAATTTACAGAGGTGATTTCATCAAGAGTTCATCGTTCCTCTGATTTTCTTTCAAAATATGTTTCACCAATACCTGAAGCTAGTCTCTTCTCCTCCGTGGGAGGTTGCCAAGCCACAAGTATGCACATCCACGCCCTTTCATCAATTGATTTGACAATGTCATTTTTCAAATAGAAAAATAAATCTTTGCAAGAAAGTCATAAAATCCTCTTACCAAATATATCAATATGATTCGAATTAGGGAAGTAAATATTTCCTAAAATTTCACTCTTTCACCGTGCTTTATATTGTGCACTACCGTGTCATTAAAATCCTCCAGTGGCACGATCGTGTCAAACCCCTTTTGCCGGTTTGCTTCCTTTTTCTCCTCGTTCCAAGTCATAAGCCGAATAAAGAAAAGGCAAGGATACAAGCTTAACCGAAGCAGTGATATCTAGTATCAAAGTATTCAAACATTGCCAAAAATTGAAAAAGCTTAAAAGGACGAGCAGTTAAGAAATTTACTTCTATTAATAGAAAAAATGAGTTACAACATCCTACTATCTATTACAACAAAAGAAGAAAATAAAAAATCCTAGGCTAAGGCTGGGTAGATTCCGGAGCATTCTCCTTGGTAGCTTCGGTGGCAGGAGTAAGAGAAGGTAGAGCCTCAGTTGTTTCGGTGATTGGCTCAGGAGCTGGGGCAGTTGTTATTTGATCGACTGGAGCTGGAGGTGATCGCGGTCTGAATAGATCACTGATTGCAGGCCCGTTGGGAAACAGGCTAGCAACAGCGACTTCGAAGGATAGACTTTCCTTTCCCCACCTCATCCTGTCCAGTTCATTCCTAAGGCTGGGAACGGTGACCGCGGCCACAGGAGGCAAGGAAGAGGCCACCGGGAGCTCCAAGTTGGCTATTTCATCCGCAGCTAGAGGGACCAATGCGTGCCCGGGCAGGCAGAGAGCATCTGTGGAGATCAAGGAGCTATTACGGCCAATTGCTCCACAAAGAACTTGCCCATAACAGCAAAGTTCCTTAGTTGCGTCAAACAGCCGAGCTCGTACTGGACAGAAGATTCATCCAGAATCCTCTCCTTGCACTCCTCGGAGTTTTTGTACTACTCCACTTCTTCCTTGCGAGCAGCCTCCAGAATGGCTTCCCTCTCCAATTGAAACTGCCTTAGAGGAAGCAGCTCATCGGACAGCTTGTCAACAGTCTGCTCCAAGGTCAAAACGGTCTTCTTGGCAGCCTCAAGCTTGATCGCCATCTCTTCATTCCTCTTCTCGAGGAGATCCTTCTACCCGCGGAGCTCATCCCGCTGCCTCTTGTACTTATCTGAATCTTTATCGGCCGCCTCAAGCCGATCTATGAAGCTCTTTAAATCTGCTTCCTTTTCAGTCAGCGAGACCGTCAGAGTCTTCACTTTCTCCTCGGCCTTGGTCAAGGCCTTAGACTTTTCAGTATAAGCCTTGGCCTGATCAGATAAGAGGGTGGCCTGCTCGTCATTGATCTCCCTCATCATCATAGACTTATTGGCCATATGCGAGCAAATTAATAACACGGTCAGCAGTTTGCGGTCAGGGAAAAGTAGTGATTCAGGCATCAAAAAGTGTTACCTCAATAGCCATTAAGCCCATGTCTCCGGACAGGGCGGCAGAGTTCATCTTGGATACCACGGCCTCGTAGAAGTCAGGGGCAAAGAGCCTATTTAATGCTCCTTGCCCAATGACGGAGTTGTAGCCCCCGCGGAAGTAGGGGTCTACCCCCTTGACTTCGGGCACCTTGGCGAGCTTGTCACTAAGGCTCCTGGCCGGATCGTGCAGTTCATTGGGGAACACCGGATCGGAGGCAGAGCATATAGTCCTCCCTTTATTAGAAGAGGAAGGAGCGGAGCCAGAGCCAGTGGAGGCTTGGGCATGTGTTAGCTCCCCCCCCTTATGAGTCCTCTGTTGCTTCTCCCTGCCCGCCACATCAGCATCGGAAGCAAATCTGTTCCTTGATTGATCTACCTGTCCGGTATGTCCGAAAGGTATTGTGCGACCAGGAGGGCTGGAACTGCGGGCAATCGAGGATGGAGGAGGTCCCCTGGTGGGAGGAGGCAAAGGCAGGTCCTTCATATGAGGGATCCCCTTAGTCGCGGCCAGAGTGGCGTCCTTCGGCAAACTCTTTCCAGAGCAGCTTGTCTGGCCGCTGCTTCCCTCTCTTCGTTATCTAGCTTCCTAGCTTTCAGTTGTTGGGGGTTAGGTTTACTTATCTCCTAGATATTCAGCTAGATCTACTCTGAAAAAAAAAGAGTTGATTAGACGGCAGTTCAAAAAATCAGAAGCAATTAAAGGCTGTTTTCAAAAAGAATAGAGACCAATCCACTCCGGAGGCTCGCATTCCGCACCCATCATGCAAGTTTTGCAATCGGCCTCAAAAGCGAAAAACTCGTGAACCCTCCAGTCAGGATCACGAAGCTGGGGCTCAATGGCTACCCTAGGGGCGTAGGGAAGAGCATCCCTCTGAGAGGCCACCCCAGTATAGATTAGCAGTGGCTCATTATTTATGATCGCGCTCATGTCAAAAATAGGTTGCTCCTTCTCGGTCACGAACTTGGCCAGAAATTGGGCTAGAGCAATCTGGAGATCCTCGGAGGCAGCTGGGTCAGGATAAGAAGAAGCAGCAATCCTAACAGGAACAGGACTGAAAGGTTTAGAAAAAGACCACCCAAACCTAGACTCTATGACCAAGATGCTCTTCTGGTTCCATTGGTCAAATTTATTTGTTGGGGGAGAAAAGGTGCGGGGAGAATTATTTTTCGCCTTCAAGCCAAGATTATCATTGGTTATCTGATTCAGATAGAGAGCATATAGCCCATTAAGGGTGGGTTCAAAACCAAAAAGCCTACAGATAGCTATAATAGAGACCAGGGCTCTAATGGTATTTGGGATCAGGTTCATATGGAGGCAGCTGTTGAAGTTGAGAAACCGGTTGATAAAGGGGTCAAGAGGGAGCCTCAATCCGTTCTCAAATTGGACTCCATAGAAGATACAGGCTCTATTGTCCTCACGGACATCTGCCACCGTCTCAGGCCTCAGTTTATCCTTCCCCTTTATCTCCCTATGATGAAGGCCGTGGACACGAAATTGCTTGGGGTCAACATTGTAAGTGGTATATATTTCTGACTCCCAGTCAGTAGGGGCCACCTCCTTGCCCTTCCTCTTCTTGCCACGGCCAGGATTTTCCTCAACCACATGACTCTTTCCGCTGGCAGCGACATCCTCCTCGGAATCTTCCCCGAAGGCATCAACGATCCTCGTTGCCTTCTGGGCTGTGCCCGCTGCCAAGCGGTCTTCCTCCTCGCGGTTATCTTCCACCTTCTCCGCGCTCTGAGAGCCAAAGAGACTGGAACATGACCCCCTTGAGGGTTCCACCTCTGCTTCTTCCTCTCCGCCTCCGTCCACCTCCATTTCACCACCGTCATCACCACTACTCAGGTCCACTACGGGCACGTCAGGGGCCTCGGTCTGAACCTCAGGAAAGACAGTGTTCAAAGGTTCAACATATAGGGGAACACTCATGTCTTCTGCAGCCAGGCACTGGTACTTATTCATTTGGTCAAGATCCATAAGGGCAACTCTCTACCAATCAGTTATCACTCTGAGATTGCGAATCGCTCTCCTCACCAGTTCAACGTCGTTTAAAGCCTGATCTCTCTCTCGGGGAAACCTGCACAGAACCCCCATCACAAAACTTCTTAATCTTTTGGTATCCCCCAACACCAATATATCCCCGTTTACAATCAATTTTTTCTTGGCCTCCCACAACCGGGGTGGGACAAAAGGCCCCCATTGGTACTTCTCATAAAAATACTGGAAGGACTCCATGGATAGCCTTAGCCACCCAAAGGCCACCTTCCTATAGATACCCCCTGACTGTTTACAAACGGCGAAGGTATCAGGAGTGGTTCCATCTCCTAGTTTTACCGGACGGACTTAACCAAACTGACGGGTCGTCATCATGTCCCAAGCAACAGAAAGAGATGAAGAAGAAGTTAAAAGACAAAATTACTTGCGGATTTGGAATAAAAGTAAAAAAATGCTAAGCACAGACAGCAATTTCTCTCTCTCTCTAATGGCAATTTGGAGGCTTAAAGGTGATAAAAGGGTTTTGAGGGTTGAAGGGTTTGTATTTATAGGCCTAACTATACGGGTCGACCCGTATTAAATAGCCCACAAACCATTCTCCTCGAACCACGAACCGGCGTCAACGTTTGGAAATTCGAAAATTCGTCAGTTAGCATTTATGACGCCTCTTAGATGATTGACACGTACCCTCCGTACCTGTCACGCGCTGTCTCTTCACCTGCCAAGGGGCCCACCAGATTAATCGGGAGGCAAAGAAAAAAAAGCTTCTACAAGCTTCCTCACGTGCCACTCTGTAAGTGCTCCAATTTGAGTTTGTTAGTATTTTCTTTAGAAAATTAACGAAAGTTTTAAGCATTCCTAACATTTCTAACTTTTCTAACAAAGCAAGGGCAAAGTGGGCATTGTTATTTAAGGTTAAGCCTACAAAAGAATATCAAAAAGTAAAAGAATTAAGAAAATCCGAATCTGATAAGTTGAAAAACATAATCAGTTTGATTTTTTTTGAAAATATTCTTTGTGTCCAAAGCCTGCAGCTGCATTAAATGAACAGTGCACGCTGCAGGAACCATCCGCACGGATGGTTTTGTCATTTTCAGAGGGCTATAAATTGAGGCCTTCAGTCTCAGAAATAGAGGAGGAAAAACATTTTTCACAACTGCACCTTGGCGAAAATAGAGAGAAAACAGTGAGAATTCTCTAGAATTGTCACCTTTTTCTCAACTATTCACCCAAAATCACACTCACTCAAACACTCTCATATTCAAGCCTCAAACAATCTTACATTCAAACCAAAAACTCAAAACACAAAGAAGATTGGTAAACCCTTCTTCTCCTTACCCTAAACTCCTTCATTCATGCATGCATTTTCAAACTCCAAAATGTAGTTTGTTCATCTTCTTGTCTTAGATCCAAGAAGGTCACCATGGAAGTTCATCTCCATGGATGATCTTCTACAAGGATCAACATTATTTTCAAAGTGTTCTTACTTACTTGCAAAGAAAAAACATTTTCAAAACCCTAAAAATCATTTTCATACATCAAATCTCTTTTTCAAAGGATAAAATTCCCCTTCCCAAGCAAATGAAGTGCTTAGTCCTAATGTACCCCAAGGATGGTTTGATATAGTTGATTCACCACTAAAATGTCAAGTGATCACTAATCAAAACCTAGGGAAATGGGGACAAGCATGGATGTAAAACCCCCTTTAAAATCATGTTTTCCTTCTTGAGAAGTTGCTGTCCAGTAGCAATTTTCTAAGACCCCAGTCCATGGTCTAATTTTTTGGACACAGATAAACTTGGAATTTGGTGTTGACTACAAAACACTTTTTGTAGCCAACATCCAGATATTTCCAGACATATTTTTACTTTATTTTTTGCCTGAGTAAAAATCCATTTTTCAAATTTTCTTTTGAAGGTCAGATCCCCAGTCTCTGGAAGTCCAGATCTCATATCTGAGATTTCCAAAAGGTTTTGGGTACTCAAATCTTCTCCAAAATGGAAAATTCTTTTACAGAAACCTTATTTAAGGTGTTTTGAACATTTTTCATTCTTGGACTTTTCCCAGATTATGGATTTTTCAAGTCCTAAAGTTCATTTCAAAATCAAGTGTCCACTGCCTTTTTCATTCTGGCAGAAATGTGTTTCAACTTCAAAAAATATTTTGAGCCCCAAAACTTAACCTAAAAATCACACCAAAAATCATGGGATCTTTCCAAAGTCTTATAAAGAATTCCCAATTTTTGGTTTCCTCTGTTTCAACTTATTTTGGCCAAAGTAACACACACACACACACACACAAACAAATGGTTTTTAGCTTGGAAGACTCGTTTTACGAAGCATTCCGGGTGAACACTAACGTTCTTCCCGGCGCGTAACGTGACCTCCGAACCCAAATCTCTTATCTCGGGCATTTTTCAAAGTTTTGGCCCTTAAAACAAAAATGGCGTGGCGACTCCGATTTTTTCGATTGGTTTTCAAAGAAACGAAAAATTCAAAGTCCTTTCGGAAAAATTGGCACATCATCACACACTCACATGTGCCTATTTGCACAGGAGGCAGAGCAAAACCAGTTATAAAACACCAACACTGGTGCCCGCCTAAAGCGCGATCTAAAAAAACTGAGCTTAACTAGTAGCTCCTCGCTCAGACCATAAATAATCATTCACTCGGAGCTAGGGGCCACTGATGAGCCCGACCGCCTAGACCGGCCCAAGCTCGATCTCGGTCCGCAGGCCCAAGATGATGTGGCATACCCTAGATCGCGTAGTCAAGACCGCGGACCTATAGGCCCTCAGGGTCAAGACCGCGTTCCTCTCGTACCATCCCAGCCAAGACCGAAGGGATCTGCACTGTTAGCTAGGTGACCGTGGGAGTTATGACCGTCCCATCCGTGCCCGCGTCAATTATCATTGACCGCGCCCAAGATGTTGACTTCGGTTATTTCGCCAGACTCCCGGTTATCACGCCAGACTCCCGGTTATGACTAAAGATTATTGAGCAAGTTTACTTACTGGCTCTGACTGTACAGTAACCGGCTCACTTCCATCACATTGAATGCGGCTCATACAGGCGCCTACCATTGCCATTAATGCGTCGCGCCAACTCTCCCAAATACACGGCTCCCATCCTTATCAGCGACATCCCCTCTGACAGTGAATCGTCCTTCCCTGACAGAGCCAATCCGATGCGGGCACGTGTATCTGGTCAAAGACTAAGATGCCATTTAGGGCTGACCTCATGGCTTACGTCAACGAGCAGCTCTCCATTGCCTATAAATAGAAGACCTTTGTCCCCTTAGACAAGGTAAGTGCCAAATTGACATGGTAAGTCATTGTCTAAACCCTAAACACATACACACACTCTAAGATATTTCAAGGTCTTATTCTCAGGTTATTATATCATTCTCGATATCTTATCCTCACACCCGAGGCCTGAGTTGGATTAACATCCGACTTTGACCTTAATGGTGCTTTGCTTTATTGTGTTCTAGGTACACTAAAATATATCCTGTCAGATATCCTTCAACCGCTCTGACCCCAAAAGTCCAGACGCCATCATATATATATATATATATATACTCCCTCCGTCCCACGTCATTGTGAACCATTTTTTCGGGAACAATAATTAAGAAATATTATTAAGATAATGAAAATGTGTGGTAGAAAATGAAGAGAGAGAATGAGTGGAGTTAATAGTAGGTTGGTTGAATAAATTGTACGGTGGAAAATGAAGAGAGAGAATGAGTGGGTGGGGTAGGGTGAATATAAAATAATAAATTTATTTTCTTTTTGGGCAGTTTGCATTCACGTGGGACGGATCAAAATGAAAATAAATTTGCAATCACATGGGACGGAGGGAGTATATGTTTAATTTTGTGATGAACTGATCAAACTTATTCACTCATTTGTTATTTTGTGACGATTCTATATTTCACTCTCATGTATTTATAGATCTTTGTTTTTGACTCATAAAATCAGTTAATAATCTCTTGAATCAAAAGCTCTCCAATGGCATCAACCAACAGAGTAAATCAATGGCGTCCTCAAAGATGCTTTTAAATCCAGCTAAGGTACTCTTTTGTCATGCCAAAAAAATAATATTAAAATTGCTTTTGATCAGAGCGAATTTGAATTTTTTAAGAGTTGATTTTATAAAAAACTAGTTTTTTCTTAAGATAAGGAAAAACTTGTTTTCAAAATAAACGGTGGCAATTTTGTAATTACTGGCAATCATGTTCAAAATAAACGGTGGCATTTTCGTAATTAATGGTTCTCCCGTTTATGCCAGTTCCTGTTTAACAAACTGCCAGTGTGATAAAGTGCCAGTGCATATGTAACAAAGTGCCAGCGAAAAAAGTGTCAGTACCAGTTTAACAAAGTGCCAGTGTAAACCGGCTGCGGCACTTTGTTAAACCGAAACCGACACTTTTACACGGGCACTTTTAAATACATAAACCGGCACTCTTCACACCGGCACTCTACACTAACATCGCACTTTGTTACACTAATATTTTCTTTGGCTCTCAAAAATACAAGCACCGGCATTCAAAATACATGGACCTGACATTTGAAAACACATTTACTGGCACTCAAAAATGCATATACTGGCACTCAAAAACACTGATAATTATTTTTGCTGATATTCAAAAAAACATGAACTGGCATTCAAAAAAACATGGACTGGCATTCAAAATTACAAGAACTGGCATTCAAAAAATACATTGACACTCAGTTACACACTTACTGGCACTCTATTATACACTAACTGGCACTCCAAAATACATGGACTGGCACTCCAAAACACATACACTGGCATCTAATTATCCAATCCACCAATGCATCAAAATTCTCAAACTGGCACTCAAAACACATAAACTGGTAGTCAAAAACAAACAAACTGGCACTTAAAAACTAATGTACTGGAGGGTCGATTTCTGGTACAAGAAAGACCAGGTGGCAACTTATGTGGTTCTAATAAACTCAAAATGAATCAATTTGACCAGATTGTTGATCCTGTGATAAATATGGTGAAAATTCCCTCCATTCGATTGTTAATGCCGACGGTATCACTGAACCCTCTATTACACCATTGTTGTCGACGGAAAAGTCCCAAAATTGCAGCGTTTTCATCGAGAAAGGGGAAGCTGTGTTCATTGAATTACTATTATAGCTCGAATGCTGCCCGGAGAAGGCCGATCGGAAATGGCGCCGAATTTCGAATGGACGGCGGACGGTGAGGGATTTGGGGAAGACTATTAGGGCGGCGGACGGTGAGAGATTTGGGGAAGACGATTAGGAGAGAAATCGGTGGTGAAGACCTCTTTGCGTTTAGAGAGAGTCCGTTTAGAGAGAGAATGAGAAACACGTTTTTTGTTAAGGTTAAAAAAAAAATGCGTTTTTTATAAGTTTTTAGCATTTTTTAAACATTCATTTTAGTCCCAAATTAAATGTCCATAAAAAATAATTGTTACTCATATATTTTAACATTATAAACCCTATGTCATCAAGACTTTAATTTTAATGGGAAAAGCCAAGATCTTAATTGATCAATATTTAATACTATTTAAGTAGGAATCGGAAGCATCGCAGTGCTCAATTTGTTTTTATGTTGTACTGATTGGTCAAAATTAAAGTTAAAGTACGATGAATAAATAAAAAATTGACGTCCTAGAAAGTAGACATGTCTGAATAAAATTGGAAACCGATGGAACCGTCGGATAGAATCGGAACTGGAAATTGACGAGAATCGGGAACCGTCGGAACCGGGAATCGAACGTAACCGGGAATCGGATGGAAACGGTTTGAATACGAATCCACCATATTGGGAACCGAGGAACCGGCGGAACCGGGAACCGGCGGTTCCGGAACCGGGAACCGGGAACCGACGATTGATCAAGGTAAGTTAAATGTAATATTTAGCATTTATTTAGTATTTGTACTTGTAGTGTAGTGTTGTTTTATTTAAATTAGACTAGAATTTAGATAAATGTTGTAATATTTAGTGTCTTTACTGTCTTAAGAGGTTTGAATTTATTTAAAAAAAAAAAGTTAGATGGTGATGGAACCGTTGGAACCGGAACCGGAACCGGCGGATAGAACCGGGAACCGGATTAATATGGTTCGAATACGGTTCCGGCTAGTTGAAAACCGGGAACCGACGGTTCCGGAATTGGGAACCGGAACCGGAACCGTTTGGACATGTCTACTAGAAAGCCGGAGGATTTCCTTAAAAAAATATACTCCTCATGTTCCATTAGAAGAAACTTAAATTTTTATTTTGGGTGTCACATTCAAAAATGTACATTTTCAAAATGAAAATTTTTTAATACTTCTTTATTCGTGAGATCCATTTGTCATACTTACAATAATTATTCACTAACTATTTTCTATCCCACTTTCTCTTTGCTACATCACTTTTTATACTCACAACACTTAGGCTCCGTTTGTTTCGGCGTAAAATATTTTTCGGAAAATGTTTTCCTGTAAAATATTTTCCTGTAAAATATTTTACGGAGGTAGAGCGTAAAATATTTTACGGAGGAAGGGTGTAAAATGTTTTCGGGTGTTTGGTAAAACGACTCATATTTCACAAGGTGGCCTACCCCACCCCCCCAAATTTTTTTTTTCTGTAACCGCCTACCCACTGCCTACCTACCCCCCACCCCCCACCCACCCACCCACCCCACCCCACCCCCACCCCACCCCACCCCCAAATTTTTTTTTTGTAATTGCCCCACCCACCCCCTGCCTACCTACCTACCCCCCACCCCCCACCCCAATTTTTTTTTTTTTGTAATCGCCCCACCCACCCTGCCTACCCCCCCCCAAAAAAAAAAATTTTTTTTTTGTAATCGCCCACCCACCCCCACCCCAAAAATTTTTTTCTTTTTTTTTTTGTAATCGCCCCACCCACCCCCATCCTATCCCACCCCCAAAAAAAAAAATTTATTTTTTGTAATCGCCCCACCCACCCCCTGCCTACCCCACCCCCCACCAAAAAAAAATTCAAAAAAATTTTTTTGGGGGTGGGTGGGTGGGGTAGCAGGGTGGGTAGCGATTACAAAAAAAAAAAAAATTTTTTTGGGGGGAGGGTGGGTGGTGGCATTACAAAAAAAAAAAAATATTTTTTGGGTGAGGGGTGGGATAAGCGCTGAGGGGGGCGATTACAAAAAAAAAATTTGGGGGGGTAGGTAGGCAGGGGGTGGGTGAGGCAATTACCAAAAAAAAAAAAAATAATAAATTTTGGGAGGGGGGGGTGGGGTGTGGGGTGGGTGGGGGTGGGGTAGGCAGGGGTGGGTGGGGCGATTACAAAAAAAAAAAAAGGTGGGGGGTGGGTGGGGGGGGGTGGGGGGCAGTTAATATGAGTTGTACCGGCCGTAATATGAGTTGTACATTATGGCCACCATTTTTCGGAAAATGTTTTACTTAGGACAAGGTCAGTAGGTCGTTTTACTTAGAAAGGGCGTAAAATGTTTTTCGGAAAACGTTTTACTTAGTCAACCAAACAGCGGAAAACGAGTTATTTTCCGGAAAACATTTTCCGGGGGCTAACCAAACACCGTAAAACAGGTTATTTTTCGAAAAACATTTTCCGAAAAATATTTTACGGTGAAACAAACGAAGCCTTATTTCAATATACACCCTTCTCAATTTCGTGTAACACCAATTTTCCGGAGGGAGTATATGAATACTAATAAAATATGACGGAGGGAGTATATGAATACTAATAAATTGTTGTTGCAGTTCCACACGATTGGCATATAAAAAAAGAAAAGTTGAACAATGGTGTGAAAATAATAGAGTGAAAAAAATTGAATAATGGGGTTTCTACCAATGAATTTCTACTTGTAGCGGACGGCTTTAATAAATAAGTTAATAAATAAGTTGATTATATTCTCATTCACGCAAATGTACTCTCATACAAAACTTATGTTCTTCCCTATTTTTTTTACCTAAATCACGCCTTTTGTTGATATACTTGAGATGTAACTGAAATAACAACATAATTGACATCTCTATTTTTTTGCCTAAAATCACGCTTTTTGTTGATGATTGCAACTGTTGTGGATATTTTTCAGCATGGGAACATCTTCAGTTGCTTTTGCATGTCAAGATGTTATTCCACTGTAAGTATTGTTTTAATATTTACTTATTTGATTTTTCCTAATATCTTTATCATTATTTTCCAGTGAATAAGAGAGAAGAATACGGGATATTTTCTAGCACGTTCAATACAGCTTCAACGGCAAGGACGACTTGGTCTCACGGACGTTGAAGAGGATAAAGATCATTTTCGAGATTGTAGGAACAAACTTTTACCCATTCATACTTACTTATATTTAAGGGGAGATGGAGACGGAAAATACACACATTCCCATACGCACACACTCTACGCACAAGCTACTTGTAATCCTCTCCATTCTCTTCCAAAGTTGTATTCATAATCATCATAGTGAAACTTTTAAGGTTGAAGACCTAACTCCCGGGGTTTTTTCCAAAAAAGGTTATCACCTCTAAGGTTTTCCTCGTTAACAAATCGTGGTGTCATTCGTTCTTTTCATGTCTTTGTTCCATTTATTCGAATTCCACAGTCCCCTCCTTAGTATTTAAATCCACACACTTGTCAAAGTTAAGATTCTGTACTATTTTTTTTTCTATCAAAACAATTTGGCGCCCACCGAGGGGCCTCGTGGTTTATCGGTTATTTGGATCATTTCCTAATCAAATTCATTATGTCTGCACCCCCCAATGTGTTCGCCGCCGGCAAAGCTCCCACCGTCACTCCAACATCAGTAGGTAGAACCAGTTTGTTGCCACCACCTCCTCAAACCGGACCTCAGCAAACTCAACCTACAAAGACTCCGCAAAAGGGAGCAACCTCATCCAATGTAGATGATGACATCCGGACTATCCTAACCAATTTGAATCGCAGGTTGGATCGGCAAGACGGCAATTCGAAGGTGCCGCCAATTCCATGATTAAGATGCGAGAAAGATCAACGAGTTCATCGCATCTCGGCTTGACAACATATCACCATTGCGTGCGAGGAACCTCAACTTCGACAACACCGAAGGATCTACGCTTGAGTGAATTTATACCCAATGGGTAGTCCACCTCAAACTCATCAGCCGACATCCTTAATGATGTCAACATCTTTGCCCGGGGACACCCCAATGACGCCACCTTCCGCAGGATTCACCCAGTTCATCCCATTCATCGACAACACCACTGTCACAACGACAACGGACAACTCTGGTTTACTAAATAATATTTTCAATAATAATAATTTCAATCGTATTCCTATGGGTGACCACTTTTGCGGGAAATCCACTAGCAAACAGATGCGGGATCTCGAGAGAGCGATAATGAACGTGCGGGAATAACTCCTCCAATCCAACCGGTGACTCGAAGCGCTACAATCAATCCCGGTTTGTCCCGGCAATTGCAAATGTTGACATTAGAAGCGTTTCGTGTACCATCTATGAAGCCGTATGACGGTACCACGGACCCGAGAGAGCATGTTGCTCACTATCAAGAAAAGATGGACATAATCCATATTCCGCTTCAATTTCGGGAGGCTTGCTTATGCAGAGGATTTGGATCGACCTTGGTTGGACCAGCTCTCAAATGGCTGATTAGGCAGCCTCTAGGTTCAATTGGTTCATACGCCCAGCTTATCAACATGTTCTATAACCAATTCTCATGCAGTCGACAATTTGAGAAGTTGACAAGTGACCTCTATAATGTGACTCAGCAGCCTAATGAAACTCTGAAGGATTATGTCCACCGGTTCAATAAGGAAGTGCTAGAAATTCCCAATCTTGACATGTCGACAGCCACAGAAGCATTCAAAATGGGATTGAAGAAAGATTCACAGTATTATCAAGATTTGGTGATGACTCCTTGTAAGCGGTTGGAAGAAGTTAGGAGTAGGGCAGTGAGATTCATAAGATTGGAGGAAGATGAGCTCCGAAGATCAAAGTCCTCGTCCAAGTCGTCGACATATGACCACCCTGACAGGAAAACTGAGTCATCCCATCGCAGGAACAACCGTTCCAATCCTTACCCAAGAATTGATACTAGCAAAATTAATTCAATAAACGGTGAGGATGAAGATAATGATAATGTGCCTAACATTTCGATTATTGTTTTTACGGTTGACATTTCGGGTATACTACGTGCGATGGGCAACCTAGGGGACAAAGCCGAGATGGCCGAAGAAGACGGATAAGCCTACGGGATGGCGTGACAAATCAAAATGGTGTGCTTACCATGAAGACTTTGGGCATGTTGCGAAGATTGCATCGCACTAAGAAAGGAGATCGGTTACTTGCTCTCGAAGGGACATCTTAAGGAGTTCTTTGGGATCCCGTAAAGAAGAAGGTGAAAGTGCGGAAGCTCCTCATGAAGTCGAGAGACCAGCATCTCCCCCAGCATCAACAAAGGTGATCAATTTCATTAGTAGAGGCTCAAAAATATGTGGCACTTCCTATTCTGCCGCAAAACGACATGCTAAGGAGTCAAAAGAGGAAAGGCCAGAAAGACAACCCAGAATGTCGACACCCTGCCATGATCCAATCACCTTTGATGAGAGTGATCGAGATAACTTGCTGGAACCCCATCACGACGGCCTAGTTATTTCCTTGCAGATCGCCAATTGTACAATCCGGCGTATCCTGGTTGATGGGGGTAGCTCTGTCAATCTCATTATGTTGAGCAGCCTCAAGGAAATGAACATCCCAGAATCAGAGATCATCAAGAAATCCGCGGTGTTGGTAGGCTTCAGTGGTGAAGTTAAAGAAACGGTGGGGAAGATAAAGCTTCCAATATACTCAAAGGGCCTCAACACCATGGAACGGTTCTGCGTAATTGATTGTGCAACATCCTACAACGTCATCCTTGGAAGACCGTGGATTCATGGAATGAAGGTTGTACCCTCCACTTACCATCAGTGTGTGAAGTTTCCAACACCTTGGGGTGTCGCTAAGATATACAGTGATCAACAGGTGGCCAAGGAATGTTATAAAACTTCAATGAAGGCGTCGACATCTCCAAAACAAGCATAACAATTACAGAGGAAAGTACGTGAAGTCCTAAAAGCTAGGGAGAATGATGTGAAAGAAGTATTGCTAGACCCTTCCAACCCGGACATCAAGGTACTCATCGGCAATGACATCCCATCAGACATAGAAGAGAAGCTTGTGGACCTATTAAGAAGCAGAATAAAAAGTTTTGCTTGGAGACATGATGACATGACAGGTATCAGCAAAGATGTCATCACTCACAAACTTAACATAGATCCTAGTTTTAAACCAGTGCATCAGAAACGTAGGAAGTTTGCAGAAACAAGAAACCAGATCATCAAGGAAGAAGTAGAGCGCTTACTCAAAGCCAACATGATACGAGAGGTAGATTATCCAAGGTGGTTAGCAAACGTGGTTGTGGTTGAGAAGAAGAATGGGAAATGGCGGGTCTGTGTTGACTTCACCGACTTGAATAAAGCCTGTCCAAAAGATCCTTTCCCTTTGCCACACATAGATCCGTTAGTTGATGCCACCTCCGGACATGAGCTCCTCACGTTCGTGGGCCCAGCGTCCTCGGGATTTCAACAAATCCAGATGGAACCATCTGACCAAGAGGACACCGCCTTCATAACACCCACAGGTATCTATTGTTATATTGCTATGCCTTTTGGACTAAAAAATGCAGGTGCAACATATCAAAGGCTCGTCAACAAAATGTTCAAAGATCAGATTGGGGACACAATGAAAGTATATATTGAAGTCATGGTAGTAAAATCCAAGAAAGCCGAAGACCACATAAGCAACCTATCTCAGGCCTTCGACATCTTGGATTGTTTCAATATGAAACTTAATCCAGCTAAATGCAACTTTGGAATGAAAGTAGGGAAGTTTTTGGGTTATATGGTTACTAAAAGAGGCATTGAAGCTGCCCCAGAACAGATACGTGCTATTATCAACCTGTCGTCACCTCAATCTGTCAAGGACGTCCAAAGATTGACGGGAAAGATTGCTGCACTCACCAGGTTCATTTCAAAATCCTCGGATCGATGCAAACCTTTCTATGATATCTTGAGGAAGAAAAAGAAGTTCCAGTGGGAGGACCAACATGAAGAAGCCTTTCGGGAGCTCAAAACTTATCCGTCGACACCTCCATTATTGGCCAAACCTCGGGAGGAGGAACATCTTTACATCTACCTAGAAGTATCGAGAAGGCGGCTAAGCGCGGTCTTGATGACGAGAATGAGATGGTAATCGGCAACCTATCTACTATATAAGTAAGACACCCTTAGACGCGGAGACCGAGGTATTCCCATTTACGTAAGTTAATTTTAGCTTTGATAACTGCTTCTATTAAATTAAGGCACTATTTTGAAACACATACTATAATTGTACGTACTAACTATCCTATTAAGAATGTTATGAGAAAACCAGAGATGTCAGGTCGAATGGCGAAATGGTCCGTACAATTAAGCACGTATGACATTAAATATGAGCCCAGAACTGCAATAAAATCTCAAGCCCTAGCTGATTTTGTGGCTGATTTTAGTCCAACCATGCAACAAGAGGTGGAATTGGAAGTACAACAACTTCAAGATGATAACATCCTGAAAATCTGGACTCTCTACACAGATGGTGCTTCTAACATGAGGGGTACAGGTCTTGGAGTTGTACTAAAATCGCCACAAGGGGACATAATACCACAATCCATCAGTTGCAGTTTCAAGGCCACTAATAATGAAGCAGAATATGAGGCATTAATCGCAGGTTTAACAGCAGCCCAGGACTTAGATGTCAAGCATATCCGGGTGTTTATGGATTCTTTGCTAATTGTTAACCATTACAACGGATCCTACATAGCGAAAAATGCAAAGATGACGACATATTTGGAAATCGTAAAAAATTCTTTCGTCCAAATTCAAATAATTTTCCTTGGAACAAATTCCACGAGAAGAGAATTCTCAAGCAGATGCTCTGGCAAACTTGGGCTCAACCTTCAAAAGCATTTCACAGACAAGTATCCTAATTGTGCATATTGACATCCCAGCAATTGATCATCTTGAGCTGTTCGCTCTAGATGTCGACATACCTCCCTCTCCAGCAGCAATCTCTTGGACAACTCCTATTATCAAGTATCTCTTAGATGATACGATCCCAGCCGAGGAGAAAAATGCTAGAGCCTTCAGGGTAAGAGTATCTAAGTATTTACTTATTGATAACCTTCTGTTTAGAAAATCTGCTGCAGGTCACTACTTAAGATGTCTAGAGGCAGAACGAGCTCATCAGGTTCTAAAGGAGCTGCATGAAGGACAATGTGAAAATCATACTGGGGGCAGAAGTTTGTATACCAAGGCTCTTAGAATGGGCTATTTTTGGCCCACAATGAGAAGAGACGCTGCTGACTACTCAAAGAAATGTGATTCCTGTCAACGACATGGGGACATCCTGCACCAACCAGCTGAACTACTACACCCTATCCTGTCGCCATGACCGTTTATGGTTTGGGGAATGGACATCGTAGGAAAATTACCCAGGGCACCAGGTGGAAGAGTATTTCTACTGGCTATGACAGACTACTTTTCTAAATGGGTAGAAGCTGAGGCGTACGTACAAGTTCGTGACAGAGAAGTTATTTCTTTTATCAAAAGAAATATATTCAGTCGATTTGGGATACCTTCAGAGATAATTTGTGACAACGGCTCCCAATTCATTAGTAAGAAAATCCAAGATTTCTTAACATCTTGGGGAGTCAAGATGGTGACATCTTCACCTGTTCACCCTCAAGCCAATGGACAGGCAGAATCTAGCAACAAAATAATCATAAGCAACTTAAAAAAGAGGCGGAACCGGAAGAAAGGACGATGGGCGGAAGAGTTACCAATGGTTCTATGGGCCGACACGGGACGACATCTAAGAACGCTCTTGGTCAAACCCCTATTCACTTGGATTTGGAACAGAATCAGTTATTCCAGCATAAGTACTTGTACCTACGGCCAGATACAGTTTGTTGACATCTGAACATAATAAAGACATCTTGATACATGACTTAGATACCGTAGATGAACTGAGGGACATGGCCAAAGTTCGGATGGCAGCATATCAGCAAAGGGTAGCCCGATCATACAACAAAAACGTCAGGATTAGAAGATTTCAAGTAGGAGACTTAGTCCTACGAAAGGCATTTCAAAATACCAAAGTGCTCAATGCAGGCAAGCTCGCCCCAAAATGGGAGGGACCCTACCTAATAGATGCACAGGCCGGGAAAGGAGCATATCGCCTGGCAACCTTGGATGGCCAAATGATACCACGAAGTTGGAACGCCATTCACCTTAAAAGGTATTACGTCTAAACAAAAACTCCCCTTAAACTCATCTCTTCCCAGGTATGAATAATCCTTTGTTTATTTGTAACCTTTCATTTTCCTATATACTTTTCTTTACTTCACTGCAAATCAAGATGTCACTAACGCACCTAGTGGAGAGGCGTCAACATTAGTTGGCGCCCGTTTTAACATGTTTCTGTCTTATGAGGTGTTGACATGCATACATGGGGACATGTTTAAAGTACGCAAAGAACAATTAATTCTCCTCCGTCAGAGACTGGCCATCTCTTCTTAAGTAAAGGTACACAATCCCTTCTAAGGTTTAAAGAGTTAATTACCTCTTTCTTAAGATGTTAGGTTACCACACCTTTGCCTGGAGCGCACGTTATCTCTTTAATTGGGGTGTGGGGTGGGCCTATATGGGTAAACTCATATAGCTTACCCATTCCCACTCAGTTAAATGATTGATCTCACGTATTATTCTTGTGGTTATGACATATACATGTCATCTTAAGTACCTACCGTTTTGACATACTATCATGTCACCTTACGAGCATAACAAATAACCATACAAAGAAAAATTTCATCCAAAATAAAACAAGCCTTGACATGCTTGAAAATCATTAAACCATAACTAGACTAAAGTTATCATAAAAACATCCAAACTACTAAAGTTAAAGTGCAAAAGTGTTGGACCAACCCAACACGTAAAAGAAATTGTCTTTGATCCTTATGGACACATTACATAGCCAAATAAAAATTAAAATTGTCTTCAGGGATTCCACCCCAGTAATACCATCAAAAGACCAGAACAGACTTATTTTACCTTTTCAGATGGCGTCTGCCTCAGGTGTTGCTTTGAAGTAACTTCTCCATTCTCTTCCTTCTTAAGCATCCTACTTTTTGTGTTTTCCTCCTGAAAGTTATTCCATGTCGCTGTCATGAGCATCATCAACCTGTTCAAGATCCTTGGAGCCCTCATTCATCTTTTCATCATGGATCCGCTGCAAAGCTGCCTTTTCATCATCCAGGTTCCAGTTCACATGCTCTCCTGCCTGATATTCCTCAATCATTTGGATTCTAGTTTCAAAAACTGCTTTCGCAGTTTCATGCACCAAGTCATCCCGAAGTGCTTCCATCTCCCTTTCATGCCTGATATCAACACTTGCAAGCCTGGACCGCCATTTTAAAATCTCTTCATTTTTGTCCCTGGTTTCCAATCCCTTTTCCCTCATTATCCTTGCAGCTTCTTTCAAATTCTTCTCGTATTCGACCCTACTCATATCAAAGGTATCACATTTTCCCTCCATATCCTGATCTCTTTGGACATTAACTTAGCCATCGAGACAATCTGTTATCAACGAACAAAAAATACATTTTACCAAAATAAAAATCAATGTACCAAAGATCCAAATTAACTCTTACCTGATTCTCCAACACTTCTTCATTCCAAATTTGCTTCTCCACGCCGGAGATCTGGTCCACCCTTTTTCTTTTCGAGGTAAGCTTATTATCCATCTCAGGTATGGTCTCTTCCGCTTTCATCTTACCTTTGTATTTGGCCACAATATCATTCGTCGTAAAGTCGGATCGAGTCACTGCATATAAGGATATATGTTAGCACGGATTTAATAGAGTCGTCAATGCAATGACACGTTGATTCTGACTCACTTTTTTGGAGAACGTCGTGACTATGTATTTGAGAAAGAAGGATAAAAACTGCACCCTTTAAGGCTACTCTCACCATAATATAGTAGGAGACATCTGATTTGGATAAGAATTTGAAGAAGATTCGATGATAACGATGGTTATCAAGAATTACGGTTACTAGTTCCTATCGAGACTCTTTTCCTTTCTAGCCGCCACGTATCCTTAACCGTCCCATCATGCAAGCTGGCAGTTGAGCATTTATTGGGAGAAAAACATTTGCCTCTTCAGTTGCCAAAATAGCCAAATATTTTTTGGGACAAATTGTTGTGGGTATTTTTCAGCATGGGGACATCTTCAGTTGCTTCTGCATGTCAAGATGTTATTCCACTGTAAGTATTGTTTTAATATTTACTTATTTGATTTTTCCTAATATCTTTATCATTATTTTCCAGTGAA
The DNA here is from genome assembly GCA_022495995.1 of Adenophora triphylla var. japonica. Classification (NCBI taxonomy): domain Eukaryota; kingdom Viridiplantae; phylum Streptophyta; class Magnoliopsida; order Asterales; family Campanulaceae; genus Adenophora; species Adenophora triphylla. The sequence continues at coordinate 487,057 of JAFEMH010000797.1, forward strand.
TAAGAGAGAAGAATACGGGATATTTTCTAGCACGTTCAATACAACTTCAACGGCAAGGACGACTTGGTCTCACGGACGTTGAAGAGGATAAAGATCATTTCCGAGATTGTAGGAACAAACTTTTACCCATTCATACTTACTTATATTTAAGGGGAGATGGAGACGGAAAATACACACATTCCCATACGCACACACTCTACGCACAAGCTACTTGTAATCCTCTCCATTCTCTTCCAAAGTTGTATTCATAATCATCATAGTGAAACTTTTAAGGTTGGAGACCTAACTCCCGGGGTTTTTTCCAAAGAGGTTATCACCTCTAAGGTTTTCCTCGTTAACAAATCGTGGTGTCATTCGTTCTTTTCATGTCTTTGTTCCATTTATTCGAATTCCACAGTCCCATCCTTAGTATTTAAATCCACACACTTGTCAAATTTAAGATTCTGTACTATTGGTTTTTCTACCAAAACAGCAGTCGTTACGCTTTTGTTGAAATTAGGGCCGTTATAAGGATAATGTTATCCTTTGACTGGGTCTTCAAGCAATCGTGAAGGTATGGAGTTACTATTTGACCAAATTTGTTTATGCATGACTTTGTTCCTGAAAAGTAGGAAAATATACAACAAATAATTCCTCAAGGCGTTAGTTAAAGATGTAGTTCCAAGACGTTACCTCAAGGCGTATGATCAAGATGTAAAACGTGCAGAGTAAATTTTTCTACCCCAAACAATTGCCCCCAAAATATTGAGATTTTTCAAGTGGGATACAGAAAGTCTAATATTTTGCCAAGTGTCGATTCAGGCCCCCAAGGAGTTATTGAGGCGGTTGTTTAAGACGGTTAATAGGGATTCGAAAAGTTGTAATGGGCCTATAGGTCTATAACTGCTTTTCTTTTGAATACCTCTTGCATGGCTTTAAAAAGAGAAACAAATATTTTCAAATTCCTTCAAAGTCGGGTGTTTCAGATCTCCATTATATTTTGGTAAGCAAGGCTTTTTCGAAGGGCGTGGTCTTCATCGACATTTACCCTAATCTGGCTTACAGGCTGCAAGTTCTTTGAGTAACCTTCTGAAAAACTTCCTCAGTAAGTATTTTCTTCTGGAAAACAAATCGTCAATTGGTTCGGATAATGCACTTGTATTCCATATTTGTGCTAACGTATTTGATATTCTTCTTTGCAGTGACTCGCTCTAAGTTCGATTTTGCAGCAAGTGATCTTGTGACTAGGTATAAAAATAAGATGAAGGTTGAAGGGAGTCTGCCTCCGATGCCAAATTTGGAGGCGGATACCCAAGCGGTTTTGAAAAGAAAGAGGAGTAAACAAGTAGTGGACGTAGAGGACGCAACACCAAGTGTAGAGGTTTTAGAGAATCAGGTAATATGTTACTTTGATATTGTCTGAATATCCTTCCAGGTTTTGATCTAATGTTGTTACCCTTAATGATAGGCTGTAACAGTTGCCAGGATGATGGCCAATGAGATCAAGTTGTGGAAAGGAAAAGTCGATACTTTACTTATGAATAGGACGGAATATGAGGAAGATCTTAAGGCGGCTTTCAAGATGTTGAAAGAGAAAAATGAGGAGATAAAGGCGAAAGACAATAAGATTTCAAAACGGGTAGTTAGAGTAGCTAAAGCTGGGAGGAGACATGCTAAGGAGATGAATATTCTCCGCGACAATATGGTGAATGAGGCTGCAAAATCAGTTTTTGAGACTAGGATCGAGATTATTAAAGAATATCAGGCTGGTGAACATTCAAACTGGAATCTGGAAGAAGAGTATGCAGCCTTAAAGAGGGTCGTTAGTGAGAAGGCAAGTGAGGTCAATTCCCGAGCTCGGGATGCAGAGAGATTCGGACAGGTTGGTGATAATCAAGAGGATGAAACGGAGTAAGAATCTTCGAGGGCCGGCATGGTTTGCTTTAATTTAAAAAACAATTAATTTAGTTAAAATGAGGGTGTGTCCTCAAAAAAAAAATTTGGTTTGTAATGGACTCATAAGAGTCGGTACATTTCTTTTGAAGATGTTGGGTTGGTTCAACATCTTAGGTTCGTAGGGCGTTTTGAACTTTCTTTACTTTTAATGGTATTTCCAAGCTTGGTAGTGCTTGGGTTATTTTGCTTTATAGTGAGCTTTTTTAAGTTCGTTGGTAAAATGTAAAATGTTACGACCACATGATCTTGGATAACATGTGAATGTTATAACCAATTTTGAAAAGATAACATGCAACGATTTTATAACCAAGTTGTAAAGATAACATGCAACGATGTTATAACCAAGTTGTAAAGATAGCATGCAACGATGTTATAACCAATTGATCTCTAGGTAACATGTATAATGTCACAATCATTTGTTCACGACTTGTTTTAAATATGGAAGACATAATTCATATAACAAGATGAATTAAGTCTACCTTTTAAATTAAGTGTACAAATCGTGCGCCCAGGCGATAATACAATCATATCTCTGTGAGCATGTTTTATGTTGCTTTTGAAAATATTGCGTACCTTACATTATCAAGAAAATCTTAACCCTTCAAGGCGTTTAATTGGAATGGCAACGGGGCGGGTTCGGGACGGGTTTTTCATTTCCCAAACCCGCCCCTATAGTGATCTACCCTTACCCGAACCCGCCCCGCCCCGAAATTTGCATTACCCGACCCCGCCCCGTTTGACCCGCCCCGGTAATAAGCTCAGTAAAAATTTAAGAAACATTCAGCTGCAAGCTTTTGTGAGATAAGTAAAAAGATGAAAGAGGTTGGAGTTCTCAAAAATTTTTGAAAATCATTATTTTATCAAATGGGTTTGTTTTGAAACCTGAAAATGAAGTGAGTTTGTTTGTTTGTTTTTTGTTTTCATTAAAGATAGAAAAAATTACGAAGAAGATGAAGATGAAAGGGGTTGCTTTGATTTATCAAGTTTTAGTTGGAAGTATGTCAATAATCAAAAGCTTTTTTATAGTTGACTAGTCTCGTTTGATACTTTAAACTATTGGTTACTAATTAAATTTAGTATTTGACAACAGAGACTTTATGCTATCAAAAATGTTACTTACTGATGCTGCAGGAAATGTGCTTATCAATCTTCCTCCACGTGGCAGGACTGATCACCTGGCTTCTTGACCTGAAAACAGAACCCACGACTAGCCGGATGTGTCTCCGGCGAAGACGCTCGGGCGTGAGAGTAAGATCACAGTTGTAGATAGCACAAAATGTATTGAATAATGAACTTCAGAATACAAAATGGCAGTTACCTTTGCACCGTTGGTAGTGACGAAGTATTTATAGGCAAGAGTAATGTATTTTTGGTGAGGAGACATGTCCTCCGAGATTATAGCAGCGGTTATTCAGTCATGTGAACGTGTTAGTAACTGTCCCTGATTTGTAGGGATGTGGTTACGTGAATGGTTCAACTAAATAAGCCAGCGAGTGTCAAGTCGCTACTTGTAGGTTAGGTCGAGGTCGCCACTTGTAATATGGTCGACCTGACTGTCGGGTAGAGCATGGTTCGTACCCGAATTGTAACATGGATCACGAGGTCGGACTAAGTTAGGTCGGGACCTAGTAGGTCGGACCATGGGCTTAGTCGACTGATACTTGAGATGGGCTCACTGGGCCTTGTCTGATTGGGCCACTTATTAAGAATGTGTGGACCAAGGCTGTCTATAATTGGACTTTACTCGTTTGGCCCAACTCGACACTTTTGGTATGTTCAGTGGCCCCCAACTTTCGAGTTGACTTTGTCGACTAGGAAGTTAAGGAAATCTTGTTGGAAATTTGTTGTTACTCGCAGGTCGTTACTCGTTTGGAGGTTTAGTCGACCAAGATGACGTGGCACAATCCAGAACGTTGATGATGAACGGTTACAGATGAAGGAGCGCCATTTCGGCTGTAATGATTACACTTTTGTCGTTTGAGAGTCCGCCTAGGGAACTGTTTCCACCATTAATTAGGAAAATTAATTTCAAATTTCATAATGCCCTTTCCAATTCAGGAAGCTATAAAATCAATAATCCTTCCCCATTTACAACTTTTGTCTTCCCTGGACTCTGTGCGTGATTCCGGCGGTGATAAGGGACTTTGATTCTTGCTATAAATCGGTGTTTTTGCTCTCCGTTGTTCCGTTTCTCCCCGCTGCTAAAGGTATTCTCCTTATCCTTTAGAGTTAGGGTTTTAATTTCTGCAATCTCTTTGATTTCGCCATGGCTAGGACCTTTAGTTGTGAGGTCGGAGCTGGGTATGGCTACTGTGTTGTCAATCATAGAGTTTACAAACATTTGAGTGGAGAGTGGAGGGAGATAACAGTAGAGGAGTGTTCTTCAATTTTGACACATTGGGGACTGCGTTTCAATGAACTGAGTTTGCCTGTAGGGGATGAACTAGGTGTCTTAGGAACGGATGACCTAAGGGTTGTGTCTTTTCACCTTTTCATGAGCTTCTCGACCATATAGCCGTGTTTTATGTTAAAGATCTTTGTTAAGCCCTCCTTCATTAGAAATAGGATAGGATTTCGGGGAATCTAGGTCGCCCTTAGTGCGTCTATTAGGGCTCCCGAGACATCATGTAGAACCGATTCCCCGTTTCCCCTTCTTCTTGTACGTATATGGAGACTCAAGGTGGAGCCAATGCTTCGACCTCATCAAGCCCACGCATTGTGGATGCCTTTGATCCGACCGTAAATCCAGCAGAATGAGAGGATATGTACCGTAACCGCCGCTTAGGGGGAAACGTAACTTTGCCTCTAGAGTGTCCACCCTTTATGACTTCTGCGAGGTGAATAGGGATGACTTTGAGGTCACTCTTTACAAAGAAGGCCGACTTCTTCAAAAAGTTTGGAAAGACTTACAAAACCGATGCCACCAGGGTGGCCTTCTACTATGGCCGGTTCATCGCGGACTTAGATTGCCATTAGACCCCTTCATCAACGAATTTTTAGAGTGTGCCAATGCCTTACCTCTCCAACTGGAGCCAACACATGTAGGGTCTTGGTTTGCTTTATTATGGTGTGTCGCTTCTTGGGGTATGAGCCTTGTATGAGAGTTTTCAGGAGTTTTTTGCCGTGAAGTTTGATAAACATGGTGGCATAAGCACTCCCTCCAAGGCCAATTCTCCCAAATTATTCATTAACCCGCCTAGCAAAGCCGTGGAGGCCGGAATTCCCATGTAGCAGTGGTGGAGAGTAGGTTAGGATGGGAGTTCCCTCTACCAAATAAGGAGACCAAGGTGATGAAGGATGAAGATCGGTGGGAACCTCATTGGCACGAGGACTTGCGTAGAAAGTTGGTGGAGTTGGTTGCCGATAATCCCATCAGCTGGAAGGTCTTGGGAACCACTAAGAACAATTATATCAATGCTGGATTGATGGTAGGAGATGATGATGTAGTACCCCCGGTTCCCGTAGCGAGATGCATGAGATATCCAGACCGGGTGACCCATGCTCATGCCAAGTTTGAGAGAATGTGTTCCTTTTGTCGAAAGTTGAGAATTACCGCAGAATAATGGAGTACATTGTGGTGGTAAGGGTTTACTCGTCCTCGTTCATTAGCTCGTCCACTCGTTATCTTGCATAAGTGATTTTTTATAGGCATATAGGATTGCTTTGATCTCGCACACTTAAATCTCGGCTAGTCACTTGCTTGCTCGCATGTATAATCACCAACTCGTACGTAGAACTCGCTTGTAATCGTATCTCCGCATTTATCAAATTACCACTCGTATGTAGAATTAATTCGTACATAGAACTGCTTTGAATTGTATCAATTAGCTCGATAGTTGTTTTGCTCGTACGTAGAAATATTTAGCTCGTACATAGAACTTATACTTTTGATGACGAGCTAACACTTTACCTTTTGTCTGGTGCAGTTTTAACCCCTGCTCAGGAAGCTAATATGGGGAGAGTCCTTGACATTAGGAAGGCCAAGAAGAGCCAGGGAAGAGCTAATGCCAAGGTGAACCGTGAGACTGAAGCTGCCAAAAGGAATGATATGCTGAAAATGGTAGAAGAGGATACCACAAAGTTTATTCCTGCTGAGGAGAACTTGGAAGAGCAAGCTGATGCTGGTGAAAATGAGAATGCTGCTGGTGCTGAGGACCAAGGCTCTGAAGAGGTCCATGCTGTTGATGAGGAGGAGGCTGAGCTGAATATAGAGCCGAGAGAGGGAGGTCGCTCAAACCAGACTCGAGCTCAAGCTAAGTCCAAAGCCAAGACCAAAACTAAAGCCGCTTCCAAAAGAAAATCTCATGTCATTTCTTTGGATGAGGATGAAGATGAAGATGATGGAGCTCCCATCAAAGAAGGTGATTAAAATTGGCCCTCAAGAGTGAGCTCGGCGTACGAGCGGGTTGATGCTAGTGAGCCAAAGGAGATCGAAACTGTAAATCCACCAGCCTTCTCCCATTCGTGTCTCATATGACGAGCCGATTCGAATAGAGTTGCTGAGCCGAGCAATGTGACTCCTTTGACAAGGGTAAACGGCTTGGCCAGGAGTATCCTGGGCCGGAGTATGGTCAAGTGATTGTCCGTAGGGGCCGATCAGACACGATTAGGGAGTTTACCAACAAGCCACCGACTCCGAAGCTTGCCGGCTAGGGTTGGACTAGCTTCTTCTGAGGTAACTCATGTGTTTTTAATGTTCCTATTTTTCCTTTCCTTTTTTATACTGTCTCTTTCTTATGCTTGATCTAACCTCCTCCCCCTTTCCTGATAATATAGTCTCTTGCTATGATCGACTTGGCCACCACTTATTGGAAGGCTGCTGAGGAGCAGGAGAAGCTAGCCAAGTCCATGCTGGCAAAAAAGAATGACGAGCTGTTGAAGCTTGAGAAGGAAGTGGCCAAGATAGGAGAATTGCAGGAGGACAAGAAGAAGTTGCAGGCAGAGCTTGAGAAGGCAAAGGAGGAGCATTCTGATTTGGATAGCTCTTATGAGGCCTTGAAGCTGGTGAAAGATAATGAGATCAAGGCCAAAGAAGAAGCCTGGGGCCTGTTGGGTGAGGCTAATAAAGAGCTCGCTGCTCTCAAAGAGGAGAAAAAAGCCATGGCTGCAGATCTTGAAGTGGCGACTCGGCGGTTGGAAGAATGGCCACCACCTTGGCCAAGAAGGTGAAGAGCTTGAAGCGAATAGACTTAAATGGGAGGTTGAACTCGCGATGCTATAAAGGCGGCCAAGGAAGATGATGTTAAGGCTTACAAAGACGGCGATGAGCTCAATCAATATATCATCAAGAAGCCGGGGGGTTCTACGAGGTGGGTCTGAGACGTATGGCTCGGCGAATCATAGTGGATCCTTCTGTCGATATTTCCATCGAGCAGTTAGCCACATGGGCCTCTGAAGATCAATATAACACTGCAGCCCGTCAAGGTCATTCTTTGGTGCCATTCAACGACAACGACACTGGAGCTCATAAAGAAAGATGATGAAGGCTGCAGAGGCATCACCTTGGGACCCCCGCTATTGAAAAGGTTAATTTCAACACTATCTTGGCCGAGCTCGATGAATATGAGGATTCGGCTTTTGACGAGGAGACCCCAAAGTTCACAATCGGTGACTCACGGAAGGTGGTTTATCGACCGAAAATGTTCTTGGTGAGCCATCTACCGTGGGTGATCGGACCGAGGTCGATCCAACGTCCGTCGCCGGTCCCAATAGAAGGCATTTCTTCCGAGTAGAATTTGATTTTAATGGTTATTGTAATCGAACAAGTTCCAAACATTTTTTGCCTTTTTGGTCTAACATTATCCGAATGCCTTGGCCCCGAGTTTTGGGAGGCATAGAAACAAGTTATCATATTTTAAGTCTTAGCCCGCTTTAGGGAGACTTGTTCATATTTAATCGTAGCCAACCTTTCTTGATTGCATGTTGTATGCTTGTTGAAGTAAGTGTCGAGCTAGATATAGATAGGGCAAATGAGTAAGCTTGAGCCTAAAAGGTGACTTGATCTTTATTTACTTAGTCGACCTCAGACTTGCTTAACTTTTTTGTGAATGAGGTTGACCATGAGTCGAACTCCGCCACACTCTTGAAGCCGACCTAGGGTCTAGCTAATTAGAACAAAGCGATTAAGAATCGAGTTAGTTAAAATGGAGTCGACTAAGAGTCGGACTGTTAAATGGATAAAGGCGATTAAGAATCGAGCTAATTAAAACAAAGCCCGACTAGGATTCGAGTTTGTTAGAACGAAGTCGACTAAGAGTCGGACTTGTTAAATTAACTAAGCCGATTAAGAATCGAGCTTATTATGACAAACCGACTAAGAGTCGAGTTTGTTGGAACGAAGTCGACTAAGAGTCGGACTTGTTAAATGAACAAAGCTGATTAAGAATCGAGCTTGTTAAATTCAAGCTGACTAAGAGTCGAGCTTATTGGGATTGGGGAAACACTATGTTTGATCGAATAAACTGCGCTTTTTATTGAAGTAGGAAACATGTTTACATCAACTTGAAACAAGAGCTAACACAAGTTTGAACTTTGAAACCGAAAACTAGAAGTAGTATTTGATGAGGTGAGTAGCATGCCAAGGATGTTTCAACTCGTCACCTCCGGGATGAGCTATCATGTAGGTTCCTTCTTTGACGACTCGAGTGACTACATAGGGACCTTCCCAGTTAGGAGATAGCTTGTTCTGCTGGGTCCTTCTACCCGTTGCTTCAATCTTTCTCAACACATAATCTCCAACTTGGAACGAACTTGCCTTGACCTTCTTGTCGTGGTAACTCTTAGTTCGCTGTTTGTAGTTAACCATTCGGAGGTAGGCTGTTTCTCTCTTCTCGTCGATGAGATCCAAGTCGATCAATCTGTTTGTATCATTCTGCTCTTGATTGAAGAAAGTCACTCTAGCAGTGGGGAATCTAAGCTCGCAGAGCCATAGCTTCGATCCGTAAGTGAGAGCAAAAGGGGTTTCCCAGTAGGCCCCAAGTGGTTGTACGAACCGCCCAAAGAGCAAGGGGGAGTTCGTCCAACCAATTGTTACGTCGACCTACGAGTCTGTCTTGAGCGAAGATAGAACAAGTTTATTTCTTTGCCTCGGCTTGTCCATTTCCTTGAGGATAGGCGACGGAGGATTGCCAATGCTTGATTCCTACTCGGCTCATCTCTCGCTTCGAAGGCTCTAGAAGGCTATGATCAGATTGTCGGATACTTATGGCTCTTGGAAAACCAAATCGACACCAAATGAAATCATAAATGAAGTTGATGGCATTCTCTTCTCGTGATGCGAGCTAGTGGTTTTGCCTCAACCCATTTGGTGAAGTAATCTATGGCGACGATCACATACTTGCAAGTTACTCCCGGCGGGAGGGAAGGGTCCAATCAAGTCGACACCCCACATGTCGAATGGCCAAGCTGCGTAATTACTCGGAGTCTCTGTTGGCTGGCTGGCACGTGAGGTAAGTTAGCAAATCTTTGGCATTGATCACATTCTTGAACAAAGTTGTGAGTGTCGGCTCTCATGTGTGGCCAATAGTACCCCAAAGTGATTAACTTGTCGGCATGGTCCTGCCCCCGGTGTCCACCACAAATTCCACTATGTACCTCGTGTATCAATAGGGCGACCTCTTGAGGGTGGATGCACTTCGCAATGGTCGAGTGTAGGATCTTCTGAACAGTCACCTCCTTGAATGACATATCTTGGAGCTTTCTTTTTGATAGCTCGAGCCTTCTTCTCGTCATCGCGGCTCGCCACTTCCAATGTATGCCTTCATTTCCTCGATCCAACACTTCCCCGAGTCCAATTTCTTGTGGGATCATCTATGCATTGAATTTTCACTCTTTCATAGAAATTTGGATTCTCGAGGAAGGAGATGGGCTCCTCATGTGGCTCATCTGAAGTAGCTAGTTTCGAGAGGAGGTCGGCCGGCTCGTTATCTTCTCTTCCAATCCTTTGAATCTCCCGAGAATTCTAAGTCCTTTATCAGTTCTTTCACCGGTTCGCAGTATTTGATCAATGTGGCCTTTGAGCACCTCATACTCGCCTCGACTGGTTGACTATCAACTGCGAATCACGGTAAGCCATGATCTTAGTCGCTCCAAAACACTTGGCATACTCGATAGGCTGCAATCAAGGCTTCATATTCGGCTTGGTTGTTGGAAGCGTCAAATTTGAACCTTAGCGATTCCTCGTAAACGGTCCCGAGACTACGGCTCGACCAAGACAATTCCGGCTCAGCGACATTTTTGGTTGCTTGCGACCCGTCTGAATAGACCTTCCAACAATCGACGGGTAGAAGTGATGGCGACTTGTGACTCTGGCTCTTTCCCTTTGCCACTTTTCTTTTGGAGCTCGTGCTCGTCATCTTCCTTGGTGAACGTAAGCTCGACCAAGAAGTCGACGAGCTTGAGCTTTCAACGCCTTTCGAGGTCGATACTCAATGTCAAATTCGGTGAGGGCAATTGACCAATTGAGTGAGTCGACTGAACTCTCCGGCTTGTGCGGTATTTTTCTTAAAGGAGCATTGGTAAGAACCACGATTGGATGAGCCGGAAAATAAGCTCGTAACTTTCTTGAAGCTACGACTAGAGCATAAGCGACTTTCTCGGCGTTGTAATACACACTTTCCACATCCGATAAAGCTTTCTTTGATATAGTACACGAGCTTACGAAGCCCTTCATCCTCTCTAATCAATACCGCAAAGAATGACTTGTCTCCTACGGATAGATACACAAATAAAGTTTCACCGGTCGTCGGGCTGCGAGCGAGAGGTGGAGTAGCAAGATAATCCTTCAATTGTTGGAACGACGAATGACATTCGGTCGTCCATTCAAAGCTTTTCGTCCCCTCAACGCTTTGAAGAAGGGGAGAGATCTCTCTGGCGATTTAGATATGAAGCGACCAAGAGCCGCTACCCTTCCGTTAAGTCGCTGCATCTCTTTGACAGCTGGTAGGAGCCTTCATGTCGACTAAAGCCTTTATCTTCTCTGGATTAGCTTTTATGCCTCTTTGAGATACCATGAATCCCAAGAACTTGCCGGCGGCCACTCCAAACACACATTTCTTTGGGATTGAGCTTCATGTCGTTTGCTCGTAAATTGGCGAATGTCTCCTTTAGGTCGACTACGTGACTCCGGCCTTGGTTTTAATGACCATGTCGTCAACGTAAGCCTCCATATTTCGACCAATTTGTGAGGCAAAGACTTTATTCACCATTCTCGATAAGTTGCACCCGCATTCTTCAAACCAAATGGCATCATATTGTAGCGGTAGATGCCCCAGTTTGCTTGAAATCTTTGTTTTGACTATATCATCCTCGTGCATCTTAATCTGGTGGTAGCACAGGTAAGCGTCGAGAAGCGGGAGTGAGTGACCATGAATAGAATCAACTAGCTTGTCGATCCTTGGAAGGGGATAAGCTGTCCTTTGGGCAAGCTAGATTAAGAGTAGTGAAGTCGACACACATCCGCCATTTGCCATTTGATTTCTTCACCATGACCACGTTGGCCAACCACGTTGTATGAGTGGCCTCTTTGATTATCCCGCACTCAAAAGTTTTTGTACCTCGGTTTTATAGCTTCCTCCTTGTCGCGAGCAAAGCTTCTCAATTTACGGGGTCTAGGCTTAATGGTCGGGTTGACTTCGAGCCGATGAACGGCTGACCTCCTCCTTGATTCCCCTCATGTCCTCTACTCTCCATGCGAAGACATCACTGCTTTCTTTGAGTAGCTTGATAATTTACGCTCGCTCCTCAGCCCGATAAGCTTGCTTTCCAATTTGAATTTTTTGGTCGGGGTAGGAAGAGTTGGTAATGGCCGACTCCGGCTCATCTACGGCTTCTAACTACGGTCCATCTACGAGCTGTAGTGTCTCCACTATGATTTCCACGACCTTTTGCCTTTCTTCGGCTCCCAAATGCGGAGCTTCCTCTGCTATCATATCATCGAAGCTTGTCTGCTGACCTTGTTGGTAGGGGCCCCAGGAGTTATTGTCTATCTGGAGGCATAGGTCTCCTATGACGACTTGATCGACCATAACTACATACTGAATCGACCTCGGTGGTGTTAGAGTGACGTGTCGACTCAAGCATGACCTCGTCATTTGAGCGATAGGTCGACTCTACCACGTCGGTGATCGTTGACGGTCGGGTAGTTTTGGTGGCGGCGAGACGGCTTCAAGTAACCATCGGCGGTCTCAATCTCTAGCTCCCTTTTCTTCCTTTCTCTTAGAACATGATCCGAGATAAGCACGAGCGTGCCTTGTATGCAACCCAGCTCCGGCGGGTGTGGGGAACTTTACTCATTGGTGAGGAATTGATGCTACCATTCCAAGAGCGACATGTCCGGGAATTCCAAGTATGGCGGCATAGTCACTATTTACATCAATTACGATAAATTGTACCTTCGAGATAATCTGAGGGTCTTGGCCTAGGTCGACGTCGAGCACTATCTCGGCCTTTAGCATCAACTCGGTGGTTGGTGAAGCCTTCCAACCTGCCATCATATCTCTCCAGAGTTCATCATTAAGACCCATTTCCTTGAAAGTTTTGTAGAACAAAATATCCTTGCGAGCCCCCGTGTCGACTAGGAGTACGCACAGTCGTACATCCATCAATGAGACACAGGATGACGAGAACTTGCTCCCTAGCCGCCATATTAGTTGCCAATTTGTGGGGGTAGAAGGCGATCGCCTCATCTCTTACTTCTCTCCTTGGAGGCACATGTGGGAGCCTTATTGAGGTGGGAATATCTTATGCTTGATGGTGTGTTGCTCGCTTGTTCGGTGATGACCCCCGAGGTTCGATCTAGGTTGCCTAGAGTCCTTGTTGCCCACTGCCCTGCTCACCTCCCCCAGCTTGAGGTCTCTTCCACATAAGCTTCGAGTCTCCCACAGTCGACCATTCTCTGGATGATACGCTTTAATCCCAAGCAATCCTACGTGAGATGACCGGTGTCTTTGTGGTAGTCGCGGTACTTCTTTGTTGTCCCTCCTAAACTTGTTGCCTGGATTCATTGGGGTGGAGGAGCCGGTTCAACGGCATTCAAAATCTCCGTTCGACTCACCGTGAGGAGTGAAAGCTTCGGGCACCTTCTACTGTCGCCCTAGTTACATTTCTTTCCATTTTTATTGTTCCCCCATTCTTGTTGGAGTCTTTTTTATCGTCGGCGACTTCAACCTTGGGGCTCTTTACCATTCTTCTTTTCTTTCCTTTCCTCGGCAAGAGCGACGTTATACACCTTTTCAAACAACTCCTGTCGAGGTTGTGACCGTTCGGGCTGTGAGCTCGTAGTCCATGTCTTCGAGGAAATACCACTTCGGAAGCAATTTATTACCTCTGCATGCATGAGGTCTTCCTCTATCTTATCAACCATCTCTTTGAACTTGGTGAAATAGCTCATCGAGCTTTCATTCTTACCACTGCACCAAGTTATTCGGATCGGTGACGGTTATCTTCCGAGCTCCTGCGGTCGAAGCGGTCTAAGAATTTTGTTACGAAGCATGCCCAGTGGTGATACTACCGGCGGCCAAACCATTGAACCAAGTTAAGGCTGCCCCGGTAAGTGTGCTTAGGAGAGCTTTGCACATTACGTTGCCAGTCCTCATTGGCGACAAAACACATAGTGGCTTCCGAGATGTGATATGTGGCTCCTGGCATTTGTCGACCCCAGTACTTCTCGAGAAGAGGCAACGAAAGTAGGAGGAGGTCGACTATCTCGATTTCTTTGGAAAAGGTCGAAGAGCAAAGTCAATTCGTTCAACCTTTCCCGTCTCTTTTTTCTTCTCCTCTTCCCATTGTTCGAATTTCTTCTTCATCAATAGCCATTCTCTAGCATCGGGTCTTTCATCTCTGGAGGGAGCGACATTGGACCTCTGGCCCTCACTTAGGGAGTCACTGCCTACTCCTTCGGTCCCTGTGAGAATTGGTCCTTTCGATCTTATTGGAGATCTATGCATTTACTTCTTTGAGGCGACTGCGCCTCTCGGCGACAGACGGCGACACCGTGCTGTTATCTCCATGTGGCGACTGCGCCTTTCCCTCTCACGGGCGACCTACGCCCATTCTGTCTCTTTGAGACCACGATCTCTGTGTTCTTCTTTGAGGAAACATATGTCATTTCTATTGGATTAGCTTGAGTCCTCAAATCAGATTGGGCCTCCTGCTCTCTGTTTCTGTTGAGGCTAGCCCTTAAATCGTTACTCGGCACATGAACTATAGTAGGAGCTCGACGTACTATTCTGTCCTCGCCGTTCTGTCCCACACCTTCGTTTGGCCTAGCACTCCTGGCCTGCTGCCTGTTGGAGACTTGGGAGGGAGCAATCCTTTCTGAACGTACGTCGGCCTGCTCTGCCTCCTCCATGGCTATCAAGTCGGCCAGAATCTGAGCTCGCTCCAACATCATCTCCTTCTTGCTCATGGGGTTGGTGGAGGGACCTGCCCTGTTTCCAACATTCGCCTGAGCATTTGGACGCTTTGGAGGAGGTGGAACTTCTTGCCCATCCATATGTCTTTTCCCTCTCCTCGTGTCAGGCAATCCCCTGCCGTCAACGACACTAGTAGAGCGTGTGGCTCTGCCGTGAGGACGATTTGGTGGGGGAGGAGGCAAGTTCAAGTTTTCGGCATTGACATTGAGATTTCTAGCGTTTGTATTGGGGTTGTTGTTCACCTCAATGAATTCTTGAAGCATCTTCAACATGCCCGTGCAGGGTTACCATGGTTGTAGGTTGACGAACTTTTCAAGGTCGAAGCTTAAGCACGTTTCCGGCAATGGAACCAAGCGATGCTGCGGAAATGTGCTTATCAATCTTCCTCCACGTGGCGGGGTGATCACCTGGCTTCTTGACTGAAAACGAGAACCCACGACTAGCCGGATGTGTCTCCGGCGAAGACGCTCGGGCGTGAGTAAGATCACGCGGTTGTAGATAGCACAAAATGTATTGAATAATGAACTCGATAACAAAATGGCAGTTACCTTTGCACCGTTGGTAGTGACGAAGTATTTATAGGCAAGAGTAATGTATTTTTGGTGAGGAGACATGTCCTCCGAGATTATAGCAGCGGTTATTCGGTCATGTGAACGTGTTAGTGCTTGTCACGATTTGTAGGGATGTGGTTACGTGAATGGTTCAACTAAATAAGCCAGCGAGTGTCAAGTCGCTACTTGTAGGTTAGGTCGAGGTCGCCACTTGTAATATGGTCGACCTGACTGTCGGGTAGAGCATGGTTCGTACCCGAATTGTAACATGGATCACGAGGTCGTACTAAGTTAGGTCGGGACCTAGTAGGTCGGACCATGGGCTTAGTCGACTGATACTTGAGATGGGCTCTGGGCCTTGTCCTGATTGGGCCAGCCTTATTAAGAATGTGTGGACCAAGGCTGTCTATAATTGGACTTTACTCGTTTGGCCCAACTCGACACTTTTGGTATGTTCACTTACAATTCACCTCATTTGATACTAAATAAATCACAATACTTTCCTAGTTAAGGATATGTTTGTAATTTCCTAGTTAATCGGGGCGGGTTCGGGGCGGGGCGGGGGTAAACCCGAACCCTATAAAAACCCGGCGGATTTTCAATTTTGGATCCCAAACCCGGCCTATTAGGGGCGGGTCTTTTCGGGTTCGGGGCGGGTTCGGGTTTTTTGCCATCCCAGGCGTTTAACACATTGCCTCTGATGCTCTTTATCCGATATGTTGAGGGGTTTTCATCTTGCAACATAGAAATATGTTAGGGTTGGGTGTTAGCCTAGCTAACACCCCTCCGATGCTTAAGTCAGTATGGATTTTAGTTAAATAAAAGGAACAAGAATTTAAAAAAATGTTTAAGAAGAGATTCATACATTGGCATTAAAATTTTAATAAATTTTAACTTATATGTAGTAGTGCTTAAGATGTATAGCTTTCCAACTCCTAGATATTCTGACGCCATCTGGGGTGGACAACCAATATGCTCCTTATCCGGCTTCAGCGTCAATAAGGTAAGGGCCTTCCCATTTTGGAGCCAATTTCCTTGCGTTCAATTCTCTAGTATTTTGGAACACCTTCCTCAATACCATGTCTCCAGCTTGAAACCATCTTATTCTTACATTTCTATTGTATGACCTGGCTATCCTTTGTTGATAGGCTGCCATCCTAATCTTTGTTATGTCTCTAAGCTCATCTACTGTATCCAAATCTTGGGCCGATAGCTGATTGTTGTCGCCTTGAGTTAATAATCCATATCTCACAGTTGGGATCGTTACCTCTATTGGAATCACAACTTCAGTGCCAAATACCAATGAATAAGGCGTTTGCCCAGTAGCATTCTTAGACGTCGTCCTGTCAGCCATAATACGAGCAGTAACTCATCAGCCCATCTTCCCCTCTTCTGATCTAAATGTTTCTTCAGATTGTTGATGATCAACTTGTTGCTTGACTCAGCTTGACCATTAGCTTGAGGGTGCACGATGTGGAAGTTATCAATTTGATTCCCCATCTTGAACATAAATCTCTAGTCTTTTTGCTGATGAATTGGGAACCGTTGTCACAAATGATCTCTGAAGAGATACCAAACCTGCTCAAGATGTTCTTCTTTAAGAAGGAAATGACCTCCTTGTCTCTCACTTGTACGTATGCTTCTGCTTCTATCCATTTAGAAAAGTAGTATGTCATGGCTAACATGAATACTCTTCCTCCAGAAGCTTTTGGCAATTTTCCAACTATATCCATTCCCCACTGCATGAATGGCCAAAATGAAAGTACAGTATGTAGAGGTTCTGCAGGCTGATGTAGGATGTTACTATGTCTTTGGCATGCGTCACACTTCAAGGCGTAATCCATTGCGTCTTGCCTCATCGTCGGCCAGTAGTATCCCGTCTTGAGTGCTTTGGAGGATAACGACTTGCCCCCAGAATGGTTTCCACATTCACCAGCATGTAGGTCTCTTAGTACCTCATTGACTCCTTTTGGCCCTAAGCACCTCATGTATAGACTTGTTGCAGATTTTCTGAATAAGACATTATCGATTAAAATGAATCTGGATACCTTCATCCTACATGATCTTTTGTTCTTGACGTCTGGAGGGATGGTTCCATCTTGTAAGTATTTCTCGATAGGTTGGATCCATGTTGGGCTTGCATCTTGGCTTGGAATAGGTGCATCTGATTGATCTAGGGCTGCACACTCTTCAGTTTGGTCA
The DNA here is from genome assembly GCA_022495995.1 of Adenophora triphylla var. japonica. Classification (NCBI taxonomy): domain Eukaryota; kingdom Viridiplantae; phylum Streptophyta; class Magnoliopsida; order Asterales; family Campanulaceae; genus Adenophora; species Adenophora triphylla. The sequence goes on from JAFEMH010000797.1 coordinate 504,158, forward strand.
ATGGCTGGATATTGGATATAGACGATCGGAATATTAGTTCATCATAGCTCCACACGCTGATCCCAGGTTGGCCAAATCGTCAGCTTCAGCGTTTTCTTCGCGAGGTACCTGTTCTAAAGAAAAACTAACAACACGTGCTGCTAGAGCTTTAACATGTTGAAGATAGAGTGTCATTCTGGAATTCTTAGCTGCATAAGACCCATTAAAATGATTAACCAATAACAAGGAATCAGTAAAGACATTAATATGAGTGATACTTATACTAAGAGCAGTAGATAAACCCATGATTAAAGCGTCATATTCAGCTTCATTGTTTGTTGCCTTGAATTCACAGGAAACAGCTTGAGGGATTAATTCGCCTTAAGGTGATTTCAACAAAATGCCCAACCCTGCTCCTCTAGAGTTGGATGCCCCATCTGTGAACAAATTCCAATATCTAGGAAAAATATTACCTTCAAGATGTTGTACCTCTAGTTCCACCTCAGGTTGTAATGTGGTACTGAAATCAGCTACAAAGTCTGCAAGTGCTTGCGACTTGATTGCACTTCTTGGCTCATAGGAGATTTCATAAGTGCTTAACTTGACTGATCACTTTGCCATTCTTCCTGATATTTCAGGGGTTCTCATGACAGTCCTGATAGGATAGTTAGTTTTTACAATAATATGATGTGTTTCAAAGTAATGACGCAACTTAGTAGATGCAGTAATTAAAGCAAGAATGAGTTTTACTAGATGGGAGTACATGTTTTCCGCATCTAGAAGAGATTTACTTACATAATATACGGGATGTTGTTCACCTTGATTCTCTTTAACCAAGACGGCACTTACCGCGCTTTCTGATACAGCTAGATACAGGTACAGAGGCTCACCGGGTTCCGGTTTGGCTAAGAGTGGTGAAGACGTAAGATACTTCTTGAGGCTTAAGAAAGATTCTTCACGCTGCTCAGTCCATTGAAATAACTTATTTTTCCTCAAGACGTCATAGAACAGTTTACACTTTTCTGATGACTTAGAAATGAATCTGTTCAAAGCCGCTACCCGTCCCGTCAATCTCTGTACGTCTTTGATTGATTTGGGGGGTTATAAGTTAAGGATAGCTTTGATTTGCTCTGGGCTAGCTTCAATTCCTCTCTTAGTCACCATGTAGCCCAGTAACTTTCCGGCTCTAACTCCAAAGTTACACTTTGAAGGGTTCAGCTTCATGTTGAATGCCTCCAGGATGTCAAATGCTTCTGCAAGGTGTTGCACATGGTCCTCCATATTTTTAGATTTCACTACCATGTCATCGATGTATACTTCCATCGTCTTGCCAAGATGGTCCTTGAACATCTTGTTCACTAGTCTCTGATAAGTTCCACATGCATTTTTTAGTCCAAATGGCATAGCAATATAACAATATATACCTTCGGGGGTTATGAAGGCATTGTCTTCCTAGTCCGAGGGCTCCATTTGAATTTGCTGATAGCCTGAAGAAGCAACCATGAAAGTCAGCACATCATGGCCAGCCGTCTCATCTACTAGAGAATCAATATGGGGCAACGGGAATGGATCTTTGGGGCATGCCCTGTTCAAGTCGGTGAAATCTACGCATACACGCCATTTCCCGTTTTTCTTTTCAACTACCACCACGTTAGCGAGCCACTTAGGGTATTGTACCTCCCTGATCATCTTATACATCAGCAGCCTCTCCACTTCTTTCTTGATGATTAGATTCCGTTCTTGAGCAAATTTTCTTCTTTTTTGATGGACCGGCTTGATAGTGGGGTCAATATTCAACTTGTGGGTTATGATGCTCTTGTCTATTCCGTTCATATCTTTATGTTTCCAGGAGAAACATAGATTTCTACTCCTCAAGAACTCGACTAACTCTTTCTCAATTTCAGGAGGTAAATCAGCTCCGACTAGAACTTTAGCTTCAGGGTTGGAAGCGTCTACATGTATTTCTCTTACGTCATACTCCACAACTTCCAAGACGTCCCTGATGTTCTTCTTTAATTGCTATGTTGAATGAGTTGTGGAACACGCTTTCATATCCGTCTTGTAACATTCTTTGGCAGCTTGTTGATCACCTTTTACTCTTATCACACCCCAAGGCATCGGCATCTTGACATATTGATGGTACGTTGACGGAATTGCCTTCATACTATGGATCCAAGATCTTCCCAGGATGATATTATACGCTGACGGACAATCAATTACACAAAACCTTTTCATAGAGTTCAGTCCTTCGACATAAACTGGCAGCCTGATTTCACCAATTGTTTGCTTAGTTTTCCCACTGAATCCTACTAAAACGGACGAATTTTTTATGACTTCCGTTAGAGGGATTGACATTTCTTCTAAGGTGTCTTTCATGATCAGGTTGACCGAGCTTCCGTTGTCGATCAGAATAAGTTTCACTTTGCAGTTGGCAATCTGCAAGGTAATAACCAAACTGTCATGATGATATTATACTGCCTCCTTGTTGAATCTAAATACGTAATCTTTCAAGGTTTCGTCAGGCTGCTATACCACCCTGTAAAGGCCACTCGTTAGTTTTTCAAACACACGATTGCAAGAAAACTGATTAAGAAACATGTTAAGTAATTGAGAGTAAGAGGAGATAGAAATCATAGGCTGATTGGTTAGCCACATCAAGGCGGGTCCAGATAAGGTTAACCCAAAACCTCTACACAAACAAATTTCCTTAAAATGGTGGGGGATGCCAATGATGTCCATCTTCTCTTGATATGGGGCTATGTGTTCTGCAGGATCCGTCGTGCCATCATATTGCTTCATTGGAGGTACTTGAAATCTTTTGGGGATCTCCACACCGGCTATGGCAGGAACGAAACGTGAATCATGATGACTGGTTGGAGATGCTTAATTGAAGAGTAAGGTGATTCCTGGGACCTTCATGAGAATATCTCTGATCTGCTGCACTTCTCTTGCGAGGGTGTTATCTGCAACAGGGTTAGTGGCAACAAATTGATTTAAAGGAGTACCAAACGTATTAAAACTCCCTTTTTGCCCCATAGGAGGTGGGGTTGCAAAGGTGAAACATGTTGATAACGGAATTGGGTTGGACGCAACAGTGGTGCTTTCGGTCTGAACAGTGCCGACCATTGAGATATTGCCTTGATCGTTTCTTGCACTTGGTCCAGCACCCGAGAAAAGAGTCCTAGGTTGCAGGGGTGAAGTCTGAGGCATTCTGACTGTTGGACCGCTGCGCCTTGAGGCTGATATCTCATGTTGCATTCTGTCGATTGAATTGAATATCATCTGATTGGCATACTGTTGCACGTCCATCTGATTCTTCAACTGTTGCATCATGGTCGTCATGTTAGAAACGATATCCAACGAGATCCCAGGAAACGTCATGGGTGAAGAATCTCCCCGGTTGGGAGGATGACTTTGAAGTGTCGCAGCACTGAGCCCAACAGTTGAAGGCGCACCAGATGTCATGGGTAAGTTTGACGTGCTGGTCCTTGCCCCAGTTGTTACAGTGGGTGTAAACATTGCATAAAGTAGGATTGCTCATCTTGATCGGAATCTAAAAAACCAAAGTTTCCACGGATGGCGCCAAATTGTTTTGGACAATTTTCAACGAGGTGAATTTGTATTGAAGAACTTTGGGTACAAATGGAATATAATTCACTATCAAGATGGACGCAATGACGTAACGAGGAAAACCCTTGAACAATCATTCTCCAACAGAAAACCTCGGGAGGCTTTAGGAAAAGTCTACCTTAACCAAAATGTATTGTTATTGATCTTAGTATTTTCGAATACAAAGTGCAGAGTAATAGTGTAATGTGTGTACAGGTGCTTTCTATTTCGTTTATAAGGACAATGCCATCCTTTGACTGGGTCTTCAAGCAATCGTGAAGGTATGGAGTTACTATTTGATCAAATCTGTTTATGCATGACTTTGTTCCTAAAAAGTAGGAAAATATACAACAAACAATTCCTCAAGGCGTTAGTTCAAGATGTAGTTTCAAGATGTTACCTCAAGGCGTATGATCAAGATGTAAAATGTTTCGAGTAGATTTTTCTACCCCAAACTGGTACGATTTTTCTGATTTGGCTATCGATACGAAAAATCGAATCGTATCGTTTACACTAAAGAAACGTCATTTTATTATAATTATTAGAAGTATAAATTCTAATTTATATCAATTATCATTTAATCACTTATATCAATTATCATTTAATCACATTTCTCACTTATTTGTCTAAGTATGCACATTAAAATAAAGTATTTATTACTTGATAAAAAGGTTAATAGACTTTACAAGAGTTTTGCTTTTAAATCAAGGATCTTAAGATAAACAAATAAAATGTGATGGTTTAATTATTAATAAATTTTACCTTTATTTCAATGACTTATTTGTAAAAACCACTTTTCTAAAGTCTTAGTTTAGCAAGTGTATAATAAAATTGTTGGAGATTTAGGGGATCACTGTTCGCCTAGCCCGATACTATCAATTCTAATATGGGAAGAATAATCAACATGAGGTAATATGAAAGAAATAACACATATATTTAGTATCCCAGTTCACCAATACAAGTTTACATCTGTAGGCGATGGCAAGTCAGGATATCATTATAATCAATATATGATGGTTATTACAATTTTGCACATGCAATCAATACGATCTAAGTATGGATACTCTGCATGAACAACACACTCATATATATTTCCTCTCCTCTATCAAAAACACACATCTCGGTCATGACTACGATTGTAGGAGTGCCCCTCATGGCATCTCCTCGGCCCCCTTGCTCTCTTCTTGCACTATTTGTGGCTATCTCTTGTGTATCCTGGCTCTATCCGTCAAGCACATCAAATTATGATCGAAATTATATTTATATAGGTGTAGGTGAATCCCTAAACTTTATCCTACAAGAAAGAATCCGTTCTGAATACAGAATCAAATTTGAGCTGGAAACGGCTTATCACGTCCATGCTTTATATTGTGCACGACCGTGTCATTAAAATCCTCCGGTGGCACGACCGTGTTAGACCCTTTTTGTCAGTTTGCTTCCTTTTTCTCCTCTTTGAACATTTCTATATTGACTCAAACTCGTCTGTTGTTTAGACTTCTTCTCCTCCTTCATTTTCATGTTGGTTTAGACTACATAACCCAACATAAATGTGTTAGAAAATTTGATAAAAGGATATATAGGAATTAAGCTTTATAAAAAGAAAGATAGACATTGTTTTAGAAAATAGATCAAATAACTTTTGATACACTTGCGGTTAAGATTTGGAATTCATATAGGTGATCAATAATTAAGATTTTTAATCTTTTTAGAATTTTAAGTCAATTTAATTTTACTGTAAAAATAAAAATAAAAATAAAAATAAAAATAAAAATAAAAATAAAAATAAAAATAAAAATAAAAATAAAAATAAAAATAAAAATAAAAATAAAAATAAAAATAAAAATAAAAATAAAAATAAAAATAAAAATAAAAATGTTCCATGTGCAGGTAACTGCGGCTCACCACTTTGAAAAATGAAGGCAGGCGAGGCCTCCCACTCCTTGGCCCAGCTCAATCAACCACCTCCATAAGCCACAACCATCTCGCCGCTGACATTTGCATTTCCAATCATTCTATCCTCTCCAATTTTGGAAATCATCTCATTATTCTAATAAAAAAATGCAAATCCCGGTGTGTCAAGCGCTTCTCAGCGTTCTCGCCTTGCGGGGTTTGGAGAGGAAACTATTTGCTAGAGCCTTTCCCTCCCTGACAATTGCCAAGAGAATGTTCGTCAAGGTTCGAACTCGTGACCTTATAGTCACCAAAGGAGCAACTTAACCGTTACGCTCGCTCTCAAATCATCTCATTATTCTAAACGACTTAATTCTGTCCACTTGAATTAAATTATTTTATTTAATGAAACCACTTTTACAATCGCAACAACTTTTCAATCATTATTTTCTACTTGACTTTCTCTCTCATACATCACTTTTCATATTCACAACACAAACTACACAAACATTTTTTCTTAATCCTCGTACCCAACTCAAAAATCCTATTTTGAGTTGAACGGAGAGAGTATTTCCGTGCGCTCTTGCCCCGAAGGCTTCAGGGTGAAATATGGACGGCCCTCCTGGTGGATCAACTGAGACTAACACTTTTGTAATTTTGCCACTGAAATATGAAAGCCACAGAATCCGTCAACAAGAATGAGAAATGTGTGTGTGTGTGTGTGTGGAAGTGGTCTTGCTTGAATTTACCTAAAACATGACAGCTAAACAAACTATACATCATGTAACAAATGTGAACCCTCGTGTAAATTACGTACACTCATGTGGCCTTGTAATCCTACTTTTAACATCACTATATAACGCGTCGTAGTGATCAAACGAATATTCATTATTTTCTATCTTCGTTTTTCAGTTAAAAATTTCTCAGTTCGCTCTAGTTAACCATGGAATTAACTAAGAAAGTAACGACATTTATCTTGATGGCGGCGGCTATTTGGGCGGAGACGACGACAATGGGTAAAGGGAAAGTCTACAAAGTAGGCGATTCCGCCGGGTGGACCACCAATGCTAATGTTGATTACAACAAATGGGCTTCTTCCAAGGCCTTTCATGTTGGTGATACCATTCGTAAGTTCCTAATTTTTTACGTGTGCTTATTTTAAAAGTATCGAATTGTGTAGCATTACTCAATAGAGAAACAAATGAATATTAATAGTATAATGTGCAGTTTTCGAGTACAAAACAAACAACCACGACGTGATGGAAGTGAGCCACGCGGACTTCCGAACCTGCAATGCTGAAGCTCCGATCAGAACCTACTCCTCCGGCAACGACTCATTCACCATCAATGCCCCGGGACACTACTATTTTATCTGTAGTGTCCCGGGCCACTGTCAAGCTGGCCAGAAAGTCGATATTAGGGTTTTGAAAACAAATCTCCCAAAAACAAGCCCAAGTCCATCAGCCTCTTTACCCGATGATCCAATGGCACCAAGTCCAAGCCCAGCAATGAACAAGGCTGAATCTGCTAAGGTTACTAAGTGGGCTGGGCTGTCCGTAATAGCTGCTGCAATTTATGTTTATGGCTTTACCTATTAGGGGTAGATTGGGTAATAATATTACCAATTATCAAATCTATAATTATGCATATTTTTATTTTTTTAATTTTTTTTTTTTTTTTTTTTTTTGCGTTGGACTCTTAACTATACTCACTCCGTCCCGGAACAATCTTCACACTTTCCCTTTTGGACGTCCCAAAACTTATTTCACACATTTAAAACTTACCTAAAATGGAAAGGAATCTTTACTATTCCCTCCACTCATTCTCTCTCCTACATTATTTTAATACTCACAACACAATTATAATTTACTATTCTCTCCACTCATTTTCTCTCCTATTTTATTTTCACACTCACAACATTTTTAATATAATACTCCCTCCTTAAAACCAGTGCAAACAGTATTTGTGAACATTGTTCCGAAACGGAGGGAGTATACATCAAGCCCGTTTTTTTTCTGAATAATGAAAGTTTATTTCCACTATATGAAAGTTTATTTCCACTATACACTTCTCCTCCGTCTCATAATTAGAGTTGCGATTAGTGCAAAGTCAGAATTTTTTGAAAAAGGGGTCGAGATTATTTTTGTGATAATTATTATAACTGAGATATCCAAATTTAATATTCCCTCCGTCCCATCTGAAGCTTTACCTTTTAGTCTTTTACCCAAATGAGTGTTTCGGTAGAAGCTTCACATTTTTTAAAATGGAAAAGGTTTATTAATATTCTATTATACCCACTAACTTTTCTCTTTTACACATTTAAATTATGGGTTCCACTTGTCATATTCACTCACTTCTTCTCTCTCACAACCCTTCTCACACTCCCATTATTTTTTAATATATATATTATTTGGTGAAGCATGGGCCGGGACGGAGAGAGTATACAAGTAGGTCAACATATTAATTGGTGAAAATTTTTCTCAAAATTAATTAAGGAGGTCAAAACGTATACATCTAATATTTTTAGGGCCTGTTTGATAACCAAATTAAGATCTTAATTTGGAACACTTTAAGAGATTAAAAAATTAAGCTTGTTTGATAAGGTAAATTTGAATCATTTAAATAATTAAGATTGTCTTAAAAAAGGCTATTTATTTTAAGTGGGCAAGGAGTAGCTTAACAAGGTAAGAGGTGGAAAGAATGAGAAAAAAAAAAAGGAATGAGTTCAAATTCACACATCAACATATTTTATTTATTTATTTATTGTTACTTCCTTTTGTTGAAATATTTTTTCTTTTCATACAAATTATATTTGACCAAGTATGAAAATATAATTTTTTTTAATATTAACATTTAATAATATTTTTATTAAAGTATCATTATATAATTTTTTTATTATTTGTCAACATTTGTGATCATATTTACCAAACTAATCAAGATAAATATTATTATGGGATAAAGAAAGTACAAATAGAAATATTTAAATATTATAAGATTAAAATTTAATTATAATTATAATAATAATAATAATAATAATAATAATAATAATAATAATAATAATGTATATGTCAATAATGAATTTATTTTATTATAAAATCATAAATATTATTCATATAATATTTTAAATGTTGAGTTGAAATTCTGAAAATTCAGATGTAAGTGGTTTGTCATTATCAAACAAACATAAGTCTTCAAAATTCAGCAACTTAATGATTTCAGCTCTACATTTTCAGAGCTTAATTTTCAGTTTTACCAAACAGGCCCTTAGTAATAAAAATTCATTTTTTAAAAATTTGAAAGTGCTAAAATTGACACAATACCCGAAAGCTTCACGTGACAGCGCTCAACGACTTATGTTTTAGTAATATAGTATAGATAAAAAAGACAATTTATTTGATTTAAAGAATAAAAAGAAGGGTATAATTAAGATAAAGATTAACAGAATCAAAGATAAAAAGATTACGATATGATTCAAAAAAATTATCCAAATTTATAAAATCACATTTTGCATTTACAATTAAAATTAAAATTAAAATGCTTTAAATACAGCTATACAGTCCTCACCCAATCCAATCTCTTATTCATTGACTCCCTCCCTCCCTCCCTACACAAATTATATAAGTCTTGATAATTTTCTCTTTGAGATTAATTCTACGGCCATGGCTTCCAATTGGATTTTGCTAGTAATGGTGGTGGCGTTGATGAGGGTGGTGGCCGGAGAAGTGTACACGGTAGGCGATTCCGCCGGTTGGACTAATATCGGCCAACTTGATTACAAGAATTGGGCTGCTATCAAGACTTTTCGCGTAGGCGATACCATCAGTACGTATCTTCTTTTTTCTCTATTTATTTTATTTTATTTTTCTTACTTTACGAAAAAATAGAAAATAGATTTTCCATCATTATTTATTCGAATCAGTTGTTTAGGATAATTATTGATCTAATGAATTCGTCACATTTATTGGATTAAAAATTGATCCAAAATTTTTCATTCATTTTGGTTAGGAATAAAATGATTGTAGTTTCTCATTTATTTTTCAAGAATTAAACTTCATTGAGAAATCCATAAAATTTAAATTAATTCTTCACTAAAAAGGGATTGACATAAGTTTAATAGAACCATTCAAATTAAATACTCCTTTGTCCCGGGGCGAATCCAGGATTTTAGAACCGTGTAAGCTTGGTATTTAAAAAATATTGTAAATAATAATGACAGTGAAAAATAACTTCATATATTTAAAAAAAAATTATTTATTATTTTTTTTTTTTTTTTTTCACGATAACATATGAGGATTCATGTTAGCCGACCCCAAATTATTTTGGGACTAAGGCTTTGTTGTTGTTGTTGTTGTATTTAAAAAAAAAAAAAATTATATATATAAAAAAAGTTACATATAGTAGGTAATTTTATTTTTTTTTAAAACAAATTCTGAGGTGGTTGGAACCCACGTCAATTGCTCTTTGGATCTGCCCTGCCTTTGTCCTATATATAATAAGTGAGATCGAAGTTGAATAAGACTGGTATTAAGAAAAACTTAATACGGAGGAGGTAGTATGAATGATTAAGTAGAAGAGAGAAGATGAAAAAGAGAGTAATAAGTAATAACAAGTGAATTGTTGTGATTAATATGTTAAATGAGATTCGTTGAATAAATAAGTAATAATATTTGATTATTTTACGCAGTCTCCCTTGTTATAGAACATACGAAAGTAAAATAACGAGATGAGACGGAGTTAGTAATTTACTACTTTAGCAATTGTATGCATAAGAAAGTAGGCAATCTACAAATAAATGATCATATATTGTTAAATAATTTCCATAAAATTATGTTAATATTAATTGACTCAAGGATTATTACTCTTTTTGTTTCCAAATTAACCTCACTATTATTTTGAGTTACATTTTGATAAATTGATTTCTCGGCTCCTTTTGTAATAGATATGGATATGTATCCTTGCTAATATTGATTTTCATCTTATAAATTTATAATATTCCAAGTATATCAAGATATGAAATAATATATATACTCCCTAATTGTTAAAATAGGATTATCCTCCGCAACTAAAAACCTTTAGTTATGATTGTATCTGGTATAAACTTTAAGGATTCGTTTGTTATCCTGATAGGATTAATTCGTATTAATAGTGAAGAAATTAATAATATCATCCTTTTTTTGGGATAAATATGAAGGGGTAAAGAGATGATAAGAGGCCCTATCCGAATTGTTAGGATTAATCTTAACCCTTTCTAAGAAGGGCTACCAAACGGCTCCTAATAGTGGAGATAGCGGGTTTGAATCATTTCATATTAGAGATAACGAGTTTGAATCATGTTAAACTGGCGAGTTCAAATCCTGTTAATAACATGTGCTAGCCTAGTATATTGGCTATTTGATGTAGTTTAATAGCATTTTATTTTTAATAAAATAAAAATATTCTCCGCACTTTTTTTATTTAAATACTTATTTAGAAACGGTTAGAGTAATTAATAAATATCCCAATTTTACCACATCCTTTTGACTTAAATTTCCTTTTTTTTTTTTTTTTTTTTTTTGTTATATTTTTGTTAAATTTCTTCATTCTACATTTAATATTTTATGTACATAAATAATTATTTTTTCATGTAGAATTTGAGTACAACAAAGAGTTCCATAACGTTGTGAGGGTGACCCACAAGAACTTCAACGCATGCAATGCAACCACTCCTTACACAACCTTAACCTCCGGCGCCGACTCCTTCAAAATAAAAAGAACCGGCCACTTCTACTTCATCTGCAGCCTCCCCGGCCACTGCGAGGCCGGTCAAAAGGTCGACATCCGCGTTCCAGCTACCCCAGCTCCACCCAAGGCTCCCGTTGCTCCGATAGCCCCACTACCATTCCCGGCCTCGCCACCTCCGTCAGTTCCAGTACCGTCGCCGGAACTTGCACCTGCACCTTCCCCTAATGGCTCCGGTAAATACTCAGTCAAGATTTGGTTGACCGTTGTGGCCCTTGCATTTGGTGTTTTTGGATTCACGTTTTAAGGGAAAAGAATCACTGTTTAACTTTTGACTATTTTAAAGTTTGGGTTTTTAGATTAGGGTTTATGTTCTTTGATTTGGGATGATAAATATTGGAGTTTTATTATTTATAAGTAATTTAAACTGTTTTGTGATTATCTCCTTTTCTTTTATTCCTATATATTATCTACATTGATTTCTTTATATTAGCATCTATTTTATTTTTTACGCTTTCTTAAATATGTGAATTTACATGTATACCAAATTAATATTTAATAATTGTCAAAATCTTACAAAAACGCGTTTTTTTTTAAGGTTAGAAAAAACGTGTTTTGATTCCTCTGCTAGTGCCAGTGATAGAGTAACAAAGTGTCAGTACAAGTATTATTAAGTGTCAGAGTTAGTGTAAAAAAGTGTCAGTGTAAAAAGTGACAGTGCATGTATTATTAAGTGTCAGTGTTAGTGTAAAAAAGTGTCAGTGTTAGTGTAAAAAATGTCAGTGCATGTATTATTAAGTGTCAGTATAAAACAGTGCCAGTAGAGTAAAAAAAATGTCAGTGTTAGTATAAAAAAGTGTCAGTGTAAATAGTGTCAGTGTATATATTATTAAGTGTCAGTAAAAATGGTTTTTCCCTAATTAAAAAAAACACGTTTTTTATAATACCAACTCTTAATAATTATGAAAATAATAGTAAAAAGAAATTATGAAAATAATATTATATTACACAAATATATGTGCATTTAAAAAGACTAAATTAGTTTCTTTTTTGTTTTAAAAAATGTAGTTTATATAACCTTTATATGGTTTCATCAAGAAAGTATTATGATTTTAATTTAATTTTAGTTGTTATTTAAATGTATACAGTTTAATTTATTTGAAAATGCAAATACTTTTAATTTATTTGAAAATGCAAATACTTTTAATAAAAGTTAAATGAGTCGATCGAGCTCGATCAAAACTTGTCGAACATAACGTAAGCAAAAATATCAAGCACAAATCAAAATTGATCCAACTCATTTAGTTTAACGGCCCAACCCAGAAGGGTTTATGCAAGATGCATACTCCCTCCATCTCGCTAATATTAGCACACTTTTTTTTTTGGGCGTCTCGCTAATATCCGCACACTCCCAAAAAGGAAACTTTATATTAATAAAATATTCACCCAATCCCACTCATTCTCTCTCCTACATTATTTTAATACTCACAACACCATTATAATTTATTACACCCTCCACTCATTCTCTCTCCACTCATTCTTTTACACTCACAACATTTTATTAAAATATTATATTCCTTAATTCCCGCACAAACAGTGTTTGTGCTAATACTAATGGGACGAAGGGAGTACTTCCCAAACAAATGGTTTCTTGAAACTTAAATAAAAGGATTTTTGATAAGATATTGTACTGTGTCAAATCAAACCACATTACATAAATTAATTTAATCTTTATTATTCTGTATTTTATTTAATATTTTTGTATCTTTATTAAAATTTAAATAAACTAATTCTAATACTAACCCTCATTTTGTATTTTATTTAATATTAATTTTATCATTTGTTATCTTCATTGCGACAAATAAATAATCAAGTTCTCTCCATGATCGACATTGTAAAGTGTTTTTCTTTTTCGACCTCTCTCTTCCTCTAGTCCCTTGAACATTCGCATTTTTCACTTTTACTCCGTAATCACAGAAAATTTTAACAATTTGAAAATGAGTTGCGGTCTAAATCGTGGTTTGAATCGTAGTATAAATCATATTTTGAACCACGGTCTGGACCACATAATTGAACCGAGATTTGAACCAAACCGAACCAAATCATAACGGTTTAATTTGGTTCGATTTGAATTTTTTCATAATTTGATTCGATTTGAATTTTTTTCAAATCGATAACTATTGGTTCGGTTCATAAATTTCCCAACCAAACCATTTACACCCCTAGCAAAATTTCTAAAATACCATTAACCTTTTGAGGTCGAAATGAACAAACTAGATGACAAATAATCTAACATACCATTAATTGTCGAAATCGAAATAAACAAGGGTGAGTGACCGGGAAGTTCTAAAAGGTATCATAATGTTCGAAAAGTTTTTTCTCCATGTTGTATTATAGATGCAGTATTATATTCACATATGAGTGAATATAATAATATTGTATGCAGTATTATATATTACTGCATAAGAACTTCCAAATCATTTCGATTTAATGAGGAACTTAAGGGGAAGTGATTTGTTCCCGAAGAAACTTTCGGGTAAAATTCCCAATAAACAATAAGGCTCCGTTTGTTTCGACGTAAAACATTTTTCGAAAAACATTTTCTGGAAAATGTTTTCCTGTAAAATGTTTTACGGAGGTAGAGCGTAAAAATTTTACGGAGGAAGGGTGTAAAATGTTTTCGGGTGTTTGGTAAAACGACTCATATTTCACAAGGAGGCCTACCCCACCCCCTACCCACCCACCCCCCCCCCCCCAATTTTTTTTTTGTAACCGCCCCACCCACCCCCTGCCTACCCCACCCCCACCCACCCCCAAATTTTTTATTTTTATTTTTTTGTAATCGCCCCACCCACCCCCTGCCTACCCCACCCACCCCCAAATTAAATTTTTTTTGTAACCGCCCCACCCACTCCCCCTAAAAAAAAAATTTTTTTTTTTAATCGCCCACCCACCCTGCTTTATCCCCCACCCACCCCCCAAAAAAAAAATATTTTTTTTTGTAACCGCCCCACTCCATCTCGCCTACCCCACTCACCTACCCCCCAAAAAAAAAATTTGGGGGGTGGGGGAGGTAAACGAGAGGTGGGTGAAGCGGTCTAAAAAAATAAAAAAAAAAATTTTTTTTGGGGGTGGGTGGGGTGGGGTAGGCAGGTGGGTGGGGCGTTGCCAAAAAAAATTAAAAAAAAATTTTTTTTGGGGGCGGGTGGGGGTGGCGGGTAGGCAAGGGCGGGTGGGGCGATTACAAAAAAAAAAAAAAAATTGGGGGAGGAGGCGAGGGGTGGGTGGGCGGTTATCAAAAAAAAATTTTTTTTTTGGTGGGGGTGGTGGGGTGGGTGGGGCGGTTATCCAAAAAAAAATTAAAAAAAATTTTTTTTTGGGGGTGGGGTGGGTGGGGGGTAGTTAAAATTTTTTTTAATTATTATTATTATGTTGTATCGGGCGTAATATGAGTTGTAAATTAAGGCCTCCATTTTTCGAAAAATATTTTGCTTAGGACAAGGTCAGTAGTAGGTCGTTTTACTTAGAAAGGGCGTAAAATGTTTTTCGGAAAACGTTTTACTTAGGCAACCAAACAGCGGAAAACAAGTTATTTTCCGAAAAATATTTTTCGGGGGCTAACCAAACGGCGTAAAACGAGTTATTTTTCGAAAAACGTTTTCCGAAAAATGTTTTACGGCGAAACAAACCGGCGAAACAAACAAACGGAGCCTAAGAATGGTGAACTTTACCGCTTACAGAGCATAGGCCGGAATTAATTTTAGATGGGCCTTATTTTGGGTTAATATAAAAGCCTGTCAACATCTTCCAGTCCAGGCCTTCTTTTGGGCCATTTCTTCTTTTCTTTTCAAAACCAGATAACGCCACGCGCTAGACAGACAAGAAGGCAGGGAGGGAGGGAGGTAGAAACCACCACCGATGGCAGTTCAGGTTTCTGGTATACGCCTCAATTCCCCTGCAATCACCAGCTCGTTTCTTCGCCGCCGCAACACTCCATCCTCCACCGTCGCCGCCATCTCAGCTCAATCATCGTCTCCTTCTTTGGCTCCCACAATTCAGGCAAGCTACAATTAATATCAAATTGCAATTTCTACAATTAATATCAAATCCCGTAATTATTTCAGTATTCTTACATTTGATTAGGAAAGGATTTCACCCTACATTGTTTTTTTTTGTATGTTGTTAAAATTCTTCAGTAGGTCTAGGAACAGCCTTTCTCGTTGTTGAGTTGCCTATATATTGATATAATTTCTAAAGTGTGTGTCTTAAGCTCTAAATTTCAACATTCAGATAGTTGGTGGGAGGAATCCAAGTTGGTATGATAATGCTAATTTGCAGTCTAGTAACATATTCGAAGAAGACGACGAAGAAGAATTTAACTGGAAGGATCTTGAATCTGATCTATATCACTGGACAAAAGGATTACGGCCTGTTCAGGTACGGTCAAAATTTGTGCTAGTGCAACTCGGTCTTAATTTGGTAGTGTGAGTGATTAATTTATATTCTGAATTAGTATATTCCTATTTCTAGTGGTATCCTGGTCACATTGGAAAAACAGAAAAAGAACTCAAGGATCAGTTAAAATTAATGGATGTTGTGATAGAGGTGCGAGATGCAAGGATCCCAATGTCCACAAGTCATCCACAGGTTCGGTTGGTTTGGTTTACTTTTTAATTTATTTTTTTAGGATGTGGCTCATACTAGGATTTATATATATGCAGATGGAATCTTGGCTTGGTAATAGAAATCGAATCTTGGTGTTGAATAGAGAGGACATGATATCCACTGCAGATCGGAATGCGTGGGCAGCTTATTACAGTAAGCAAGGAATAAAGGTTATTCTTGCCAATGGGAAGCTTGGAATGGTATTGGATTTTTATTTTTTATGCTTTGTCTGTGTGTCAGTGTGTGTGTTTTGTTCTGTGAGTATGGCAAGGTAACTCATACCTGGGTGACAATTACAACTCAAACTAAGGGCTTGTACTTGGGAAGTGCAGGGAACCATTAAGCTAGCGAGGTTAATAAAGACATTAGCTACTGGGGTGAATGTTAAACGCAAAGCAAGAGGGCTGCTTCCACGCCCAGTAAGTCTTTATGTAATTTATGGCTTTTGCTGGCAGTATATTGTGATTTTACATTTTCCTTTACAGAAATGCAAATAATAAATAAGAAATAATTAAAGAAGAAGTAGAAGTAGAAGTAGAGAGAGAGAGAGAGAGTTTGTATTGCATTAGCATGGTGGGAAAGCAGATGTAGGGATAACCTAAGTAGTTATGTGTTTCATAAATCATTGTAGTACCTTTAGTTCCAACATTGAGATTTTATATTATGCAATTATGTTTTAGTCTCAGGCTCTCAGCTGTCTTTACTGCTTGGCAGGTTCGAGCTGGAATTGTTGGATATCCAAATGTAGGTAAATCGTCTTTGATAAACCGTTTGCTAAAGCGTCGGTTGTGTCCAGCAGCTCCAAGACCAGGTGTTACTAGAGCACTGAAGTATGTTCTCAATTCTTTCTTCTTGATGCCTAAAGAAAATTATGATTATTATGAATGCAGATGATATTGGCAGCAATGTCTTAGGAATTCAAGGTTTAGTTCAAAATTGATTTCCTAGGAAAGGGGCTGATTTATAGAGAAATTGAAAATAGAAAAGACTTCTATAACTTTGTGCAACATAATAGTAGGGAGAGGCTATAAGTGGCTTGCTAAGAGACAAGCTGGAAATGATAACAGGACTCAATTTTGATACATTGACAGAAAAACACATGCTATTTATTTTTGTATTTTCATTTTTGGTAGATTATCTTAGATATTACCAAGTCTGAAGTTTCTGGTGAAAACTTGCTACCACTTTGCATCACCAAAGCATGGAGCTAAAAATAATACCTTCCTACTTCAACATATGGATATATAACAGCAAGGACTTCGTTTTTTCATTATCAAGATCTAACTTCTTCATTTTCAAGAAAATGAACCATGTAGTACCAGAACTATCTGAATCTCTAGGGTTACTTGTTAAAATTATTGCAGTTAACAAAGAACTTATCAGTGGGGTCTAAACGGAACCCAAATCCGTACTGACCGGGTCGACCAGCAGTTTATCTCAGTTTGAACTTTTAAATTTTGAATGATAAATTGCTCATTGCATTGACTTTATATTTGTATATCATCAGTTTCAATTCTTATGACCTCTCTTGTTTTTTTTGGAAAAGATGGGTACGTTTTGGAAAAGATTTAGAGTTGCTAGACTCCCCTGGCATAATCCCAATGAGGATCAGTGATCAATCTGCAGCAATTAAGCTTGCCATATGTGATGACATTGGAGAGAAGTCCTATGATTTTGTTGATGTTGCGACTGTTCTTGTACAAATGCTCTCAAAAATTCCAGAAGCTGGTATTTCCTCTCATCTTATATAATTTTTTCCGTCTGAATTTTGAATAATTATAACTAAGAAATATGGTTCATTGTGTATCTTCTTCATGCCAGGTAATGAAGTTCTTTGTAACCGCTACAAGATTGATGCTGATAGTAGCTGTGGAAGAATGTATGTCTTAAAGTGTTGTATCTCTATAGAAATTATTTTCAATTTTCGGGTGTTTTTGTTTCCAAAGCTTCTATGAACACTCAAATGAACCGTTTCACAACACAATTGCCAAAATCTGAGGGTTATTTTTTTCCTGCAGATTTGTTCGGAAGGTGGCAGGTCAATTGTTCAATGGTGACAGTAATCAAGCTGCCTTCCGTATCTTGTCAGACTTTCGGAAAGGGAAATTTGGTTGGATGTCTCTTGAGCGACCTCCCACATAATTGCCATGAAGGGCCCCACAAAATGTCTCCAAGAGGTCAGATTTTCAAACGTATCTACAACCGTCAGATTTAATAACGATCCTAAGTCGAGTTGCATAAAAGCACATGATAGTAATGGCTTTCAGGATCTTGTAAGCAGACTGAATTCTGAGTCAGGCAAGAAAGCTCCAACTCACCCTGTGAGTCAATGTTGCCATCTTAAACGGCTCATAAAATACGGTCTTGCATATCTGACTTGTTGAGGGTCGGCTTGTGTAGTGTTTTTATCTCAAGGTATACATTACTATTATACCAAAAGATAGATGTGTGTACAATGTAGAGTAAACATCGGCGTCTTATATCGTTTTGTTTTGGCCTTTTGGTGTAGTGTGTGTTGTGCGCGGTGAAAGTGGTTCACACCAACAATTAGGTTATGCTACAACATCAATATGGACACAAACAATATGACGGAAAATAAATAATAAATAAGACAAGATTTAATTAGGTTCACCCCAACATCAACCGAGCTACGTCCACAGACCAATCAACACCTTTACCACGATATTATGGAATTACAACAACACGAGTTTTAATCAAGAAGCTCGCAAAGACACTCCACTTACCTTAACAACCAATGTAGTTGACCGGGAAAGTTTGTTGGTGAAATTGCACCTGACCCGTTTAACAAGTGATTCCAATGAGCCGAAAGCATAGTATCAGTCAATTATAAAAGCGAAACTACGGCAAATGAACTGCACTTGATCCACAACTACGGGTTAAACCATCTCAACACCGCTCCGCCCCGCTCGCTCGACGGGTTTAGGTGAGAGTAACATGGTTACATCTTATAGTAATTAATGTAGATCTTATAATCTTGTAGTAAGTAAATCTTACAGCAAGTATAGTGAGTAAGATGAGTTGCATCTTATTTGGAAGATTTGGACGGTCGTGCAGTCCAAATGCACAGGCCCCAAATTCGTTTCACTGCACAAACAAAAATTCGACCATACAGAAAAGCACCGAAACCAAATGAAACAGAACCAGCAAGCGGATTAAGAACACCCTCAAATCAATGAAAAACATGGATCTTACAAACAATGGAGAAATTCTGAAGGCAACTATATGATACATGAACAAGCAAGTCTGACACTACAAGAAGACTGATCAGCTAAACTTACAAGTGGATTTCGACGTTATTTGGCAATCTGGGAGTACTAATCATCTTGCAATTGTGGGAGCATAATCGTTGTTTGACCAGCTGTGTTTGACCCGACACACTCGGATTGCCCGGAGAGGTCTTTCAACCTCAACTTCTCCAGAAACTTGATTCTCCAATTGTAAGCAGTATTTCCCAAACATAGAAACACTTACATGTAGTCTGAAATCGAGACCAAACAAAAACTTAATCTCGAGTCTGTTCAGTTCGCGTGTGCTTACTCCACCAACTTTGGCATAGTATGCGTTATCGAAGAATCTGAAAACCATGGCAATACTACTTAATAGTTTGAGCGATGAATAACAACAGTAGTTAATGCTCCCAAAATAGCAAAATTGTTCAAATTATCCATTTCAACTTTGTGCATAAAAAGAGAGTTAAATATCCGGAATGAGTAACTACTAATGCATTCCCCTTAAAGAGTCTAAATGAGTCTTGTTTCAGAAAATAACATACTCCCTCCGTCCCTAAATAAATGTCTAAAAAAAGTTTCAAATTTGCTCTTGATCAAGAGCAAATTTGAAACTTTTTTTTAAACATAGATTAGCAAAAAAGATACTTTGAACGGTATAAACCGATGTACGAACATGGGTCATGGCCGGGCAAGGTCCAATTGATTGGGCCCAAAATATAATTCATACAAGTCTCAATTACGACAAATTGAGTGGGTCTTCCCTACCTTTGCTCGTCACGCCTCCTCGTCATTTCCCACTATGTCGACCTAGACATATCAGAGCGAATGATAACTAATGCAAATAACACATTCTCATATGCCGAGCAAGGCATCCAACAAGGCCGACCTCGGCCTCATTAGAAGACGAGTAGCTCCTCCTCGGTTATCAACAGAGGAAATGGGCTTCCCTATTCTTACTCCTCTCTTCCTCCGCGTCAACTCAAGGCCGACCAAACATCACATGCCGAGAAGCGTGCCTCCTAGGCACACGTGCAGAATGATATAAAATTTTACTTTCAAGTGTACAGAAGAGATTTAGAACGAAAGGAGGGAGTCAAAAGCAAGTATTCCAGACATCAAGGCATGCACACCCAATTTTATCCCCTCTCCGGTCTAAAACAAGTGTCAATTTTTTACCAAAATTTTAGTCCAAAATAAGCGCTTTTGAGTTGAAAGCATTCGAATTCCTATTTACCCTTACATTGAAACTTTGATCATTGTATTAATTGTTGTAGTGAGTGAAATAATGTTGAAAAGAGAAACAAACGATAAGAATAAATTTCATACTTTATTGATTTTCTTAAAAAGGGTGAAAAGTCAAAAAACGACGCTTATTTTGGAACTGGGTGAGTAACGGATTAAGGGATCAGAAACTTACGCGTCATCAATAAATTTTGTTGCGACCATAACGCTGGTGATTAGAAGCCTATGAACAGTAAGGGAAGTCAACCGGACATTATGGCGTTGACTGAATTTATCCATGTAAATTTGAGCAATAACAAAGCAGGATGGACTGCAGCGTGAGTACTTGAAGATGCGATCAATGTATTGTCGAATGCCAAGAGTTGGTGCTCTTGAACCATGAAATATTGTTATCACGTCTTTACTTTGCGTTGTCTCGAATAACATTTCGTTTTTCTGAACGGACCTTTCGAGAAGTGAAGAAAGAAGCGAGAGAACTCGGGGATTTCCTGCATTCCCTTTGACCTTTTCATTAAGGCCTAAACTGAAGTATATATCTGAGATTGACGTTTCTGGTTCAACTGCCAAATCTTCCATATCCAAGCAAAGCTGCACTTTATTTAATAAATGGATGATTAGCACAAAAATAATATCCCAGGATAGAATCAAGATGAAAAGTTAAAGAGCTCTTTCAATGTGTGTGTGTGTGTGTGTGTGTGTGGAGGAGAGAGAGAAGTACACGAAGTTAAATATAAAATGGTTTTGAATATGATAGAAAACAACATAAGAGAGTTTTGTAACCTTGTTTGATACTGAAATCAGTGCCAAGTAAGACCAAAATATCACATAAAGTCATACTCTATCTGTCCACTAAATATATTCCCATTTCTACTTTGGTTTGTCCAAAAATTCCAAATTTGAGTGATTAAAATAAGGCTCCGTTTGATTCACGGAAAATAACCCCCGGAAAATGATTTCTTGGAAAATATTTTTCGGAAAATGAAAATGCTTTCCGGAAAATATTTTCCGATGTTTGGTGAATCTTAAGAAAACATTTTCTGGAAAACATTTTCCGATGTTTGGTAGTTTCATTAAAGTAACTTTCTAAAGGTAAAATCGATACAAGCAAAGGAAAATGAGGAAAAGGTTTTCCGTAAAACAACTTCCTTAGGTAGAGGTAAGGAAGTCATTTTCCTTAGAAATCAAGCTCATTTTCCATTGACCCGAAAAATGTTTTCCGTTGACTTCATTTTCCGGTGTTTACCAAACACCGAAAAATGGGGAAAACATTTTCCGGAAAATGTTTTCCCCCAAACAAACGGAGCCTAAGTAAACTTCCTAAACTATACTACTAAATGTTTGAATGGTCATTTGGTACGAGCATAATTCTTACTTTCATTAAAGAAAATTCTTACTTTCACCGAGGATAATAATGGAAAGGAAAACATACCATTAAAATGTTACAATAGTCAAATAGGAACATCGTTATTGGAAGAAGGGAGAATTCAAATTCTAAAATCCCGAGACAAATACCCTCAATTCTAAGGCTACCCTTTTCCTTCAAGATTTCAAACAACATTTTTCCCTCCATTAGAGTGCCTAAAGTAATTTCATGGCAACAAAAAAGGAGAAATCTTAATTGATTCTCATTTCTACCAATCCTGCATCATCAGTTGCTTTAATATTCCTAATTTTTCGAACTGCAATGGCTACTTTATGAATTGGGTTGAACCTTCTATGATGGATATTGATGAACAAATACGGAATTCTATTAATCGAGGAAAAAGACCAAAGAGATCAGTTTCTTAGCATACCAAATATCACAAATCCAACACTCCGCTTAATTCACCGAAGCAGAGACAAATGAAAACTCGGAAGATTTTCCATAATCACCAAACATTCATAAATTCATCAAACAAAACAATGATAAGAAACTAATCAAAGTAAACAAGTAAAGGAAGAGACTCTTCTTCGTTTATATCGTGACTTAAAGCTCCGCTTACAGAAAAAAAGTAAATCTCTTTCGTCTCGTGTCCTTTCTCGTGGCGAAATAATTAGCAACTAAAATACTAGTAACACAAGTAAGAAACTGCAACAATTCAACTCCTCAAAAATTAAGTGCCAATGGTTCAAACCTCAGCGAACAGCCCTCGACAGGGGAAGGCTCTAAAGAAATCTGGTTACCCTCTCCCAACCCCCGCCCCCGCTTGGCGCACCGGGGTTTGCCCTTGCCCTTTTATTGACATTCCCTAGAAGAAACCCTAACCAACAAACAAACTCCCTCAAACTCCCCAGAAGAAGCCCTAACTAATTAACAAACTCACACACCTCTCAAATTCCGATTCAATACCAAAATTAACTTAAAAAGCAAAGAACAACACGAAATCGTAAGAACAAACAGTATGATTGGTAGCTGAAATTCTTCAATATATACCCCCCCCCCCCAATAAAACAATCAAACACCCCTAAATGATCAAAACAACACAATTAAACAAATTCAAGGAAAACCCATAAATTAAATAATCAAACAACCCAGAATCACAACCTAATTGCATCAGATCCACGAACAATATGTCCTAACAAGAACAGAGAAATCCAAGAATTCAAGTGGGTATTGTGTGTAAACAAAATTACAACCAAAAATGAAGAACAAAACAACCCAGAATCACAACATATTGCATCAGATCCACGAACAATATAATAAGAACAGAGAAATCCAAGAATTCAAGTGGGTATTTTGTGTAAACAAAATTACAACCAAAAATGAAGAACAGAGTAAGGCTTACTGAGGTTGGTGATGGTTCCATGGGTGCGCCTCACTCTACTGTAGGATGGTTTCTACATTAGCAAGGATTGATTACAAATACAGAGAGAGATTCTCACTCATTCCCTTTTTTTTTTTTTTTTTTTTTTTTTTTTTTTGTCTCCCGAATATCAAAATTTTCTAAGGCTAAATACAATGGTTTTAGGGCCCCGCGATCCCCGCGAACATATGCTTTATCCATATCTCAAGTCTAATGCTAAATCTCAATTTTTCTAATCACTCTCTCAATTTTTCTCCACTAAGGGCTCGTCTGGTACACAGTTTTATAAACGGTGAGTTTTTAAAATGGAGCTTATTTCTGAACGCTATAATTTTGAGCGGCCAAAATATCCCCAACTTTTTAAAATTCAACCGTCTAAAACTCTTGACTAACACGCTTAATAAAAAAAAAAACTAAGTTTTTTTATCTCAGTTCTAACAAAAACGCTCGACAAGACAGGGCCTAATGATAAAAAAAACATTTTTAATCGTAAAAATGTTGTTTACCTAAAATTAAAGCTAGAAAAAATTAGTGTTCCTAAAAGCGGGTTGGGCAGTGTCTAGTAGGGGTGTAAGTGGTTCGCGCGGTTTGGACGGAACCAAATTAAATCATGCGGTTTAGTTCGATTTTTAAGTAATTGTGATTTGATTCGGTTTAAAAAAAATGTCAAATCGTGTGGTTTGATTTGGTCTGCGGTTTGGACCCCCAAACCACGGTTCGAAACCGCGAGATCGAACCACCAAACCGTTCAATATTATTCGTAGATATGTATATCTTTCATTTTCACCTTACATTTAGATTTGAAAATTCCTAATTCTATTCATGCATTTTAGCCCATAACCCTTTTTTCTTTTAATTTATCTTCTTGTAATAATATTAATTCACTATTTAGCACATACCATTACAAGTACTCAAATGACATGTTGTTATCATAAACATTGAAGCACAATTTCAAATTGTGTTTAAATACTAAATTTTTTATGTATGTTATGTTTGGAAAATTCAAACAAACATGACAATGAATTGTGCAGTTTGAAATCATGTTCTAATTAATGGTTTAAGCAATGTTTTATTTCATGGTTTGAACCGTGGTTTGAATTGTGTAAATCGCGGTTCGAACCGTAAAATCAAACCGCGGTTCGAACCAAACCGAACCAAATTATGGCGGTTTGGTTCGGTTCGATTTGAATTTTTTCATGGTTCGATTCGATTTGAGATTTTTTCAAATCGATTACTAGTGATTCGGTCCGTAAATTGACCCAAACTGAATCATTTACACCCCTAGTGTCTAGCACTAGTTGAGGTACAGGTATCGCGGTGCGCACGATTTTCTATCGGGCAATAAAATTAGGAGTTAGACTGTTTAAGCGTATTTAGGCGGTCCTTGAATTCGTAGACTTAATACTTTTTTTGAGTGAAACGCCTAAATAGAAATTGTTGTAAATTAAAAAGTTTTCAGTTTGAAAATTTTGAGGGAAATGCCTAAATATTTTTTTCATTTTGACATTTTAAAAAGTTTTCATTTTGAAATTTTTATAGTGAAACACCGAAATCCGAAATAGAAATTGTTGTAAATTAAGATGGGATGGAATGAGTAAAGAATTAGGTGGCGTTTGATTTTTTTAAGTCTTTAGTTATGAAATTTGATTTCACGTTTGAGTTTGGCAGAACTGATAAGAGATAGCGTATGAACACTGATTTCTGAATTAATCAAACTGTTTGAATATTCATCTGAATTCACATCTGAAATTAGGGTTATGACATTTAATGGAGTAGAGAGATAAGATAAATGGTTGTTGAGCTAGTATTTGGGTTGGATATTTTTGAAATTACGAGTTTATGGAAGAGATATATATGAAAAAATTTAATTAAGAGGCAAATAAGTAATAGTTTTATATCTGAAAATTAAGTGAAAAATAATAGGCATTCAGATCTGAATGAAGAAAAAAACAGTGAATTGTGTTATTTCTGATACACCCATCAATTCAGATCTGAATAAGAGATGAAAGCGAAAAACAAACGAGGTCTTAATACTTTTTTTTAGTTGAATCTTCTGAATAATCCAAATCCGTCTTCCATCAAATTAATTGTTACTCATTTTATCTGAAAATATTTTATTGTGATTTTATTTATTTATTGAATTATTTGGAAGATTTTTTTTTTTAAAAAAAATCCCCATTATTCTTTTTTATTTCAATGCATCATTATATCAATGCATGTGCCTATCTTATTTATGTATTGATCATCTAATGACATTCATTTAAATAAAGATGAAGGAAATATTTTTAAAACATACTCCCTCCGTCCAGTTACATACTTCACACTTTCTATTTTGGACGTCCAATTACATACTTCACACTTTGTCTTCTACATTATTTTAATACTCACAACACAATTATAATTTACTATTCCCTCCACTCATTCTCTCTCCTATTTTACTTTTACACTCACAACATTATATCATTATTTTTTTTTCTTAATCCACGCGTGAACAGTAACTGCGAAGTATGTACTTGGACGGAGGGAGTATGTTTTTTGGAGTAACTCATGTGAAAAACTAGTTTTTTCAAAATGTTATAAAAAATTAGTTTTCAGAACAGTTCATCACTCTTATTAGTTAGACTTAGTGCTTTAAAATTAATTTTTTTTTCTTATATTACGAAAAAAACTAATTTTTTGCAAGATTTTGGCTTATTTTTGATGCATCCTAAATAATACTATTTACTATACTCCCTCCGTTCCAAAATGTTTGCCCCATTTGATTTTTTTGTTGAACTTTGATAACAAATATATGACAATTTAATTATGTTTATGAAATTCTAAAAATTCCTATTGATTCACCATTAATAATATTATCAATAATAACTTTAAAAATTTCATGAACATGATTAATCTCTCATAAATTTGTGGTCAAAGTTCAACAAAAAAATCAAATGAGACAAACATTTTGAGAAGGAGGGAGTACTATTTACTATAATTTTTTATAATGTGTGAGGATAATTAAAATTATAAATATTTAATGAAAATTGAACCAAGATAATTATCAAAACTAAAATAATTTTTTTCAAATGGAACGGACCCACCCCTTATTTTATTTTGTTATCTTACGGCTAGGCCAATCTTATCGAATCATTTGGTCAATTTCCCGTTAAATTTATTAATGTAATAGTTAAGTTACAAAGGGATCTTTCAAAAGGAAAAAAAGTTACAAAGGAATTCTTATAAAATATAGGAGTATAAAAACACAAAATCTAGCTAAGGCCCCTTGGCCGATTGGTATTTGAGTGTGTGAGTGTGTTAAGAGGGTTTCACATAGTGGAGGTCCCTGATTCGACTCCCTCTGAAAACAAAAGTGGAGAAATTGTGTTAATATGCCCTACAGGGGTGATTTGTGGCGTCTACATATGATATTTCAGATTGTGTGGGACGTCTTTGACGAGTGTACTAACAGATGACGCGAGACGTCTATGGCGATCGTTTTGTGGCGTCTACATGTGATCTTTTAGATGGCACGGGGCGTATATGGCGAGTGGACTATCGAATGGCGCGAGATGCTATGTTTATCGTCTATAGAGGTGTGTATCATATTCTGTAATAGATTTTAATAGTGGTGAAACTCCATATGAATTTATAATAAACAAGACAATCGATCTTTAATATACTATATAGGGGCTTGTAATACGATAACAATTTCCTTGAATGTAATACGATAACAATTTCTTTGAATGATACGAAATTTTCTAAAAAAAAAAAACACAAAATCTTGGAAAAAATGCATTTTTTTAAATGGTTAGAAAAATGTGTTTTTAAATCATGTGCGGTGGTATTTTTGTTATTAACGAGTGTTTTCAAAAAACGTGTGCGTTGACATTTTTGAAAAACCAGAGGTTATCAATTGATGTTGATGGTCGTTAGCTCTCGTGCTGGAACTACTATCACTAGCTGTGACACTCTTTAACACATGTGCTGACACTTTTGAATTCATTTGCTGGCACTCATCAAAACACATATGCTCTACCACTCAATAACAATGTTTACAAAAGCTTTAAAGCCCCATTTGAGATCTTAAATAACATCTTTTGGGGTTTATAAACCATATATCACGGGCCAAAGACCGGTGACTTTGGTAAGTCTTAAAATTCCAATTGATTTGATATGTTGTGCGCTGTATGATTTATACCGAGTCAGAAGTTATGTCACTTTTCGCGAATGCACCCAATAACACTATCATTGTTATTAGTAAAACATATATACAAACACTCCTTATAACTAATGTTGGCTATACCAGTTTAATGTCAGTGTTAGTATTTTTGAGTGTCAGGTACACATTCATTCTAACTAATGTTCGTTATATCGCTAATGTCAGTATTAGTGTTTTTGAGTGTAAGGTACATGTGCCGACACTCTTTCTAACTAATGTTGGCACTCCTTATGCAGTGCACACGAAGTTACAGTTATTTATCAAAATTCTACTGCGAATTTAAAAGAAATCCCAGTTATATATAAAAATGCACTGATCCAATTCAGTTCGGTTCAGACCCTGTTCGAAAATACATTTTTCCTACTGACTTAAAAAACATGTTTTTAATAAAACCAACATGTATAAAAAAACTTAATGGAGGGAGTGATAAGGAGTTTGAGTGGTAATGAACATGTATAAAAAAACTTAATGGAGGGAGTGATAAGAAGGAGTTTGAGTGGTAATCAAGACGAGGGAGATTACCATTTTGGGAGGGATTTGAGGTTTGTGCTAGCATAGAATTTGGGTGAGTAGACAGTTAAGGATGCTAAACAAATTGAATGAATGGACGATATACACGAATCAAGTAAAATGTTAAAAAATAACCTTAATATATTGTTGGATGTGAACTGAAATGAGTATGATCAATTCTATTACACAAACTCCAAATCCCTATTTCTTAAAGAGATAGTGAAATGAGAACCTTGTGCTTCTTTTTTCTGTAGAGTTTCATGTCAATTTATTCTCTTATTCATAACCACAACCATTTTCCAGCAAAAGTTGTTCACAAACACAACCATTTTCCAACAATGCTTTTTTGGCAATACACAACAACGCAACACTATAACATACTCCCTCCGTCCCGGTTCACTTGGCACCAAAATAAATGGCACAATAACTAAGAAAAAAGAATAAAATAAAAGAAATGTGTGATAGAAAATGAAGAGAGAGAATGAGTGGGGTAAATAGTAGTGTTGGTTGAATAAAATGAGTGGTGGAAAATGAAGAGAGAGAATGAGTGGTGGGGTAGAGTGAATATAAAATTATAAAAAGTTTGCCATTTTGGGTAGTGTCAAGTGAAGTGGGATGGACCAAAATGAAAATTAGTGCCAAGTGAAGTGGGACGGAGGGAGTATAATTTAGGTGTATTTGAGAATTGAGCAGTTCAATTATACGAGTTAGATTTCAATTATATGAGTTATAATATTGATGAGCCCGGACCTTTTAGATCGAGCCCAAGCTCGATCTGGTCCAAAAGCTCAGTATGACGTGGCATACTCCAGACCGCCAGAGTCAAGACCGCGGACAGATAGACCGCCAAGGTCAAGATCCCGGACACATAGACCGTCAAGGTCAAGACAGTGATCCTCTCCAGACCGCCAGAGTCAAGACCGCAGACAGATAGACCGCCATGCCAAGACCGCAATCCTCTCAGACCGTCACAGTCGTGACCGCGGACAACCTGATCGCTAGCAAGGTGACCGCGCCATCCATGACCGCGTCAACCAAATTAACCGCGGACTCATGCCAGACTCTCGGTTAAAGCCAAAGTTTATTGAGCAAGTTTCCTAACGTGCTCTGACATAAAGAAGTCGACTTATTCCCATCACATAATGCGGCTCATGCGACTACTATACCATTAATGCGCCGCGCCAACTCTCCTCTGTACACGGCTCCTGTCCACATCAACGACATCCCCTCTTCAAGTGAATCTTACTTTACTGGCAGACCCAATTCGATGCGGACATGCGTACCTGGTCAAAGACTAAGATGTCCTTAGGGCTGACCTCATGGCTTACATCAACAAGCAACTCTCCATCAACTATAAATAGAAAGTCATTGTCCCCTTGAACAAGGTAAGTGCTAAATTATATTTGTAAGTCACATTGTCTAAATCCTAAACACACAAACACTCAAGACATTTCAAGTCTTATTCTCTCAGTTAAATACCTCAGAGATCTTACTCTCACTCCCGAGGCCCTAAGCTGAATTAACATCTGGCTTTATCCTTAGCGATGCTTCTTGTTGTTGTGTTCTAGATACCCAATCAATATCAAGCCAGATACCCTACATCATTCATTCAAACACCCCTAAATATGTGGTGTCATCAAATATATTATAAAATTTAACTAATCATTGTAAAATATAACTAGTATACTACAATATGCAACTTACGTTGAGCTTATTTTTTGAACATTTTCAAAATTTAATTTTTGTTCATTAAATTTAATTTTGTAGAATTGAGTTTGTCCGACTGCTATTTAGTCAAATTATTCGTGCCCCAACTTCGGTTAGGGGTTGTTTACGGGAGTTGGTTAGAAGTAACGTCTTATCATCTTAGGACACTTCCGCCACTAAAATATTAATGATGATGCCAAAATCGTCAAAACAGCCCAAATCCAAGCGTCGAATGCTCCGGCGATTGCAAGGCCTGAAAATAAGAGAAAACACGTAAACTAAGCCGGGGCGGATCCGGCTAAAGGCCCTCCGGCGTGAGAGTAAGTTCACGGTTTATCTTAGAGAAATCAAATTGACAGAGTTTCTCCAATGTAAAAAGTAACGTACCGAATAATGAGCCATGGGGCTTGTATTTATAGGAATGGATTGATAGAATCCATGTTGGAGTGGACTTGTAGAGAGATAAGATATAATCTTAAGAAGACTATATCTGTTAAGGAGTCCTTGTTTGACTTGAATTGCTATTGGTAACTGTAATCCTGATTGGGTTACAACTGTATAATCCTTGTTGAATAAGGATTGTACCTGCTAGCCGGAACGCCGAGGAAGGCAAATGATTTTCCTCGGCCTTTGGCAAATTAGCCGAGGAGAACGATCCTGCTTCCTCGTCACTTGATGAATGGTCGACATGAAAATATGCCGGGGAGAATACTTTTGTTTCCTCGGTAATTGGTGACATGCCGAGCAAAGGACTTTTCTCTCCTCGGTAATTGAGACAGGCCGGCCCAAGAATGGCGACATAAGGCCAAGGTAAACGTTCCTCGGCATACGAGGAAGGGAATGCTCGGCCCTAATACTTGATGAATACATAATATCCATGACCCAATATAGTTGGGCCCAGGTTCGGGCAAGCCTATGTTCGTAGCTCGGTTTATACCGTTCAGTGGCCCCCAACTTTCTAGCTCGGCTTAGACGAATAGAAAGTTAGCTCGTCCTCGGCATATGGAATACGAACAGGTTTTACACGCGTCATTGGTGGGTACCTGACGGTTACTATTCTGATGATGACATGGGGCCCCCCCAGTCTTGTCACGCCTTGATAACTGTATTTAGCATTTAATTCTTGGGGCGCCTCACCCGAATCTACGCTTTACCCATGGGTCGACCCGATTTGGGGAGGTATAAAAGCTAAAACCCCTTTCATTTTACTCTTTACAACCCCAAGCAATTGAGAGCATTTGGCAAGAACTCACCGGCGAACAGCAGCGATCTTGAACCTGGTTTCCGGCGAGCTCTATTTTTCCGGCGAAGTTGCATTCTGCAGTGATTCCATTCATTCTTGCAAACTCAGGTATGAAATTTCTCCTTTTCTTACAACTTCCTTTCATGTTCCAGCGTTTTCTAGGGCTTAGGAGTGATTTTGTCCATGCCAAGAACCGCCATTGTTGAAGAATGGAGCTTTTCTTCATGAATTTTTGTTTTAAACTCTCAAACTTCAAGTCTTTGATTCTCTTTGCATTTTGTATGAATTTTCTTGGATATTGAATGAACTCCCCCTTTAATCTTTGATTCCCCTTAGAAATGGCTCGTTCTTGGGACCATTCCCCTCGATTCCGTTATGGATACCACACTGGTAATCTAAGGGTATATCGGCGAGAAAGGGGTCCATGGTTGATGCTGAACTTGGATGATATAAGCAAGCAGTTGAGGGGTTATGGTCGCTCTCGTTTATTCATCCAATACCCGGATTCCACAAGAATAGATAGGATTGATTCCGGGTCACCAAATATTATAGTGTTTGGGGATAGGGCTGAGATGGTGGAGCACATCGAACTGTTCTACCCGGCCTCCAATCGCGAAATGCGTGAGCGTCTGCGAGGTACGGCCCCCTCCTCGGCCTTATGAAATGACGAGGAAGGAAATCTTCCTTCCTCGGCCTTATGGAATGACGAGGAGGGGAATCTTCCTTCCCCGTCATTTAATCAGCCATTGACGAGGTAAATAATTTTGTCTCCTCGTCCTTATGCAGATATGACGGGAAGAGAAGGAGAGCCCTCCTCGTCTACTCAAATAGTTAATGCCTTCGTTGAAGGTGCGCAAGCTGATGCCCGCCTTGTCCGAAGAAGAAGCCGAGGAGCAGGTAGCCGAGGAAAGCAAATCGAGAGGGCACCAAAACCTGGGGATCCCATGGTTGAGAGGCTGCACACCAAGTACAAAGTGGATCGTGCTGAATATAAATTAACTTATATGGGCAAGATAGAGCCGAAGACGGAGAAAGAAGAGACGGCCTTCTATTATAGCCAAGATTACGTCCATTTTTATTTCAAACAGTTTCAACAAGGACTCCGTCTTCCCCTAGACCCCTTCATTTGTGAGTTTTTGGATGATACAAAGGCAGTGCCAGCCATGTTAGGAGCCAATGGTACTAGGGTTCTGGTTAGCTTCATCATCCTTTGCCGTAGTTTAGGCTATGAACCGACCATGGGAGCCTTCCGTCACTTCTACATTGTCCAAGTCATCAAGGAACAATGGCTTGTAGTTATTAGGAGTGCCAATAGGAAACCCAAGTTGCTTCTTCCCATGTCCAGTAAAGTTCCAGGCTGGGATAACCACGTTATCCGCGTTGAGAGCCGCCAAGGCTGGGAGTTCCAATCTCCTTGTGATGATCCAACCTCCTCCTTTGCCGTCCAACAATACGGATGGACCAAAGATTTGATCAAGCGTCTGGAAGAGTTTGCCAGGGTAGGGGTCCTGGATTGGAAGCAAGTTGAGTCCTCGGATCATTTCTATATCCAGGCAGGATTGATGCCGGGGAACGAGGACGGGGTGGCTCCCCTCGTCAATGTTAAAAGAGGGCGTCGCTTCAACGATTGGACGGTACATCCCGGCTTCGTATTTCACGAGGATTGTATTAGGTGCCATGATGAGCGTCCCCGTGACCAATGTATTGGAGCACCTAACATTGTTGGACGTAAACTTTTATCTTACACTTGTAATTTTTGTCATATTATTTTGCTCGTACTTGACCTTGGGTTTTCTTGCTCGTACTTGACCATTTCTTCCTTGTCTTTTACAGATTTGACCACCGAGGAAGAAGCTACCCTTGCAATGGAGAGACTAAGCCCTCAGGAGCTCGTGAAGAGGAAGAGGAGGTTGAGCAAGAAAACCGCTCTAACAGAAAGGAGGGAGGATGCTAATGCACGTAACCTCATCCTTAATGTCAGACTGACCAACCCCTTCCCTTAAATTGCACGGGAAGTGGATGCCGAGGAACCTAGCTGGCGATAATCAAACCAACCCATCAACCGTAGGGGCATAGCCTCCATGTTGATGCCGAGGCAGAAGCAACCAAGGAAGCTAACCTCGTCCAAAGGAGGTCAGGCTCCAAAAGAACTCCAAGTGCCAGCGCCGAGGAGCCGGCGGCCAAACGGGCAAGCGTCAGTGCGGCCCCTGAGGTTGATGCTCCCCCTCCCTTGAACATTCAGTCAGTCAAGACTGTTGAAGAGGCCGACGAGCTGGCCAAAAGTATGTCCCTTGGTATTCCTCGTCTTAGGGGACTCCCCTGTTAGCGAGGAGGACCCTTGGTGAGATTGGGCCGAGCTCCCATCCAAAGGGCTATGGACGAGGATGCTTATGAAACCCTTTGCAAAGAGGGTCCTAACGAGGATACTTGTAGCTTTGCCACAAGGGACTCCCTGATTCTTTGAGGTAAATGTTGATCCCTTTACGGGTTATTATCTTTGATATTGGATTTGTCTTCCTAACGATGATTTATCTTTCAAAGCTTGGCTTCGATCACGGCGTACGAGAACGTCTTTGGCCAAGAAGAAGACAAGGCGCCTGAATGAGGCCAAGGCGGCTCAAGCAAAGAGCGAAAAAGAAAAGTCTTCCTTGGCTAAACTCTTTGTGAAGCCAAGGATGCCGAGCTTGCAGATGCGGCCAAGGCCAAGGTTGAGGCCGAGGTAAAAGGGCCGAGGAAGAAAGGTCAAAAGCCGAGGAACATCTCCGGCTCAAAAATGAAGAGCTTGCCCAGGCCAAGGCAGATAAGGCCGAGCTTCAGACCAAGGCTGAGGAAGGCGAGGCCAAGTGCTGGAGGCTGGAAGCTACCCTTCCAGCTAGGGAGGAAGAGGCCGTAGCCCGGTTCAAGGAGAGCTCGGCTTTGAAGCGATGATGGCCAGCTCGGCCTTCAGGGAGGCTGTTGACGAGCAAACAGCCACCATGTTCGAGGATGGCTACCTCCACTTGGCCCGGAGCATTTTAGCTGATCCCTCCACAGTGCGGACATCAACAAGATTGCCCGGCTAATCTGCCGGGAATCAATATGCCGAGGAGGTCAGGGCACTCCATCACTTGGTCCCTTATTCTGAGAGCAACATGGAGCTGATAGCTGCCAAGGATGCCCATGCTTGCAGGGAAGTGTGGAAGCCGGCTTCTGTTGTCCCCGGCAATATTAAAGACCTAGTGGAGGCGATCCAAGACGCCGACGAGCCTGAGGACCTAGAGGCCGAGGTAAGGGGAACAGCCGAGGAAGCTGATGCCCAAGCCCATCAAACGACCCTTCCTCCTCCTGGCTCCAATAATACCAGCTGGCTAGAAGAGCCTTTTGAGGATGCTCAGCCATCTTAGGATAGTTTTTCCTTTTTTGCTTCTTGTAATAGACAATAGGACCTTGTAATTTCCATTTGAATATCAATGAAAAAATCCTTTGTCATTATTCTTTGTCACTTTACTGACTTGGTTATATTTTGGTATGCTATGCACTAGCCTTAGGAAGGTGGGATCCGAGGAAGGTCCCTTGTTCCTTGTGGAGCAAGTGGTTGGGCCGAGGAAGATTCCTCGGCTGTAACTATACTCGTACTTCATTTGGGCCGAGGAAGTTTTCCTCGGCTTTGAATGTTGTAATCCTGAATCAGAGTAGATTCATGGTAGGAGGTTTATCAAGCCATTAGGCCGAGGAAAGTCCTCGGCCTTGGCTGTTAGTCTCCTAAGTCAAGATGGACCCTTGACTAGAAGAGTTGTAAGCCATCAGGCCAAGGTGGTCCCTTGGTCTTGGCAGGTGTGTAGGCCATCAGGCCAAGGAAGATCCTTGGTCTTGGCTGTTGGTAAGCCATCAGGCCAAGGAGGACCCTTGGTCTTGGCAATTGTTAAGCCATCAGGCCAAGGAGGACCCTTGGTCTTGGCTGTGTGTAGGCCATCAGGCCAAGGAAGATCCTTGGTCTTGGCTGTTGGTAAGCCATCAGGCCAAGGAGGATCCTTGGTCTTGGCTGTTGGTAAGCCATCAGGCCAAGGAAGATCCTTGGTCTTGGCAATTGGTAAGCCATCAGGCCAAGGAAGATCCTTGGTCTTGGCTATTGTGTATCGGAGAATCTGAGGTAATGCCCTCATCTTCCTGTGCTGGGGTGAAGAGCTGATAGTTGCTTTGCATGTTGGAAGAAACTGCTTTCGTAGAACTGAAATGTGATTACATCAAACTGCAATCCTATCAACTAAAAAGACAAAAAGAAAACAAAAGACCGAAAATAAAAGACCGAAAATAAAGAGCTAATCTATTGCAAAATAAACTAGACTAGTGATAATATTTTCTAAGGTTGTCGGAATGCCATGGATGCTTGAGATCCTTCCCTCCTTGGTCCTCAATCTGTAGGTCCCTTCTCGGATGACTTGAGTGATGATATAGGGACCTTCCCAATTTGGGGAGAGCTTGTTTTGTTCTGCTTTCCGACCAGTGGCTTCGATCTTTCTAAGTACCCAATCGCCCACTTGGAATACTCTTTTGATGACCCTCTTGTCGTGATATGCCTTGGTCCTTTGCTTGTAATTCACCATCCTCATCTGCGCAGCTAGTCGTTTTCATCTATCGAGGTCCAGTCTAGGAGCCTATTGACCTTGTTGACTTGCTCATCATAATGGGAGTTCCTTCTTGTAGGGATGGCCATCTCTGCTTTGGTGCCGTAGCCTCGAACCGAAGGTTAGTGCGAATGGGGTTTCCCCGGTTGGCCCCGGGTGGTTGTGCGAACGACCCATAAAGCTAGGGAAGTTCGTCCAACCATCTACCTCGCGTCCTTCAAGATTCTTGGTGAGGGCGGTTAGGACCGGTTGTTGGCGGCTTACGCTGACCGTTGCCTTGGGGTCACGCTGGCGAAGATTTTGCATGGCGTACTTTGACTCTTCCCAATTCGGTTGTAAATGCCGTGGAGAATTGAAGGCCATGGTCAGAAACAATTGTATGCGGAAGGCCAAATCTGCACCAAATGTTGTCATGAACAAAGTTGATCGCGTTCTCTTCCGTTATCTTGGCCAATGCCTTGGCTTCTATCCACTTGGAGAAGTAATCAACAACTACTATCACGTACTTGCAATTACCACGGGCGGGTGGGAAGGGTCCAATGAGGTCGATCCCCACATATCAAATGGCCACGTAGGTATTACAAGTGTTTGCTCGACTGCAGGTAGTCTTGGAATGTCAGAGAACCTTTGGCATTTGTCACATTTTCGAACATAGGCATGCGCGTCTTCCCTTAGGTTTGGCCAGTAGTAACCTAGCGATATGATTTTGTCAGCTAAGGTTCTGGCCCCCGGGTGTCCGCCGCAAACACCTTCATGTACTTACGCCGGGAGGTTCTCGGTTTCCTTGGGATAGACACACCTTAGCGGGGGCTTCGTGAAAGATCTTCGGTAGAGGACTCCGTTCATCACCACGAATCTTGGAGACCTCTTCTTGATAAGCTTGGCTCGAGCATCATCTTACGGGAGTTTCTCCTTCTCAATGTATTCAATGTAGTCATCGATCCAAAGCATCTCTCTTCCTCGTCCGAAGCATGACTTGTAATCTTTCATACGCAGGTTCCTCGGCATAAACTACATATGGGTTGGTCTCCGAAGGAGACACGTCCATGGTGGCTAGTTTGGAGAGAACGTCTGCGACTTGGTTGTCTTCCCTTCCTATCTGCTTGAGCTCGAAAAATTCCATTTTCTTCGTCATATCTAGGACCAGGTCTCTATATTTGGCAAGGGTGATATCTTGAGTGTTATATTCTCCTTTCACTTGTTTGACAACAAGCTGGGAGTCACGTAAAGCGGCCGCCTTTGTTGCTCCATAGAAGGAGGCCAACTCAATGCCAAATATGAGAGCCTCGTATTCGGCTTGGTTGTTAGAGGCAGGAAACTTGAAGCGGATGGCATCTTGTATAGTGTATTCTCCTTGGGCTTGCTAGTACTACTCCGGCTCCGCTTCTTTCCTTGGTAGGTGATCCGTCCGTATACGAGGATCCAACGGTTGGATGGGAGTTTAATGGGAGAGTCTTTTCCTCCGGCGCGTTTTGCTTCGGGAGGTGGGGAGATGCTCGCCCATAAAGGCGGTCTCGACCATGAAGTCAACCAAAGGCATGTGCTAGGAGGGTCTTCCTTGGTTGGTAAGTGATATCAAACTCCGTTAGAGCGATTGACCAATTAAGGAGACGTCTGAGCCGTCCAACTTGTGAAGGATTTTCTTGATGGTTCGTTGGTGTAGACGGTGATAGGGTGTGCAGAAAAATATGCACGCAGCTTCCTTGAAGCAATGACTAGTGCGTATGCTATCTTCTCCACATTGAAATATCTGCTTTCTACATCGGACAGGGCCTTTGAGACATAGTAGACGGGCTTCTGAATTCCTTCATCCTTTCGAACTAAGACAGCTGCGACAGGCGTGATCGGTGGCGGCTAGGAAGACGTATAGCATCTCGCCGGTAGTCGGCTGCTAGCAAGGAGAGGAACCCAAGTACTCCTTCAACCGGAGGAACGCTTCCGAGCATTCGGGAGTCCGGGAGAAGTTCTTGGTACCCTTGATACCTTGAAGAAAGGCAGTGACTTTTCGGCGGACTTGGCGATGAATCTTCCAAGGGCTGCAATTCTTCCATTAAGTCTTTGGACCTCCTTGATGGTGGTAGGTTCCTTCATGTCAATGAGCGCCTTGATCTTTTCTGGGTTTGCTTCAATCCCCCTTTGGGAAACCATGAAGCCCAGAAATTTCCCTGCAGTAACTCCGAACACGCACTTGCTTGGATTCAGCTTCATGTTGTTGGCTCGAAGGTTGTGAATGGTCTCTTCTAGGTCAGGAACGTGGCTGCCTTCCTTGGTCTTTATGACCATGTCATCAATATAAGCCTCCATGTTTCTACCTATCGACTTGCAAAAACTTGATTTACCATCCGTTGGTAAGTGGCACCGGCATTCTTGAGCCCAAAAGGCATCATGATGTAGCGAGAAATTCCCCACGAGGTGTTTGAAAGGCGAGTCTTCTCGATGTCTTCTTTTGCCATTTTTATCTCGATCATAGCCTGAGTAGGCATCTAAGAAGGCGAGAGTTTGGTGTCCGAAATGGAGTCCACTAACTTGTCGATTACGGGAGAGGATAGGCTGTCCTTGGGGGCAGGCTTTGTTTAGATCGATAAAGTCATGCACATGCGCCATTTCCCATTTTGCTTCTTTACCATAACAACATTAGCCAACCAAACGGGGTATTTGACTTCGCGAATTATTCCGGCGCTGAGTAACTTCTGCACCTCCTCTTTTATAGCTTCCTCCTTGTCCCTTGCAAAATTTCTCCTCGTCTGGGAGATGGTCTTCGCTAGAGGATCAACTTCTAAGCGGTGGAGGGCTACTTCTTCATTGATTCCCCTCATGTCTTCGACTCTCCAAGCAAAGACGTCGAGACTGTTTTTCAAGAGGGCTATGATTCTTTCTTTCTCTTCCTGTGATAGTGGCCTCCTAGCTTGATTTTTTGTTCGGGATAGTCGGGATTAATGACTACCTCTTCTAGCTCATCTACGGGCTTCATTTCTGGTCCGTCTCGAAATTCCCGGGGATTCGATGATGATCTCTCTCGATTCTCCTCCCTTCATTGTCGTTTACATTGAGGCCTTCTTCCTCCATAAGTTTATCGATGTACGGAAGATCGTTCTTCCCGAGTTATGGTTGGCCCCCGAGTTCTGGTCATCGACGAGAATGGGGTCTTCCTCGGAGATGGGTAGAACTATGCCTTGGTCATCCGCAGTTTCTAGGACCATAGGATCTTTTTCCAGAGTGGGTAGAGTTATGCCTTGGTCATCCACAATTTCTAGGACCATAGGTTCCTCTTCCTCACTTTCCCATACTTCACGGATATAGTTCATTCTAGAGCTAGTTTCCGTGGTCTTCTGAGATTTGGTGATCTTGATATTCTCCTCGGGCGTATCTATCTCCACGCTTTTTGACTTTTTCCGGCTCTTGACAACATGTTCCAAGAAATCTTTGGGGGTTGCCCTCACGCATCCAATGCCAGCACGAGTGGGAAATTTAACTCGTTGGTGAGGAAGGGAGGCTACCATCCCAAGTTTGGCTTGACTTGGAATGCCGATAATCGCATGATAGTCACTAGTCAAATCCATGACTATGAAAGTGACAGTAGCTTTGGCTCGGAAGGGATGATCGCCGACTTCGAGTTCTAGCTCTACGGTTCCCTTTGCTCCAACCTTATGGTTGGTGAATCCTTCAAGCCTTCCATGATATGGCTCTAGCGCTGTGTCTTTCAACCCCATCTGTTGGAAGGCTGAATAATATAGGATGTCACGGGAGGCCCCCGTATCAACAAGAAGTCTTTCAGATTCAACATTGTCAATTCGGCCCTTGATGACCAAACGGCTCCTCACGAGCCCTTTCGACTTCCCGCCAACTCATTCGGAGAAAAACTAATGATTTCTTACGCTTTATGGATCCGAGCAGGGACATGGTATACTTTGCTTAGCTCGTGGATCCGGTCCCTTAGCTTTGGTGGAGGTCACCTCTTCACGGATCACATGTAATTTAGCCCTAGGAGGCCTTCGATCTTCATCCTCACTCTTGGAGTCATCTTCACTCTCCTCTTGCTTCCGCTTTCGCTTGCCATCTTTCTTCATGACATAACGGTCTAACTTTCCCTCGTCCACCCATTGTTGGATTATCTTCTTAAGGGCCCAGCAACCATCAGTGGTGTGCCCGTTGTCCTTGTGAAAATCACAGTATTTGTTCTTGTTGCGGGGATACTTTGGGTTATCAGTCAGCGGACGAGGTGGAGGAAGGTTCACCATCTGCATGATTTCGGAGATGGGCTTTGTAAGAGGGTGAACTCCGGCTTCTCAGTGCTTCTGGTTTTATTCTTTCCTTTCTTGCTGTTCCCATTGTCATTCTCGTCGGGAGTTAGTTGCTTCAGTTCCGTCTTGTCGGCTCCCCTTTTCTTTGTCTTATCTTCGGCCATGGAAATGGCATAAGCCACTTTGTACAATTCGGCCTTGGAGCCGGGTTCCCTGGAGAGTTCATAAATGAGGGGGCCGAGACTTTAACCCGAGTTGAAGCAAACTATGACCTCCCTATCGTAAGGCTTTCTTCGACTTGATGCGCCATCTTTCGGAACCTATTGTAGTAGCTAAGGGTGGTTTCTCCTTCCCTTGCTCAATGTTGGCCAAGTCGGTTAATCTCATCTTCCTCTTCCCGGCCGTGGCAAAGTGATCTAAGAACATTCTCCTCATGCCCCTCAGCCAATCGATGCAACCTTTCTTGAGCTCACGGAACCAGTCAAAGTCATTAGGAAAAGGTGCTCGCGAAAGCTTTGGCAGAGCAAGTCATCGCAGTGGTGAGGAGATTCATGGTTTGTTCAAAACTTTGCACATGGTCCTTGGCGTCGGTGGTTCCGTTATACTTCTCGAAATTTGGGAGCTTGAGGTTAGGATGGGGAGGTGCGGCGGTTATCCTCAAGGAAAACGGACGGGTGGCCCAATCATAATCGTCATCATTATATTTCTTTCCCCTCTCCATATCATCCGGCCTTTGTTTCAACGACTCCCATTGCTTTGTTTCTATTTCCTTCTCACTGCTTGAGCGAGTGCTTCGTTGGGAACTTCGATCGACTTGTCTTTAGGGCGATCATTTGCCCTACCGTGCTCCGCTCATGTCGGTGGCCATCACGTCTGGAGGGACCCTATCACGTCTTGGTTCCGGGTCTTGGCGCCAAGTATCATCCTGTAGGGCTCTGGGGTCCTTGGCCTAGCAAATTCTCGATGCCGAGGACGAGGAGAGTCCTGGTCGACGAGGACGACGAGAATCCGAATGATGAGGACGAGGAGAATCTGGCCGACGAGCTCGAGGAGACGCGGACGCCTAGGTGTCATGATGAGGCGAGCGGGGATAGGCGCCTATTCAAGCTGAGTCTTGTTCTTAGGTCCTTGAGTTCACTTCCTCTTCCCTAGGAGTTATTTGGCTTCTCGGGTCGACCACAGGGCTCCTTATGCTTACCGTTATGCCGAGGATGAGGAGAATCCCAGGAGCCGGCAGTGGTAACTCAGCGAGCTTCGGGGAGGAGCCCGATGCTCTCCTGTTCCTTTCTCAAAGGTGGGCCCATTGATGGTACAATGAAGGGAGCCATGGAATGGTGCAGGTCCATTTGCAACAGAAGCAACTTGTGTCTCATACATCCTTTGCAAAGTCTCCATTTGTTTGTGTAACAAAGAGCGTCGGTCGACGGGTTGAGATCCTCTGCTTGACCGGCGTCGGCATTCTTTGTTTTCTTCCTTCCTGCTTGCTTCCCACGAGTACGAGTAGGACGAGGAAGGTCATTGCCCTCTCCCTCGGCATTTGCCTGACCCCTGGAACGAAGAGTCATGGCAAGGGGAGGAATGGCATCGGCTTGAGGTAGAGGAGGAGGAGGAGGCAGTGGCTCCTCGGCTCCGTGTTTCCCCATTCACTTGGGTGGGATCCTCACCGTAACACTTGTGAATTGTCCGTCCATTATGAATCAACAGCAGATTATTAACAGCAAATATCTCAGAAATCACAATTTCAATAGAACCAATTTTGAGGTCAAAATTAGGGCAAATTTTGACCACAAACAAACTGCCGATTGTAATTCTTTCGAAACAAAACGAATTCAAGCCAAACTGGGCGGAATTTTAACGCCAAAATGCCTTCAACGGAATCTGGGTATTTTCCGGTCAAAATATGCGAATTCAAGCGGTTTTCAAGAACAAACCCGGCGATCCGTAATTCCGTTCCAAGAAAGAACAATTCCCAAGAAAATTGGCTTAAGGCGAGCGTCTTCCGGGCCAAACAATGGGTGTTTGAATCGATTTCCCGGCAATGGAACCAATTGATGATGCCAAAATCGTCA
Organism: Adenophora triphylla var. japonica; assembly: GCA_022495995.1. Classification (NCBI taxonomy): domain Eukaryota; kingdom Viridiplantae; phylum Streptophyta; class Magnoliopsida; order Asterales; family Campanulaceae; genus Adenophora; species Adenophora triphylla. The sequence continues at coordinate 545,870 of JAFEMH010000797.1, forward strand.
AAATGACCCAAATCCAAGCGTCGAATGCTCCGGCGATTGCAAGGCACGAAAATAAGAGAAAACACGTAAACTAAGCCGGGGCGGATCCGGCTAAAGGCCCTCCCGGCGTGAGAGTAAGTTCACGGTTGATATTAGAGAAATCAAATTGTGAGTTTCTCCAATGTAAAAAGTAACGTCTTAGAACAATGAGCCGTAGGGCTTGTATTTATAGGAATGGATTGATAGAATCCATGTTGGAATGAACTTGTAAAGAGATAAGATATAACTCTAATAGAATTATATCTGTTAAGGAGTCATTGTTTGACTTGAATTGATGTTGATAAGTATAATCCTGATTGGATAATGATTGTATAATCCTTGTTGAATAAGGATTGTAACTGCTATCCGGAACGCCGAGGAAGGCAAATGTTTTTCCTCGGCCTTTGGCAGATAGGCCGAGGAGAACGATCCTGCTTCCTCGTCACTTGATGAATGGCCGACATGAAAATATGCCGGGGAGAATACTTTTGCTTCCTCGGTAATTGGTGACATGCCGAGCAAAGGACTTTTCTCTCCTCGGTAATTGAGACAGGCCGGCCCAAGAATGGCGACATAAAGCCAAGGTAAATGTTCCTCGGCATACGAGGAAGAGAATGCTCGGCCCCAATACTTGATGAATATATAATATCCATGGCCCAATATAGTTGGGCCCAGGTTCGGGCAAGCCCATGTTCGTAGCTCGGTTTATACCGTTCACTTGCACTATTTTCTCTCTTGTGTATAGATACAACAGCTACTTTTGTAACATTATTTTTTAATACAGTGTAAAATTTTCTGGTGCGGAGAACAGTTATGCAGTGCATTGGTGTAGGACGACATGAATAAATATACAATGTGTTATCTAGAATTTTGTTAATGCACTGCAGCTTATTATGATCAAGATGATGTCACAAATTATTTATTGGAAAAACTAAAAATTGATGAAGATGAATATGGTGATAAGTTTAGTTTTATTTATTTAATGTTATTTTCGGATTTAATATTAGGTTGTTGATATTTTTGATATTAGAAGTATATTAGGACTTTATTTTAATGTTTTATTGATTGATTAGGTTACTATATAGACTAGGGTTATTTTGGAAAGTTTTTCACTTGTTTTTCAAGTCCTAGGGTCACTATATAATTAGGATTAATTGTAATTTCGAATTTAAGTTGTTGATTAATAAAAATTGAGTGTTTACTCTGTTAAATTCGAAAGTTTGAGTGTTCTCCTTACGTTCAATTCCTGGCAATCGTACGCGATTCAACGTGGATTGAAGATCGATTACTGGCTAACGTGCGCGTTACAACAGTAATTGATATCTATCAATTCTTCCGCTACGTCAGTTGGTATCAGATTCCGGTTCGTTCTAGGAAGAATGAGACGAGGAAAGAAGGCCACTGTGGAAGCGATATACGAGAGAGATGAGGCGGTTCTGAAAGAACGCAACAGATCCAGCGTAGATCAACGTATGGAGTTGTTGATGGAACAGTTAATGGGCAGGATGACCGAATTGTTCAATCAACAGGTCCGGCGGAATCAGCCTAAACCTGGTGGCAGAGACGGACAGCGAGACTGGGAGGTGGATTCTGATGGTGGTGATATTTCGTTGCCTTTCGTCGAATCGGCGACTACCGAACTTTCTATCGATTGGTCAATACCTCCAAAATATGATAAGTGTGATTGTGAAAATTGTCAGTTTGATAGTGTCCTACCTTTTTTTTATACACCTTTTCTGCAGTCTATGATTGGTTGGTTTCAGCCTTCGATTTACGATGATGAGATTATTAATCATCGATTCGTTGATCTGTTTGATATCCCTCATTCAAAGACATTTTCTTCGAGTTACATAAAAAATTTGTTACTTCATGAGTTTATTAAATTACATTAGACGGATTGGATGGAGGTTGTTACTCAAGTAAGCAAGTTTAAAGTCCGACAAGGTTATAAAGGAAGATTTCAAGTGTTCAAGTATTATTTCAATGAGAGGATCGTTACAAATATTTTTTATGCAATGATCAAGATTCGACTACAACTTGCGGCAAATTCGAGGACGAATTTTTCGAAGCCGAGGAGAATGATGAAGATGAATATAGTGATAAGTTTAGTTTTAGTTTTATTTATTTAATGTTATTTTCGAATTTAATATTAGGTTGTTAGTATTTTTGGTATTAGAAATATATTAGGACTTTATTTTAATATTTTATTGATTGACTAGGTTACTATATAGACTAGGGTTATTTTGGGAAGTTTTTGACTTGTTTTTCAAGTCCTAGGGTCACTATATAATTAGGATTAATTGTAATTTCGAATTTAAGTTGTTGATTAATAAAAATTGAGTGTTTACTCTGTTAAATCCGAAAATTTGAGTGTTCTCCTTTCGTCCAATTCGTGGCAATCGTACGCGATTCAACGTGGATTGAAGATCGATTACTGGCTAACGTGCGCATTACAACAGTAATTGATATCTATCAATTCTTCCGCTACGTCAGTTGGTATCAGATTCCAGATCGTTCTAGGAAGAATGTGACGAGGAAAGAAGGCCACTGTGGAAGCGATATACGAGAGAGATGAGGCGGTTCTGAAAGAACGCAACAGATCCATCGTAGATCAACGTATGGAGTTGTTGATGGAACAGTTAACGGGCAGGATGACCGAATTGTTCAATCAACAGGTCCGGCGGAATCAGCCTAAACCTAATGGCAGCGACGGACAGCGAGACTGGGAGGTGGATTCTGATGGTGGTGATATTTCGTGGCCTTTCGTCGAATCGGCGACTACCGAACTTTCTATCGATTGGTCAATACCTCCAAAATATGATAAGTGTGATTGTGAAAATTGTCAGTTTGATAGTGTCCTACCTTTTTTTATACACCTTTTCCACAATCTATGATTGGTTGGTTTCAGCCTTCGATTTACGATGATGAGATTATTAATCATCGATTCGTTGATCTGTTTGATATCCCTCATTCAAAGACATTTTCTTCGAGTTACATAAAAAATTTGTTACTTCATGAGTTTATTAGATTACATTAGACGGATTGGATGGAGGTTGTTACTCAAGTAAGCAAGTTTAAAGTCCGACAAGGTTATAAAGGAAGATTTCAAGTGTTCAAGTATTATTTCAATGAGAGGATCGTTACAAATATTTTTATCCAATGATCAAGATTCGACTACAACTTGCGGCAAATTCGAGGACGAATTTTTCGGCCGAGGAGAATGATGAAGATGAATATAGTGATAAGTTTAGTTTTGATTTTATTTATTTAATGTTATTTTCGAATTTAATATTAGGTTGTTAGTATTTTTGGTATTAGAAATATATTAGGACTTTATTTTAATATTTTATTGATTGATTAGGTTACTATATAGACTAGAGTTATTTTGGGAAGTTTTTGACTTGTTTTTCAAGTCATAGGGTCACTATATAATTAGGATTAATTGTAATTCCGAATTTAAGTTGTTGATTAATAAAAATTGAGTGTTTACTCTTTAAATCCGAAAGTTTGAGTGTTCTCCTTTCGTTCAATTCCTGGCAATCGTGCGCGATTCAACGTGGATTGAAGATCAATTACTGGCTAACGTGCGCGTTACAACAGTAATTGATATCTATCAATTCTTCCGCTACGTCAGTTGGTATCAGATTCCAGATCGTTCTAGGAAGAATGAGACGAGGAAAGAAGGCCACTGTGGAAGCGATATACGAGAGAGATGAGGCGGTTCTGAAAGAACGCAACAGATCCATCGTAGATCAACGTATGGAGTTGTTGATGGAACAGTTAACGGGCAGGATGACCGAATTGTTCAATCAACAGGTCCGGCGGAATCAGCCTAAACCTAATGGCAGCGACGGACAGCGAGACTGGGAGGTGGATTCTGATGGTGGTGATATTTCGTGGCCTTTCGTCGAATCGGCGACTACCGAACTTTCTATCGATTGGTCAATACCTCCAAAATATGATAAGTGTGATTGTGAAAATTGTCAGTTTGATAGTGTCCTACCTTTTTTTATACACCTTTTCCACAATCTATGATTGGTTGGTTTCAGCCTTCGATTTACGATGATGAGATTATTAATCATCGATTCGTTGATCTGTTTGATATCCCTCATTCAAAGACATTTTCTTCGAGTTACATAAAAAATTTGTTACTTCATGAGTTTATTAGATTACATTAGACGGATTGGATGGAGGTTGTTACTCAAGTAAGCAAGTTTAAAGTCCGACAAGGTTATAAAGGAAGATTTCAAGTGTTCAAGTATTATTTCAATGAGAGGATCGTTACAAATATTTTTTATCCAATGATCAAGATTCGACTACAACTTGCGGCAAATTCGAGGACGAATTTTTCGAAGCCGAGGAGAATGATGAAGATGAATATAGTGATAAGTTTAGTTTTGATTTTATTTATTTAATGTTATTTTCGAATTTAATATTAGGTTGTTAGTATTTTTGGTATTAGAAATATATTAGGACTTTATTTTAATATTTTATTGATTGATTAGGTTACTATATAGACTAGAGTTATTTTGGGAAGTTTTTGACTTGTTTTTCAAGTCATAGGGTCACTATATAATTAGGATTAATTGTAATTCCGAATTTAAGTTGTTGATTAATAAAAATTGAGTGTTTACTCTTTAAATCCGAAAGTTTGAGTGTTCTCCTTTCGTTCAATTCCTGGCAATCGTGCGCGATTCAACGTGGATTGAAGATCAATTACTGGCTAACGTGCGCGTTACAACATTAATTGATATCTATCAAGTTTTCCGCTACGTCAAAAATCGAGATTAATTAAACTCAACTCTAGAGTTTATTTTTTAGTTGGGGCTCAACATATTTGATACTCCACTTCACAAGGGATTCAATAATTCTCAATTCTAAATCTGTTTTAGCTAACATTTTTTTGAAGTATCTATTTATTTTATTTTATTTTATTTTTTCATGAATATGAGAAATACAGAGAAAGATACATACCTCATATGCTTAGTATGAATAAGCTTTCCACCAAGAGAAATAGAAGCATCAATTTCATCATTTTTATATAGCAACTTCGGGTCAGAAACCATGGGCAAATTCCTCTTCCTATATGCAGCCACACAAACTTGTACCAACCGCGTAAACGGGCTACCCGCCGGAACCAAATTCCGATACAACGGGTACCCGATTACAAACGCGATAATCGAAAGAGCCATAGCTATAGTTGGCACACCAAGTCCCCATCCCCAAGAAACATAATCTTGAATATAAACAACCACTGTCACTCCCACAAGCATAGCTACTCCCATGCTAAAATAATACCAGTTGAAGAATTTCCATGTTTGGGTCTTTTGGTTTGGATCCGATTCGTTGAATTGGTCCGCACCGAATGCGACCACGCAGGGCTTGATCCCGCCCGACCCGATGGCCGCTAGGAGGAGAGAAATGTAGAGGATAGCTAATTGAGCCGAATTGGCTTGTTGGCATACATCATTAGCTTGACATGGTGGGGGCTGCAGATTTGGTAGTATTGCTGATATTGTTAACATTATCATCCCCTGTCAAACTCACATGTTAATACCACACTTAAATTACAAAGTTAACCCTATATTATTGGCTCGCAATCATATAAATTCCAGTTCTAGATTGTTTCTTTCAAACTAACTTGCCTACTAATTATAATGATTAAAATAACATAAATATCTAATGTACTACTCCCTCCGTCCTTGAAAGATTGTCCCATTTGACATTTTGACTTGTCCCAAAAAGTATGTTCCATTTCTAAACTTTGGCATGAATGTTAGTGCAAATCTACTAAGGTACAAGAAGGTGAAGATTTTCCTTAATAATTGCAAAGTGTACAACAGAACAATCTTTTAGGGACGGAGGAAGTACATACTAATAGAATTGGGGTTCACCTGCTTAGTATCACTGACGGAGGTAGAGTTATGGAAAGGGGAAATTGAACTAATTAATTCAATGAAATTGTTTTCTACTAAGAGCAAGTTTTGGGAGAAACTAGTTTCTCCATAAATTATAAAAAGTTCAGTTTTTTTCTACTTGCAAGTAGTTAGTGAATATTTAGGAACAGTTTATAAAACAGGACTTTCTATAACTTAAGGAGAAACTAGTTTCCCCCAAAATCTTGTGTTCTACTAATGTAATTATTTTAGTAATTGTATCTATTAGTGCAATATATAAATAAATTGGACTCCTTTCTAGGAAATAAAAATTACATTAAGATTTTTTTTCTCCTTTTACTTAAGAAAACTAATTTAATTTGCATCCGTTTACAAAAATTCTAGGTCTACCACTGCTTACCATATCATTACTACCACCACCAGTATTGCACCACTATCACCACTGCCTTCACCACCACCACTATTACCACCATCGCTATATTAGCCATAATTTTCACCACCATCACGACAACATACTGACCACACAATGGTGGTTGTTTTGGGGCGGGGATGGGCGAGGGTAGCGGTGGCGGCATAGTGATTATAGTGGTCATGTGCAGAGCATGTGAATCCTAGTTTCATGAAGTGACATTTAGAATAAGATGAAAGGAAAAGGGAGCAAGAAAATATTTATTGGGTCTAACATATTTACAATTAATCTCAACCAATCATTATTCTAGAAAAGGAGACTCTGTGACCAAACACAACGGATATAAAGAAACACTGCGACTGAATCATCTGCTGCAACAACAGTCTCAAATCCGATAACATGTATCATGGATATCCGTACTAAGTTGATATGAGAGACAGAGAGACTTACTATCTGATAAATAAGAGAAGCAACTGTAATGGTCCAAAAACGACCGATGAAAGAATCGGCGATGAAAGCACCAAGCAAAGGAGTGAAAGTAGCAGTGCCACCAAAGTTAGTGAGAGTATTTGCAGCCTTTGTCAATGGCATATGAAGCTCTGCAGTTAAGTAGCTCATCATATTTGACTGAAATCCCACCAGTGCCAACTTATCACACACATCACTTGCTTCAAAAAATCCAATAAATAAATCAATAACTTATTATATAAACCCAAAATTTAGATTTTAAAGAAAGTGATTAAGAGCTTACCAAAGATGAATGGCATAGTAACCCATCCACCCTTAATCTTTTCATTTTTGTTGTTGTTGTTGTTGTTGGTTTTCTTCTCCATGTCTTCCATTTTGTGAGTAGGTTTTTGATTTTCGTTCTTTAACATGGGTTTAATATATACTCCCTCCGTCAAAACAGTGACAGCGATTCTTGTTTCGCGAATTAAGGAAAAAGTGAAAAAGTTGATGTGTTGTGAGTGTAGATAGTTGAGTAGGAGAGAGAATGAGTGGAGAGAATAGTAAATTATAATGGTGTTGTGAGTATTAAAATAATGTAGGAGAGAGAATGAGTAGAGGGAATAGTAAATATTCTTTGCCATTTTAGGAAGTGTGACTTATTAGTGGGACGCCCAAAATAGCAAAGTGTGTCACTTGTTGTGGGACGGAGGGAGTACCTCATATATGGATCCTTAACTTTCGGTTATACTCTCTCTTCCCGTCTCTAAATAAATGAAAATTCATTTTCAAGAAATTTTTATTTCATAATGAATGTCTATTTAATAAAAAAAAATGTCTCTCAATATTGTTTTACCAATTTTCCACTAGTTAATACTTCCTCCGTCCCAGCACAATGTAAACTTTTGATCAACTTTTAGTTCTAGTGACATCCGATATTAGCTTCAGTATTTTAGGTCAAGAGTTCGAATTCTTAATAACATTTACTAGCCAGCTATTTATAATCAACTTTTAGTTCTAGTGACATCCGATATTAGCTTCAGTATTTTAGGTCAAGAGTTCGAATTCTTAATAACATTTACTAGCCAGCTATTTATAGATTCATTGATGTAACCCTATACCATTTTATCTATCATTAATAAAATAAAAAATAGCCCAACTTTTTTTATAAACTATTTTATTCAAATAAAGTGGGAAAGGGAGTAAATACTACCTCCATCTCATAAGGATGTTTTAATTTTTTTTTTGTTAAATTGAATAAATTTTAACAAATAATTTTAAATTTAATTAATTATTTTAATAAAATTTTTTAAAATATTATTAATAATGTTTATAATAATAATTAATAACAAAATTTAAATTATTTTAATAATTAAATTAATATAAAATATTGCTCAAAATTTATTGGTAATTAAAATGTGGAAATTATTACGAAAAGGATGGAGTAGTAAATGGATAGGGTGAGTGAAGATACAGAAACAATTAGTGAAAGAAATCCGCCATTAGATGTCCGGGGATGTTTGTGAACCCAACGTCACCAAACTATTATCGTGTCCAATCATTGAGGATAATCATTGAGGATAAGGGTGAAGATTATTATTATTATTATTATTATTATTATTATTATTATTATTATTATTATTGTTGTTGTTGTTGTTGTTATTTTGCGAGAAAAGGGTTTCAAATGTGATTAAAATATAAAAATAAAATGTGAAGATACATGGAAGTCAGATTGCATAAAGATTGAGGGTTAATTTTTTTTCTGAATGCCAATGTTCATTTTCTTATAATTATAAATAAAAATTTTAACATTAAATTGTGGGACATACATTTTCTTATAATTCGGAAGAATCTTTTATCTTGTGACTTAAAAAACATCAACCATATGCATATATCTCCGGAGTGGAGTCCACTTAAATAAAAGTATGAGTTAAATTCTCAGCAGTATGGAGTATATAATTTTTATTATCTTACTATTAAAATAATAAACCAAAATCTTGTAAAAAATTAGTTTTTTCTTAACATAAGAAAAAAAGTAGTTTTAAAGCACTAAGTCTAACTAATAGGAGTGATGAACAGTTATAAAAACTAGTTTTTTTATAACATTTTAAAAAAAATTAGTTTTTCACAAGAGTTACTCAAATAATACTCTATTGTTTAATTATTCAAATTGTAGGCTTGGTTGACATTTAATGTGTATTGTTATAACTTTTGTTAGTATTTCAAAGGTTATGTTAAGTTATTAACATTTTTGTTAAGCTTGTAACCTTTTAATAATGAAGTTCTAACGCTCTGTTAGACCATCCCCATCAGTGACCCTGACCCAACCCAACCTCTATTAAAATATTAATTTCTCTCACTTCCATATACACAACCCCAACCTTATATAATTTATACTCCCATCAGTGACCCAACCCCAACCCAACCTTTTAATAAAATATTTATTTCTCTTTACTCCAACTTATCTAAAATACTTATCATTTTATTTTTTTTAAAATAATATATTAGTAATAATATTTCTAAAATTGCCCGTACAATTATTAAAAATAATTATCCATACAATTATAAATTCATAATTTATAATTTACTTGATATATTTTTTATTTTTTTAAAATAATATATTAGTAATAATATGAATTTTGATATATTATTATTTTTTTATTTTTTTATTTTATATAATTATATAAAATATATTAATTTTAAAAATATATTTATATAAAAACATGTCACCCAATTATTGGGTGACATGTGGCAAACTTTTGAAAACAACCTAACCCAACCGAGGGGTCGGCCAGTTGCCCGGGCAAACCAAGTTGATGACTTTCCATTTGTTTTTTTTTCAAAAGTCGTTTGTCTTTCTCAGTGACCTCGAGGAGGGTCACCAGTTGCGACGGTCTTGCACCATCCCCATCGATGCCGACCCCCGGCCAACCCAACCTCTATTAAAATATTAATTTCTCTCACTTCCATATACACAACCCCAACCTTATATAATTTATACTCCCATCAGTGACCCAACCCCAACCCAACCTTTTAATAAAATATTTATTTCTCTTTACTCCAACTTATCTAAAATACTTATCATTTTATTTTTTTTAAAATAATATATTAGTAATAATATTTCTAAAATTGCCCGTACAATTATTAAAAATAATTATCCATACAATTATAAATTCATAATTTATAATTTACTTGATATATTTTTATTTTTAAAATAATATATTAGTAATAATATGAATTTTGATATATTTTTTATTTTTTATTTTTTTATTTTATATAATTATATAAAATATATTAATTTTAAAAATATATTTATATAAAAACATGTCACCCAATTATTGGGTGACATGTGGCAAACTTTTGAAAACAACCTAACCCAACCGAGGGGTCGGCCAGTTGCCCGGGCAAACCAAGTTGATGACTTTCCATTTTTTTTTTTTTCAAAAGTCGTTTGTCTTTTCTGGTGACCCTCAAGGGAGGGTCACCGTTGGCAATGGTCTTATTAGGACGGAGGAATAAAATGAAGCTTTAAATAATAGAACAGTGACAAATTTGTTGCTAAACTCAATCCACTTTAGCAAATTTTAATTATTTGAAATCCATTAGAAATTTTATCCTTTACCCTTTTCCCTTTTCCTAACTATTAATAATATTTATTCGCTTCATTTCTAAATATATGTCAAATTTTATTTTAAGTGATATTCTGAAAATGTGTATCTTTTATACCTATTGTAGCAAAGATTCACAAATATTTTTGTTATCCACATTCTAAACATTTAGTTTTACGATAATAAAATGAATAGTGATGCTACCAAGAAAAATAGGTATGCAACGGTGGTATGGTTCAAGTAGGATTACGATCGGATAGCTGGCTTGTTTCGATCCTTCTAAATCTGAGAATAAGAGAAAAAATCGTTAGTTATAGGCCGGTGGGGGGGGGGGATTTCCTTAACAATAATGAGGCTGCGACGTGAGGATAATAACACAACTCTTGGAGAATAAGAACACAACTCTTAGAGAATAAGCTATGGAGTATGTAAATGGCTCGAGTATAAACAACTTACCTTCTGCATTGCATTAAGGGAGAAGTTGTATTTATAATGGGAGGGGGCTGGAATGATGCTGTTGTGTAATGCAGCGGAAGCAATTGACAATAACAAATACAAAAGCAATCGGGAATCGAAAAAGAAAAAGATGGAATTATTTTGGGGTTATGAATTTCGGCCGCTTTTATTATTCTGTGTAATAATCTTCTAAAGTTTACATAGGGTTACAATCATATATATATGAAATAAACCCTAGCCCAACTAATAAAGATAAACGAATAAAAAAGCCCACAAACGTCTTCAGCCTCGGCAACCCAGGCGCCCGCCTCGCCCTCTTTCAGGCGCCAGCCTCGCATCGTTGCAGCTACTGAATCCGCCTCTGGAGCCAAGGCGCCCGCCTCGACTTCTTCCAGGCGCCCGCCTGGATCTCGTTCAAGCCGCGAGCCAGCTACGCCTTTCGGGCGCACGCCTCATCTAATACCGGGCGGCCCGGCCCGCACGCCGCCGCCTAAGCTCCACGTTTGCTTTGAAGCTCCTGAGGGCGCCAGAGCTCACTTTGCCAGGACATCGAGTCATCACATCCAACAGATGCCAACATTAAAAAGACACGTGTTCCAACCTCATTGGTGAAGATTCGTTAGGTTGGTAGAGTGGGAGGCAAATCTCTATTTCGGCAGATATGATGGGAGCATGATCCCAACCATATAGAGGGAGTGGAGATCTTTGTCGGAGGGATCACTGGGCGTTCGTCATGCTTATATTGGGACCATCCTGGGTTACTTGGGATCGCTACGCGTGGATGGGCTCCAAAAGTCGATGTTTGCAGGGAGAATTATTTGTATGAACCATGTAGGGGAAGGATACCGGCTAGTCAAGGGCCGATTTCCTTGAGAGGCGGTATGCTTCTTATTAGGGCGAGCTTTGGTCATGTCGAATTGGAGCCTTGAACCAATTTAATCCTCTTAGACTTGTTGAGCATCGTGGGGATACCGCGTGGCTCGGTATGCCCCAAGCCGGTTTGGGAGTTAGCGATCTTGACATGCTCTTGAATGCTCCGGATTGATCATCATAGGAACGCGAGGGAATCAAGTGGGATTTTGAGGAAGTGTGAGTGGGTAGGATACCGACTATGACCAAGGATGCGATATCCTCTCATTCAGTTTGGGGCTTTTGGTTTTGGGTCGATCTTCTATTAAGGTGCTTGAGAGGATGAGGGGAATTTGTTGAATTTCATAGGGGAGACTGTTGTGAATTTGGTGCTCCCCCGTTGCAATCTAGACAAAGAATCAATAAACCCACACACACAATATCACAAGAAATACACACACAAGAACACAAGAGTTGTTTACCCGGTTCATTCACCAACTCGTGAACTACGTCCGGGGGTAATTGCCAAGCCAATATGTATTAGACACCTTCTAATATGTTGCTACAATCAACTACAATATGTTCTAGATAGAAAATGATGTTCTATAATGTTTAAAAAGGGACTATTAGAGCCTTTTAGGGAAATATTGTCCAAAAATAGAGATCGATAGAAAATGATGTTCTATAATGTTTAAAAAAAAGGGACTATTAGAGATTATGTCCCAAACAAATAGTCTCTAAAAGACTTTTTTTAGTGGTGATAAAAGTAATTAAGAAGTTGTAATTTTATTTCTATCCCCACTGCTCGTATTCTTTCCTCGGCTAACATATGTAGCTGTAATTAATATTGATCAAACCACCAAAATTTATTAATTTAGAAAGAAATTAATTAATCAGTAAATTAATGATTATTTATTTATATATTATTAATATTTTATTAATTTATGAACATATTTATTATCAAATAATGATAATATTTTTAAAATATAATATTAAATTTTTCAAAGCACCCTTCTATCATTCATTTTGCTTCATTGTTTAGTGTACAATATAAATGTAATGTTCTTAATTTGAAATAATTTGAAATAGACATTTATTTGAGATAAAATCTATAGAAAATAGATACTCTCTTCGTCCCGTCCGAATCTTACTTAAAAAGGTGTCCCGTTTGAAACTTTTCTTTTTCTAAAATGGTAAAAATGTGGGTTTCACTTCTCAACCCCACTCACTTTTTTTTCTCACACCTTAAATTGTAGGTTCCACTTGTAATACCCACTAACTTTTTTCCCTTACACATTTAAATAGAGGGCCCCACTTGTCATATTCACTCCCTTCTTCCCTCTCACAATCATGTTTTCACTCATCACTTTTCTTATTTTTTATGTCTCACTAAAATAGTGAAGCTTCAGACGGGACAGTGAAAATATTTAATTTGAGAAGAAGGATTTTTTTTAATTAAAAGTGGACTTTGCCAAAACTTTTTTTTTTTTAAGAACACTTTGTACCAACTAATCAAATTCTGAAAAAATAGTAAATAAAGTAAACACTATACTAATTCTAATTAAGAGCTAATTGCAAAAATTGCAAATAATAAGCTTCAATTACAAAGGGGTGGGAGATCTTAATCACCCAATTTAACTATTAAGCATACTAGCAATACCCCCGTGCGATGCACGGACAGCTATTAACGCATATTGACGATAATTCATACAAATATAACAGGAAATAGAAATATGTGTGTACATTGAAAAACAATTTTTTGAAAACTATATTATTTGTAAAAATAGCAGATTGAAGGTCAATGAAATAAAAATATATTTAAGGCATAGTTAGATTGGACGAAGCGTGTTTTATAAGTAAATTTCCGTTCTATTCAGTAATAATTAAATTTGACATCCATTTTTCAATGCTATGGAATTAAACGCATATTTTTTTATGTAAAACATATTTATTGTGTATTGAACGTGATATGTGCATAATTTGCCCACAGTATCACTTAGTTTCGCGAACGATTGGGAAAGCGTAATCAATCTAGTGATAAGTCTCCAAATCTTTCTCTTCAACTGCAATTTGGAACTCTTGACTCCAGTGATTCTTCAAACACACAAATTACATGAAATGAAATTTTCAAGTATCATCAATTAATTTAATCAGTACCCACCCCTTTACCAAAAATCCTACTCTCCATCTCTTATATATAAAAAAATACATGTTCCAAAAAAAAATACATTAAATGTTCGTCTATTATATATAAAAAGTGGACATAATTAATGTTGGTTTAGCTACTAAAATTAGGGAAAAAAATCTATTAAATGTTTGTCTATTACTATCATATACTAACATGGGACATAATTATTGTTAATAATTATTGTTAGATTAACATATTAAGAAGAAAATAGAAAATAGAAGGAAGAGAAACTCATTAAATTAACCTAAAACAATTAATTACTCACCCCTTCAACAAAAATCATACTCTCCATCTCTTTCTATATCATTCACTTTTCCAGATCCAATTTAATAGGAACAAAAATGTTCCTAATTTATTTTTTCTATTTAGAATCAACATTTTCATGATCCCATGAAAACAAAGTAAAAAGGGCAATGCTAATGCGACAAAAAAGTTAAGAAAATAATAAATATAAAATGAGGTGACAATATTTTACTACACGTATTTTTATAAATTTATTATTTCTCATGTAAAAATGGCAAAATAATAATAATAATAATAATAATAATAATAATAATAATAATAATAATAATAATAATAATAATAATAATAATAATAATAATAATAATAATAATAATAATAATAATAATAATAATAATAATAATAATAATAATAATAATAATAATAATAATAAATAAGAATAATAAACGTCCACATATTATTTGCAATCATGAAATAATTTACAAAAATATATTACCAATTAAAAAAATGACATGTTCAAAAAAAAGTACATTACATGTTCGTCTATTATATATAAAAAGGAGACATAATTAATGTTGAATTAGCTACTAAATTGTTTGATGTATCGAACTAAAATAAAACTAATAACCATAATACCCCTTTCAACTCATCATTCTATACCCCACCATTTTTTTTATTTTATATTATTTATTTTTATGATGAGTAAAATTATTATTATTATCATTTATAATTAAAAAAATACTTCACACTTAATTAATTTTCACAAAAAAATATTGAAAATTTCAAAAAGGAAAATTAAGAAATGATAATTAAGAAATTTATATTTTAAAGAAAGGGTTTTTTTTTGTGTCCAAATCAATCGAAAATAGACTCTATTTATAGAGAAAAAAAATTAAAATTTTTTGTGTAAATTTTTGTATTAAAAAAATGAATTTATTATGAAGTAATTGAGGTAAAAAAAAAAGGGGTGAAATTTTCATTTAAAAAAGACGTTTTTTTTTTTGTGTCCAAATCAAACGAAAATAGACTCAATTTATAGAGAAAAAAAAATTATGAATTTGGTGTAATTTTTTTTATGTCCCATGTTAGTATATGATAGTAATAGACAAACATTTAATAGATTTTTTTTTTCTATTTTTAGTAGCTAAACCAACATTAATTATTTTAACTTTTTATATATAATAGACGAACATTCAAAGTTTTGTAATTTTATTTAAAAAATTAATGATACTTCACACTTAATTAATTTATTTTTATGATTAGTAAAATATTTATTATTATCATTTATAATTAAAAAAATACTTCACACTTAATTAATTTTCACTAAAAAATATTGAAAAATTCAAAAAGGAAAATTAAGAAAGGGTAATTAAGAAATTTATATTTTAAAAAGAGGGGTTTTTTTCTGTTTCCAAATCAAACGAAAATAGACTCTATTTATAGAGAAAAAAAAATAAGAATTTTTGTGTAATTTTTTTTTTTAAATAATTTATTATGAAATAAATGAGGTAAAAAAAGGGGGGAAATTTTCATTTAAAAAAGAGGAATTTTTTTTTGTGTCCAAATAAAACAAAAATAGACTCTATTTAAAGAGAAAAAAAAATTATGAATTTTGGTGTAATTTTTTTTTTTTTAAAAATTAATTTATTATAAAATAATTGAGGTCAAAAAAACGGGTGGAAAAAAAAAAGCTGAAATAAAATTAGCCAATAAGAAGCCGCCACGTGTCATTTTCCAAAAAAAAAAAAAAAAAAAATAAAAAAAAATTGGCTGGTAACACGCGCCTATGTCGGCGCGTGTACGGCACGCGCCGAAGTTTACCCATTCAGAAAATGCCACGTGTCATTTACGGATAATATCTTCAATTTTGCCACCGTGTGAAATTACCAAACTGCCCTTGGTTTTGGCTCCAAGACTATCCTCCTTTTATATTACTTTAGATTGGTTGATGTATCATACTACTCCCTCCGTCCCGTCCGAAAAGCCACAAAATGGACCCGCACGCAAATTAAGGAAAGTGATGTAGGAAAGAGAAAAAATTTAAATGTTGTGAGTATGAAAAATTAAATAGGAGAGAGAATGAGTGGGAGGAATAGTTAGGAGAGAGAATGTTGTGAGTGTAAAAGTAAAGTAGGAGAGAGAATGAGTGGGTGGAATAGTAATAAAAACTTTCCTTTTTGGGAAAGTGTCTTTTTAAATGGGACGCCCAAAATGGAAATTTGTGGCTTTTCGGACGGGACGGAGGGAGTATATATTATTTATATTTTATTAAAATTATCTACTCCCTCCGTCCCAATAAGTGCTTCACCCTTTTGGGTGGGCACGCAAATTATGAAAATGGGAGGGAAAAAAAAATGTTGTGAGTGTAATTTGAAAATAGGTGAGAGAATGAGTGGAGAGAATAGTAAATTATAATGGTGTTGTGAGTATTAAAATAATGTAGGAGAGAGAATGAGTGGAGAAAATAGTAAAGATTCTTTGCCAAAAAAGGAAAGGTGAAACTTCTAACGGGACGCCCTTTTGAATAATTAGTGAAGCTTTTATTGGAACGGAGGGAGTATTTCATTTCATAATAACATATTTGTCTTGTCACCATTTTGAAGAGATACCATGCTTTATTATATTTATTTAGTGCTTATATAATGGTAAAATTGCTCTATAATACTTTTCGTATTTAAAAATGGATATTCATCTAGAGATAAATTTATATGAAAAATGTGGCATTTATGTGATTGATTGCTCTACATATATTATTCTTGCTTTATTAAGCCTACGTACAGTTAATAATCAGACTACCCACAATGGGTAGATGAAATGGGAGATGAAATCCCATTTCATCTCCCCATTTCCTTGCAATGGAGGTCGGCTGCTGGTTGAATGGATTAACGGGATGAAAACTTTCATCCCGTATGAAACCTTTTTTTTTTTTTTTTTTTTTTTAAAAATGGACACGTGTCGGCTTGGCATTGGAGGGTATTAGGCGCGTGTGACTCACGCTCCCATTTGGCGCGTGACGCGCAGCCTTTTTTTTTTTTTTTTTTCTGAATTTGCCACGTGTTGGCTTGGTATTGGTCCGTACTTTTTTATTTTTTCACCCAATTATTTAAACTCAATTATCTCATAATAAATGATTTAAAAATAAAAAAAAAATTCACCAAGATTCATCATTTTTTTTCCCTACAAATTGATATAAGTTTCATTTGATTTGGACACAAAAAAAAAACACTTAGTTTTCAATTTGGGCTGAATTATTACCTAGTAAATTGATTATTTTTTTTATTTTTTTTTCACCAAAAATCATCATTTTTTTTTTCCCTACAAATCGATATAAGTTTCATTTGATTTGGACACAAAAAAAACACTTAGTTTTCAATTTGGGCCGAATTATTACCTAGTAAATTGATTATTTTTTAATTTTTTTTTTCACCAAAACTCATCATTTTTTTTTCCCTACAAATCGATATAAGTTTCATTTGATTTGGATACAAAAAAAAATATTTAGTTTTCAATTTGGGCTGAATTATTACCTAGTAAATTGATTATTTTTTTAATTTTTTTTTCACCAAAATTCATCAATTTTTTTTCCCTACAAATCGATATAAGTTTCATTTGATTTAGACACAAAAAAAAAAACACTTAGTTTTCAATTGGGGCTGAATTATTACCTAGTAAATTGATTATTTTTTTAATTTTTTTTTTCACCAAAACTCATCATTTTTTTTTCCCTACAAATCGATATAAGTTTCATTTGATTTGGATACAAAAAAAAAACATTTAGTTTTCAATTTGGGCTGAATTATTACCTAGTAAATTGATTATTTTTTTAATTTTTTTCTTCACCAAAATTCATCATTTTTTTTCCCTACAAATCGATATAAGTTTCATTTGATTTGGACACAAAAAAAAAACACTTAGTTTTCAATTTGGGCTGAATTATTACCTAGTAAATTAATTATTTTTTTAAATTTTTTTTTCACCAAAATTCATCATTTTTTTTCCCTACAAATCGATATAAGTTTCATTTGATTTGGACACAAAAAAATAAAGAATATAAATAAAATAAAATAAAAGTAGTGGGGTATAGAATGATGAGTTGGAGGGAGTTGAAATTTAATTTAAGTTAGCCATTGGAGTGGGGGTAAATGAAATGGGTAAATGAAATATTAGGTGAATGAGAAAAAGTGTAAAAAGTGTTAGATGAAATGGGAGAGTGGGATGAAACCATTGTGGGTAGTCTCAATGATGAAAGATTGAAAACAACAGCTCTATCAAAATATGTAGCCAACATCTTTGTGATGGATATTGAAATGATAGACACGAGAAGAACTATGGTAATAGTATTTGTTAGTTTAGAGAGAGGAAAAAAAAATGAATTTGTTATCATACCTGTGCTTAAGAAGAAACATGTTCTTGGGGTATAATTAAGCTAACATAATAGTGTTTTTTTTTCTTTCAAAAAAAAAAAAAAACCTTTTTTGATGATAGTTACAAATTTATTACATTAGATAAATTACAATTTTAAAATTGATTTCAAGATGAAACTAATGTTACTGGCATTGCTTTTCCTATTAATTATACTCTATAATGTTTTCATGATTATCTAAATTCAAATTTGAGTAATATATCTGGTTTGTGAAATAGTAATCACATATCTTTTTTGAATTTTAGAATCAATATTTCCAACATAAGAAAGCAATGTTCCTTCAAGGAATCTCCAAATAATGTGGTCCTAATTAAAGTTAGATCAACATCAATCAAATTAACGCGGCACGACTTGGACCGAATATGCTAAAATCTTTACAGCGTGATCAAACGCGTCGTGAATCAAAAACTCGTAAATCAAATAAAATTAAAATTAACGTTAAGCACGTCACGAAATTATATTAAAATGTCTATTAATCTAAAAACTTGTGCCTTGGCTCGGCCGTGGCGCTTTGCGCGGATGGCCCGTCGCCTTGCTTTGCCGCTTGGCGGCGTGGCCTTGACCATGTGGCGCCAGGAGTTATCCCACATCGAAAAATAATCAAAAGAAAATGGGTTGCCTATGTATATAATGGCTCATTATATACCAAGGCCATTTTTCATTCTTTTTTTTTCAATGTGGAAAATCATGCTTGGCCTTGGCCTTGGCCTTGGTTTTATCCCACATGAAAAAAATACAAAAGTTTTAGGCTTGTCTTGGTTATATAATGAGGCTTAAGACAAGGGGATTTATTTGAAACAAAAAATTTTTAAATTGGACGTTGACTTGGGCCTTGGCTCGATCGTGGCCTTCCATTGGATGGCCGTGGCCTTGCTTTGGCTCGCCCGTGGCCGGGCATGGCCTTGGCCATATGGCCTTGAGAGTTATCCCACATCGAAAAATAATCAAAAGAAAATGGGTTGCCTAGGTATATAATGGCTCATTATATACCAAGGCCATTTTTCATTCTTTTTTTTTCAATGTGGGAAATCATGCTTGGCCTTGGCCGTGAACTTGGCCTTGGTTTTATCCCACATGGAAAAAATACAAAAGTTTTAGGCTTGTCTTGGTTATATAATGAGGCTTAAGCTAAGGGAATTAGGCATTGATATTGGCTGGTTTGGCCATTGGCCGGCCCTGGCTTAGGCCTTGACTTAGGATTATATTTCATATAATAAATAATTTCAAATAATTTCATATAATAAATAAATTCAAATAATAAATAATTTCAAATAATTTTCACTAAAAAGAAACTGAAAATTTAGTAAAAGATAATTAACAAATCTATAAATATATAATAACAAGGTTTCGGTAAATAGAGGGCCATTGAGGCGCATTTTCATCTTTTCACAGCATGGCATATTTGCAATTAAAAAGGACAAAAGTCCTTGCCCTTGGCCGGCCTTGGCCTTGCCCTGCCTTGGTCGGCCGTGGCCTTAGCCCTTGGCCTTGGGCGTGGCCTAGAGGACTTTATCCCACATTGATTACAAACCAAACTAAAATGTTATTCCTTCCCTATAAATTGCTCTGCCGCCTCGCATTGTAATTTCGGCCGACATGTCCCTTCCCCGTCGCCTCGCCCATGCGATTGGCCCATTTTAACTAAAAAAAAAAAAATATTGTGTATTTACAAAGAATATATGATTAAATAATATTTTTTAACATTTATAATTAAAAAAATTAAAAAATTAATTAAGTGTGAAGTAATTTTTTTAATTATAAATTATAATAATAATAATAATTTCAATAATAAAAAAAAGAATACAAAATAAAATAAAAGTGATGTGGTATAGGATGATGAGTTGAAATGATTTTGAATATGTATAAATAAAATAATTGTGTATTTACAAAGTATATATGATTATTTAATATAATATATATATACACACATATATATATATATATATATATATATATATTTATATACATATATATATATATATATATATATATATATATATATATATATATATATATATATATATACATATATATATATATATATATATATATATATATATATATTTATATATATATATATATATATCTATATATATACATATATATATATATATATATATATATATACATATATATATATATCTATATCTATATATATACATATATATATATATATATATATATATATATATATATATATATATATATATATATATGTGTGTGTGTATATATATATGACGGAGTGTGATGAATGTGGATTTGAGTTTCTATTTAATAAGTGGGTTGGGGTAGGATTTGATGAGTGAGTGTAGTGTTTGGGGATTTTTTTTTCATTTAACGCAATTATTAGTATTTTTTAGGATGATGAGTTGGAATGGTTTTTAATATGTATAAACAAAATTAGCTTAATATTTATTTTGAAAAGGAGTGTAATAATTTTAAATTGGTAAAAAAATATTTATTTTCGATAGGAGGGTATATCAAGATGCTATTTATTTGTCACAATAAATATTTCAAAATAATAATTGAAAATTTGTCAAAATATTTTATAAATTTATATATAAATCCAAAAAATATTGCCCACTTATTTTTATTATTTGTCAAAAAAGAATATATTTTTTATACAAAATAAAAAATATAATATATATATTATCATCATTTTTAAAATTTTGATTTAACTTTATGTCAAAATCATTGTATTTATATATATATATATATATATATATATATATATATATATATATATATATATGTATATATTTTTTTCTTCTCAAAATTAAATAAGCTAAATTAAAAATACATATCATAATTATGTTCATAATGAGTTAATGTAAATAAGTATTACATATTTTTTTAGATGTACGAGCATTTAAAGGAAATTTTTCATTTGAAAAAAATGTTTGTGTTTTTTATAATTTTATTCTCTTCTTTTCTTTCTTCCTTTCAAGATATATGTATATTTAATATTAATAATTATATATGTATATGAATATAATTATTGTGTTGATTTTTGATCATCTTTGATTTGGACAAAGAAATTATTTTTATCCAAAATATTTTTTATATCCAAAAAATTATTTATATCCAATTTTTTTTTTTGTCAAAAATCATAAAAATTAGCATTGATTAGCATTGGCTCGGCCTTGGCCTTGCCCTTGGCTCGGCCTTGGCCTTGCCCTTGGCTCGGCCTTGGCCTTGGCCGTGGCTCGGCCTTGGCCTTTGGCGTGGCCTTGCGGAGTTTATCCCACATTGAATAAAAAATCAAACTAAAATGTTATCCCTTCCCTATATAATGCTCAAGTTGGCCAAGACTTACTCATTTCGGCCGGACGTGGCCCTTGCCCATGGCCTTTGCCCATTGGCCCATGCCATCGCCCTTGGCCTCGGATCGGGCCTTGGGTCGGGCCTCGGATCAAGTTATTTTGTAACGGATCGGATCAAGTTATTTTGTATAGGACCGGATTCGAAATTTGCCCTTAAGTGTTCGGGTTGAAATAAAACAAAATATTTTTTTTTCATTTTGAATTGTTTTTAATTAAATTAATTTATAATGTTTTCAAATAATAAAAAAAAAATTGCCCTTGGCCTTGGCCTTGGTCTTGGTCGGCCGTTGCCTTGGCCGGCCGTGGCCTTGGCCTTGGTCTATCCCACATCGGCAACAAAGGAATTAATTGGCAGCCTTGGCCGTGGCCTTGGCCTTCGCTCGGCCGTTGCCTTGGCCGGCCGTATGTGATTCGTGTGTTTTACTTTTTTAAAAAATTCTGTTCATCAAAAAGAAATAAAATATCGTCTTTTTTTAACTATATTTTCAATCTTCACATTTCTTTACTAATTTCAATAACTTATTTCGTATGTGATTCGTGTGTTTTACTTTTTTAAATGATCAAATATTATAGAATTGAATATGGAGAAATGCATATTTCTAATGATTTTTGTTTTATTCCTATTTTATTGTTTTCTAATTTTTATGTATTGACAATGTAGTCTTTAAGAAATTATTTCATAATGTATCAACAAATTATTTTTTTTATTTTTTTTTTCAATTTTTGTCTTTTAAATATACAGTAATGCCCCGTGCATCGCACGGTTAAAATTAACGTTAAGCACGTCACGAAATTATATTAAAATGTCTATTATGACCACATTACTACTATAGTTAAGTACATGACCTAATTAATTAGACATGGCTTCCTAGCTCAAGTCCATCTTCCTTGACACTAACTTCTTCAACTTTATTAGTTTGAATAGGCTTAAAAGTGTAATACTTTGCGCAGAATAAGTAGTACACCAAGTTGATCACTTGTAGCAATGTGATCAACCAGTAGAAATATTCCAACTTCCCCTTGTTAAGATTTTTATCCGGGAGCCAATTTGACCCATTTTGCCCTTCACTATACTTGTGCACAATGGTAACCATGAGGGTACTAGCGTAATTTCCGGCAGCAATCGCCATCCAAAACAAAGCAGTTGCAGTGCTCCTCATACTCTCCGGCGACTGGTCGTAGAAAAACTCGAGGTGGCCAATTGACATAAATGCCTCTGCCATCCCATGAAGGCAATACTGTGGTACTAACCAAAACACCGGAATTGGAACTGTTGCATGGGGCTCATTAGTTAGACCATGGGCAAAAGCGACATTTTTACGCTTTATTTCAATGAAGCCGGCTAACAATGTGGCTAGAATGGAAATGCAGAAGCCTATTCCCATTCGTGTGAGGTAGGAAATTCCGCGTTCTAGCCCTGTGAATTTACGGATTATCGGGACAAATATACGGTCGTAAAAGACAATTGTGATTAACATGGAACTCAGGGTGAAAACAGACATTGACGCAGCTGGAATTTGGAAGGTTTTTGTGAGATTTCTGTCCATTGTTCTGGCTTGTTGAAGAGAGAAAGTATTTTGTTGAGCATAGGCTAAGATGAGAAGAATTCCAGCTGCCCATATTGGGCCCATTCTAATTAGTGATTTTAGTTCCTCGACTCGGTGGACTGTGTTAAGTCTCCATGGGTTGGGCTTTGATGAGTACTTTGGGCCGTCCTCTTCGGTCACAATTGCAGCCTTGTCAAAAAATCTGCATCATTTTGAACAATTAGATTAATTAGTCAAAAAAAAAAAAAAGGAAAATATCATGGTGGTTCAATATTGGAATTGATTTAACATTAATTCATTGCTGATTAGAATTCTTGGGCACAATAAAATGTTGAATTATTGAATTAGTTGAAAAATAAAGATTTTCTATTGAATTGATGATTGCCAACACAAGGACAAAATAGACATTGGTGTGAAAAGATAGTGAACAATTGGAACCATGCAGCTGAAAAGTCTGTTGTAGGGGCTACATGATAGGCATGCTCAGTCCATTTCCCTCGCGGAAATACTGGCAGGAGGATAGGATGAGCTAAAAATTAATAGTTAAATATATATGACACTATTTTGTTTTTGTTATTTAGCAAAAAAGGAGGTCCAGTCCAGCCCATTCCATATACTGTATAGTGCACAGCATTGGATGGTGGACCACATATACCATGTGTTATGTGTAAGCTGTCCGTTGTTGTTCCATCCCTTTAGATTGGGATTTGTACTGACCGACTGTTTAACGTAAGGAACGACTATTCAAATATAGATCGACTGTTTATCTTTATCTTTTATTCCCTTCGTCCCTAAAAGATTGTCATGTTGTACATTTTGCAATTATTAAGAAAGAGCTTCACCTTCTTGTACTTTAGTAGATTTGCACTAACATTCATGACTAAGTATACAAATGAGACATACTTTTGGAACAAGTAAAATGACAAATGAAACAATCTTTCAGGGACGGAGGGAGTATTTTGATCGTGATAATTATAATTTTTATTTTTATTTTGCCAAAATGTAAATATTAGAAAGATATAAAGAGATATACCTCATATGTTCAGTATGAATAAGCTTGCCACCAACTGAAATAGAAGCATCAATCTCATCATTTTCATAGAGCAATTTCGGGTCTGAAACCATGGCCAATTTCCTCTTCCTATATGCAGCCACACAAACTTGTATTAACCGGGTGAACGGGCTACCCGCCGGATCCAAATTCCGATACAACGGGTACCCGAACACAAAAGCTATAATCGACAGAGCCATAGCTACAGTTGGGACACCCAGTCCCCATCCCCAAGAAATATTATCTTGAATATAAACAACAACTGTGACTGCCAAAAGCATAGCTACTCCCATGCAAAAGTAATACCAATTGAAGAATTTCCATGTTTGGGTTTTTTGCTTTGGATCCGATTCGTCAAATTGGTCCGCCCCGAATGCCACCACACAGGGTCGGATCCCACCCGAACCGATGGCGGTTAGGAAGAGAGAGACGTAGAGGATAGCTAATTGACCCGAATTGGCTTGTTGGCATATATCATTAGCTTGACATGGTTGGGGCCTTAGACTTGGTAATATTGCTGATATTGTTAACATTATCATTCCCTGTCATGTCAAACAAGAATTTAACCAAATATTATAAACACATGTCATAATACAAATACTAAACTAAAATAAATTGAAGAGTATCTATTAAATTAAAATGTAAAATTGATTAATAATAAGACAAAGGGTTATATTAGTTATTTCAGAACTAAGCACAACATTATTCTTGTACTCCTCCCATCATGTGACCATATTCTTGTTTATTACTCCCTCCGTCCCTAAATGTTTGTCCCATTTAACTTTTCAAACATTTTAATTTAGTGATTTTGAAGCTTTAATTTTGGTTATTTTTACGAACGCTTTGAAAATTATTGATAATATACACCGCCGTTATGTAATACTCCGTCCCTAAATGTTACAAGTTTTGAAAATTTAGTAATTTTGAAGCTTTAATTTTGGAAATGAGACTAACTTTTTGGGACAAAGGAAAAGGGGAAATGGGACAAACATTTAGGGACGGAGGGAGTAAGATTTTTGTATAGAAATATAACATTATTTTTGAGACAGATTAATTAAAATAAAAAATACTCCCGCCGTCCCAATCTAAATGTCTCAACTTTCCTTTTTGGGCGTCCCATTTAAAATGTCTCAACCCACAAAAGGAAAGTTTTTTTTACTATTCCACACACTCATTCTCTCTCCTACTTTACTTTTACACTCACAACATTCTCTCTCCTAACTATTCCTCCCACCCATTCTCTCTCCTATTTAATTTTTCATACTCACAATATTTAAATTTTTTCTCTTTCTTACATCACTTTCCTTAATTCCCGCGCCGAACCTATTTTGAGACATTTAGATTGGAACGAAGGGAGTATGATTTATTTTAGGAGAGAGGAATGTAACAAGCAGTGGCGAAGTCATGTTGTGGCCAAACTGGTCACGTAACTCCCTTAATTTTGGAGTTATGTCAATTCTATCACCTTCATTTTAAAAAGAGGCATTCACAAAAAACTACTTTAGAATTCATTTTAAAAAGAGGCATTCACAAAAAACTACTTTAGAAAGATGAAAATTACAAAAAAAAAAAAAAAACACATAAGTTCGAAATTATAAAATTATTTTATTTTATTTTTTGGTTTTTTTTAATCAGTTTTGGTCAAACAACTGATAATTTCAGTTATCAGTTGTTCAAACAACTGATAATTTCAGTTATCACTTGTTTACAACTGATAACTGAAATTATCAGTTGTTTGAAGCACAAATTACTCTTCAAACAACTGATAACTGAAATTATCAGTTGTTTGACCAAAACATATAAAAAAAAAAACCAAATTTTTTTTTTTTTGTAAAAAAAGAAAAAAAATGTAATTTTTTATAATTTCCTATCTTACATATTTTTTATTTTTTTTTGTAAATGTCATTTTTTTGAGAGAGTTTTTTGTAATAAACCTTTTTAAAAACATAAGATACGTTGTTTGACCTCCTCTTTAACAAACTAATTAAAAACGTTCAGTTGATAACTAATAAGGGTATCATAGTTTATGATTATTTCTGATCTTTAGTCTATTTATCGCTTTTTAAATGAGTTGCTAACTTAATTGTTTAGAAATTAAACGGCCATTAAAATATCAAATAACATACTCCCTCCTCCCTCCGTCTCACCCGAATTTGGACAAAGTTACTTTACACGGAGATTAAGAAATAACAATAAGATAATAAAAATGTGTGGTAGAAAATGAAGAGAGAGAATGAGTGGAGTTAATAGTGGTTGGTTGAATAAATTGTATGGTGGAGAATGAGTGGAGTTAATGAGTGAGTGGGGTATGCCCATTTTTTTATTATTATAAACTTTCCTTTTTGGGTTGTCCAAATTCGGATGAGACGCCCAAAAAGAAAATTTGTCCAAATTCGGGTGGGACGGAGGGAGTATGGTATAGTGGCGGAGCCAAAAAATTTACTAATCAAAAAACTAAAAGGGGGTTAACTGGTAAGCCTGCTTAGCCGTATCGAGTTCCTCAGCAATATAGAGAGAGATAGGTAGAGATGAGTGGCCTGACTTACTATCTGATAAATAAGGGAAGCGACAGTAATGGTCCAAAAACGACCGGCGAAAGAATCGGCAATGAAAGCACCAAGCAAAGGAGTCAAGGCAGCAGTGCCACCAAAGTTAGTGAGAGTATTTGCAGCCTTTGTCAATGGCATATGAAGCTCTGTTGTTAAGTAACTTAACATATTTGCCTGAAATCCCACCACTGCCAACTTCTCACAAGCCTCATTTGCTTCAAAAAATCCAAGCAATTAATTAAAACCAAATCAAAATTATATTATATACAAATCGTATTTTTAAATTTAAGAAGAAAAATGGACAATCATTTTATGACAGATGCAGTTAAAACTTACAAAAGATGAAGGGCATAGTAACCATTCCACCCTTAATCTTTTCTTCATGGCTCTTCTTGTTTATAGTTTTCTTCTCCATGTCTTCCATATTCTTGTGACTAAATTTGGGTTTTTTTTTTTTTTTTTTTGGTGTGGTTCAACTTGCAATACAAACCCTCATATATATAGGCTTCATGACTGTTAATTGATTTAACACCATATAATTGTGGTGTAACTTTTTTTCTTTTTCTATTATTGTTATTGTGTCACTTTATGGCCACAACAAACAATTCATGAAAAAGTAGTACTAGGATGGATAATATTACTATGGTTGGTATAAATGTCAAATTTTGTCCTAAAAGTAGAATTTTAAGACACCCTAACACAAGTGGCTTTTGTACCGAATTGGGTATAAGTTTAGTCTACGAATTTTAACTGGGTGTATAATAGTATTACATATTTTTAGAAAAAAAAAAGATATCTTCTTGCTACTAACTAAAGAAAAGTTGAGAATTTTTTCTTTCAGATGTGGTAATATTTTCAAAAATTATGACATTTTTCCTTTTGGATGTGGTAATTTTTTGAAAAATCATTCTCCTTCCATCAAAAAATGCCATTTGATTCATTGTATTACATATTTTTAGAAATAAGATATCTACTTGCAACTAATATATTGAAAAATCATACTCCTTCCGTATAAAAATTAATTGTTTTCTTAAATTTAAGAAAGTGTTGAAAATTTATCCGTCTATCTCATACTAGCAGTGTTAACATAGGAAGAAGAATTAACATGTAGAAAATATGAAAGAAAAAAAATCAGAATTTGATAACCTTGTTCACTAACACATGACTATATCTGTGGGTGATGTCAATCTAAAATATCACTATAATCAATAATCCCTCCGTCCATTTACATAGTTCACAATTACTGTTTACACGTTTATTAAGGAGGGAGTATTATATTGAAAGTGTTGTGAGTGTGAAAGTAAAATAGGAGAGAGAATGAGTGGAGGGAATAGTAAATTATAATGGTGTTGTGAGTATTAAAATAATGTAGGAGAGAGAATAAGTGGAGGGAATAGTAAATTATAGTGGGGTAGGGTTAATATTTTAATAATATAAAGTTTCCATTTTAGGAAAGAAACAAAGTGTGAAGTAAGTAAGTGGACGCCCAAAATAGAAAGTGTGAAGTATGTAAATAGACGGAGGGAGTATATTATATTGATGGTCATTACAACTTTGCATATGAAATAACTAAGTTCTAAACATTTCTACTCTCGATTAACAACCCTCTCATATATATCTCATCTAATAACAAGAACATACTCCTTGGTCATGGCTAAGGTTGTATGAGTGCCCTCATGGCATTTCCTATACCCCTTGCCATCTACTTGACACTATTGTGGCTCTCTATTTTGTATACTAGCTCTCTCCATCAAACACACAATTCAATGGTCAAAACTAACTATGTTTATATAGATTTATAATAAGTCAAAAACCTTGTATAAAAATAATTATATTCAATTAAGAAAATCGAATCTGCTAGCAGATTCGAGTAGAAGTTGTCGTACGACTACAATGTGTGTCGTATGGCAACTTCTACCGTCCCCCAGGAAACAGACCTGTCATCTTTATGGGCTGCCCAAAGTTTCAATCATGTTCATGATTCTACTCCTTTTTGCCTCATTGAACACTCATATTCCAACTTGAATTCCTCCCATGCATGTTTAGACTTCTTCTCCATTTTGTTTTCATGTTGATATAGACACCATAACCCAACAGAAATATGGTGATGTATTATTAAAATACTATCATTAATAAATTTACAAAATTTATGAGATAAATTAGATTATTATTTTTTTCATAAAATTGCTACCTGGGATTAAGAGATTTGTTCGTTGCTTCTAAATGCCTCGAGGAGTGGTGAGCCAAAATTTAATCAAATTGATCATAAAAATTAAAATAGTTTTTTTGTTTTGATTTTTGGATAGAGGTATTTAGAACTTCATTTGTACCACATCAACTTGGAGAAAATAATTGATCAAACATATAAGTATGTATAACCTCACCCATACAAGACATTTTAATGGGATGAAGGCCTAATTTTAATATGGTATTAGAGCTGTCCCAAGTTGATAATAGATTTGTTACTCATGTTGGGTTTAGGTCGATGCAGGGGCGGATCCAGGGGGGGCAGGTGGGGGCACTCGCCCCCCCCCCCCAGCGGCGGAAATGCAGTGGAAATTTTTTTTTTTGCCCCCACCATATTTTTGTTATATATGTATATATATAATTAACTTCAAGATTAACATCAGTGAGTAGTGTGGTTCAGCAGTAGAAGGGGTAAAGTTAAAGCCTTTGGTGTTTCCTTTCAAATCCATGTTCGAACCCTGCTACCTACATTTTCAATTAATTTTGTCTTCCATCTTTGCTATTCTTTCTCTTAACAGTTTTGTTTTTCTCTTTCTCCTAATTTCCTCACATTTTTTCAATCTTAATTAATTCGTTAGGCTTTTCCCATTTTTTTTGTTTTTGGTCTTTCTTCCTATTATCCCAAGTTTAATTAGCAAATTTGAATTTCTTTTTTGTACGAGTAATATATTTTAATAAATTGTTTGCGTTAAATACTTCAACATTATTTCAATCGTTCTTTGAATTATTTACTTTTATCATTTTTGTTAACTAAAATACATTGTATTTCATGGATCCGACCCATTTTTTACTTGTCCGACCCGAATTTTTTTTTTCGGGGGCGCTGCCCCCGAACCCCCATGTAATCTTGCCCCCCCCTCGGCCAATTCCTGGCTCCGCCCCTGGGCCGATGGTAATGATGGCGTGTCGTTCACGTATAGAGCCGATAATCATGTCGGCATACACGTGAGGGAGGGTTGAATTGTGACTTTTTTTCTTTAGACGGGGTAAGTTTTTTACCTTCTCCATTGAACAGTATAAACCTAAGTACGAACATGGGCTGGTTCGGGCAAGGCCCAAGGGGATTGGGCCCTAAACATAATCCTATCTAGAACGACAACGAGGAAGGGGCGTGGGCTTCCCTACCTTCCTCGGCCCAAGCCTTCTCGTTATTACCCTTAGCCGGCCTAGGCTCAAGGGGTAGATGGACCAAGAGCCAGAGTCAATAACGAGGAGGACCTCCCTCCAAGGACGAGTTGAGTTCCCTTGACGACGAGGAGGCCTCCTCGGCCATATAATTACCAGGAATTGGGCGTCCCCCATTCCTTCATATTGCCTTCCCGGCTCATCATAAAGTGACCAAAGTAACGATGACGAGGAGGGATCTCTCCGACGTACGTACATATTAATAGCTTATACAGTCCTAATCAAACAAGGATACCAAGCAATTATAATCCTCTTAGGATTGTAACCACCTCCTGTATCAATTCAAGTCAAATAAGGACTCTTCATTAAATATAATCCTCTTAGGATTTCTATCTTATCTCTTTACAGTCCAAGTTCAATATGGATTCTATATATCCATCCCTAGCCATAATTTCAATATTTTGGTAAGTTATCTCTTTGACTCGAAGCTCTGTCAATTTGATTTCTCTATACACAAACCGTGAACTTACTCTCACGTCGGAGGGCCTTCGCCGGTGAAGCCCCGGCTTAGTTTACATTTTTTGTCTTATTTTCAGGCTATTCAAACGCCGAAGTATAACCGACCGCTGGATTTGGGCTGATTCGATCTTTTTGGCAGCATCAGTTTGGTTCCATTGCCGGGAATCGATTCAAACGCCCATTGAATTGCTTGAAATTCCATTCGCCTGAACAATATTTTCGGCCGGGTAATTCTTGTTTTTGGCCGAAAATCGCACTGTTTCGTTTTTTGATCTGTTTTGATTTGGCCGGATTCTGCAAATTTTCGCCTGGAAAAATCATTTTTGGCCGGAAATCTGGTGTTTGAACGTTCGCAGTTGAATTCTGTTTGTGGCGAGTAAAACCTGTTTTACGTTTGGCCTGAAAATTGTGAGTTTGGTCGGAAAATCTTGTTTTGCTAGAAAAATTGTCCGTTCGGTAATTTGTGCCGTTTGCAATTTTGGTATCAATTGAAGACGGTAATTTTGCAAGTGTTACTAACGAGGAGGAGCGGACTCACGTGGACGAGATACCACCTAATACCGAGCTACCACCTCCTCCACCTCTGAATGACAGGATACCTCCCCTCGGCATGACTCTCCGCTCTATGGGACAACCAATTGCCGAGGTAAACATGGAAAACCCTCCTCGTCGTCGTCTAAGAGGAAGACGAGCTCCGAGCAGACATACAACGAGGAACGCAGAAGCAGGACGAGCTGAGAACACTCAGCCCGCTGACAGACGTACACTATTGCACCAACAAATGGAGACGTTGCAACATATCTATGAGACTCAGCACGCTTTGTTGCAATTGGATCCAGAAAACTCAATGGGCGAGTTCATAAGGCCTTCAAGGTCTGGAAACTCTCATGTAAGGGAAACTTAGGGTGAGAGGCAAGGTAGTCAGAGGAGCCCTCCTTGTGGCCAAGATCCCCCTCCCCGTAAGCCTGATGTACAACCTAAGCAGAACCTCTGAGATGCTCCTCGTCCTCGGTCAAACAATCATGAGAACGAGAAGACTATGGTAGACCTCAGAAGGCACATAAATTTGAAGGAGCAGGAGGTAAATTCTGCCGACTTGCGAGCAAGGCTCAGTCTGGCACGGCGTTTATCCCCTCCTCGTCTTAACATATCCCCTCGTCACAGCCATCTCCCTCGGCATAACTCCCCTCGTCCCAGACATCATGCAAGGCCGAGGAGTCCCCATCCATACAGGATGGTCCTCGGTGGCTATGAGGGAGAGCCAAGGAAGGATAGAGCACCCTCTAGACGAGGAAATAATCACCGAGATAATGAGGAGCACAGTAGGGTGAATGGTCACCCAAAAGAAAGGTCCCATCATAGCTCCCACCGTAGTTCCCACCGAAGCATTCATTCCAGCACTGAAAAGGGGATTGATGTTAAAGAATTGTTACTATTAAAAAAGAGAATCGACGATATGGAGCTGAAGAAAGAGGATGAGGAAGAAGATGACACTAGCGCAACCCGTCCTTTTTCCCAAGAAATCAATGATGTCCCACCTAACCCTGCCTTTAAGGTCCCAAATTTTGACAAGTATGCGGGAACCACCGACGCAAAGGACTATGTGCAAAGTTTCGAATCCACTATGGCCCTCCTCACCAAGGCAGATGACATCCTCTGCAAAACTTTTGGGAGTACCTTCTCCGGAACTGCATTGACCTAGTTCCGTGAGCTAAAAAAGTGAAGCATTAATAGCTGGAGGAATATGAGGAGGAAGTTCCTGGATCACTTCGCCATGACAAGGAAAAGAAAGAAGAGATTGACCGACCTTGATAATATTGAGCAAGGGAAGAGTGAAACCACTCTGAGCTATTACAACAGGTTCAAAGCCATGGCAGACCAAGTAGAAGAAAGCCTGACCGATAGGGAGGTGATCGTTTGCTTCAACTCCGGGCTTAGATCCGGACAATTGATATATGAACTCTCCGCCAGAGAGCCCAAGTCTAAGTCAGATTTATTCAATGTGGCATATGCCATAGCTATGGAGGAAGAGAAAAGCAAGAGAAAGTCTGATAAGACAGAGACAGAGACAACTGGTACCAACCAGGTTTCAAAAGGAAACAGCTACAAGGGCAAAAACAAATCGCGGGGAACTGAAAAGACTGAGATCTTTACCCCCCTCACCAAGCCTATCACTGAAATTATGCAATTGGTGAATCTTCCAAATCCCCATCCGCTCAGTGACCAACCAAATACCTACATGACCCATCCAAGCACTGTGATTTCCACAAAGATTATGGTCACAACACTGAGAACTGCTTCGCCCTCAAGAAGATGATCTAGAAGTGGGTTGATAAAGGTAAGCTTGATCGCTATGTCTTGAAGAAGGATGGCAAGCGAAAAAGGTAAAAAGCCAGTGATGACAATGATAATGTTAAAGAAGAAGACAGGCCTCCTAGGGCCAAACTCCATTAGGATCTCCTAGACACAGTTCTGTCCGTCTTAGATATAGCCCCTCATCTCGTCAACGGCCAGAACTCGGGGGCCAGCTATGACTTGAGACAAGGAGTGCTACTGGACGTAGACAAACCGGTTGGAAGTGAGATACTAGATGGTCATAGAGACAACAATGAAATTCAAATTCAAATATAGCAAGAGCAGAATACTATCGTTAGTTTTAATTTTGTTTTATGTAATAGATTAGTTAGTCTTTTACTTTCTAGCAAGGTAGAATTGCAATTTGATGTAATTAGTTCAATTTATGAAATTTGCTTCTTCAACATGTAAGTCACCTATCAAGTCAACACTTGAAGACGAGGAACCCTCCTCGGCCTTCGAAGGGGCAAGCTCCCTCCATTAATCACCCAAGACCCATGACCAAGTGAGTTTCTCCTCGTCATGGATAGGTGAGACCGAAACTGTCTACGACCTATGTACGAGTCATCTTCCTCGTCATAGAGAGATGAAAAAGAAGAAAAGCCCAACGTCTGGACGAGGAAACACCTAGGCTCTAACGACTAATGCGGCAAAACCGTCTATGACCTATGTACGAGTCATCTATCTCGTCATCGAGAGATGAAAAAAAAGAAAGCCCAACATCACGATGAGGAAACCCCTCGGCCTAACGACTAACGCGGCAAAATCGTCTACGACCTATGTACGAGTCATCTTTCTCGTCATAGAGAGATGAAAAAGAAGAAAGCCCAACGTTACGACGAGGAAACCCCTCAGCCTAACGACCAACGCGGCAAAACCGTCTAAAATCTATGCACGAGTCATCTTCCTCGGCATAAGTAGATGAAAAAGAAGAAAGCCCTAAGTCTTGACGAGGAAACCCCTCAGCTCTAAACGACTAAAGCAGCACATCGGTCAAGACCAAGGAATCCTCCTCGGCCTAATGACTTAAAATGGGCAAAATGGCCAAACATCTAGAATCGAGCTAGCTCCCTCGTTTCAAATTATCAAAGGTATGAGGAGACCTTCCCCGACTACCATAAGTCTTGCATACTTGTGCAAATGTACAATACATACAACAATTCATATGTCAAAGCATGTGAAAGACGACGTGAATTGGAAGAAAGGGACATTTCATTAAATATTCATAGTAAATTACAATGCCCTATTCTATTACAACAAAATAAGATAAAATCCTAAATACGATTGCAGGAGAAAGATTCCTCGAAGAATTCCATCATCCCAGCATCCGCATTCATCTCAGAGTGGGAAGGGTGATTTGCTGAGTTTGAGCATCAACTTGAGTCTCCTCATTGATCGGCTCCTCGGCATGAGCATCCCCCTCTTCCTCGACGCTAAGATCCTCGTCCTCATCCCTCGATACTTAGTATAAATCTCCTCAATCATTGGCTCACCGGCCTTAGCTGGTCTTGGCCTAGGATTTGGGGCCCTACCTTGGCCAGATCTACCTCGACTGGTTCTTCCTCGGCCCTCAACTTGCTCGCCCTCAACGAACGCGTCTACAATATTGGTCGAGGATGAGGGACCACTAGTGCTGGCTTCGCTCCCTCTTCCCATCATATCTGCACAAACCAAGGAAAACAAATCAATAAAATCTTCCAAGACATCAAGACGGGGAAGAGGAAGATTGCCCCTCCTGGTCATTTGCAATAAGGCCGAGGAGGGAGTCATACCCATCAACCGAGGATGACTAAGATGGTCCGATGTCAGGTAGAAGAGTACGATGTGGTCCATCATCTCGGCCCAGTCATGGAATACCACGATATTTGGGGACATGGAATCAACTCTATCTATTCTCATCTTGCTCGGATAGCGTACATCTTCCCTCGGGAAACCATACCTCGTCAACATCTTCCCTATTTTCATCAAGGGCACCATCAACTAAGGCCCCCTCTCCCTCCTATAAACCCTAAGGTTTACCTTGTGATAGCCATAAATTTCATGAGGGTCATGTTCCCAAGAACGAGGCATCTCTAAAACGGGACGAAGGAGTAGAAAGGATTAAGGAAATTGTTCAAATACAAAAACTCAAGAAAATCTCCAAAAGTTCATCAATGGCAGTTTCGAAGAAGAAAAAATACAGCAAAACCCTAGAAAATGCAAGTAAAATGCAGAAATCAACAAAGGAAAACGATTATACTTGTTTTTGAGGAAGATGAGTGAAGACGAATGGCAAATCAAACGTTCCTGGCGAATCTGAACACTTATAACCAAGAACACGAAGTAGCTTTTGAATATTAAGGGTTCGCTCTCAAATGTTCAAAGTGATAGAAGTTGGAATTGAAGAATCACTTTGTTTTTATATCCCAATGGATGGGTTAGATCCATAGCAAAAACGGGTCAGGATGGGTATGACGCCGTCCTTGCCCCCAAACATTAAATGCATTATTGGGTTCCCAAGGCGTGTCAGACATCGTGGACCGCGCCCATCATTGTACGAAGTAACCGATGGACAACTGAAGTGATACATTGCCACATTGACGCCCTTTCATATTCGTATAGGCCGAGGTAGAGCATCACTTCCTACTCGGCATAGCTGAGCTAGGAAGTCGGGGGCCACTGAATGGTATAGACCTAAGTACGAACATGGGCTGGTCCGGACAAGGTTAAAGGAGATTGGGCCCTAAACATAATCCTATCTAGAACGACGACGAGGAAGGGGCGTGGGCTTCCCTACCTTCCTCGGCCCAAGCCTTCTCGTTATTACCCTTAGTCGGCCTAGGCTCAAGGGGTAGATGGACCAAGAGCCAGAGTCAATGACGAGGAGGACCTCCCTCCAAGGACGAGCTGAGTTCCCTTGACGACGAGGAGGCCTCCTCAGCCATATAAGTACCACGAATTGGGCATCCCCCATACCTTCATATTGCCTCCCCGGATCATCATAAACTGACCAAAGTGACGATGACGAGGAGGGACCTCCCCGGCTTACGTACATATTTATGGCTTATACAGTCCTATCAAACAAGGATACCAAGCAATTATAATCCTCTTAGGATTGTAACCATCTCCTGTATCAATTCAAGTCAAATAAGGACTCCTCATCAAATATAGTCCTCTTAGAATTTCTATCTTATCTCTTTACACTCCAAGTTCAACATGGATTCTATATATCCACCCCTATATATACAAGCCATAATTCCAATATTTTGGTACGTTATCTCTTTGACTCGAAGCTCTGTCAATTTGATTTCTCTATACACAAACCGCGAACTTACTCTCACGCCGGAGGGCCTTTGCCGGTGAAGCCCCGGCTTAGTTTATGTTTTTTGTCTTATTTTCAGGCTATTCAATCGCCCGAGTACAATCGACCGCTGAATTTGGGTTGATTCGATCTTTTTGGCAACATCATCCATGATATCGGTTTACGTGTGATTTAGAGTTATTAATTTTTAATATTTAAATCTTATTTCTTACAAATTATTAATTATAATCTTTTATTACAATATGAAAGAAATTATTATAGTTTGAACATGAAGAAAAAAAGTTACAATTTTAAATCATAGTTTAAAATAATAAACTTTTAAAAAAGAAATATTCATAAAAGAGAATATTTAACTATTTAGTTAGTAATTTGTAATTCTCAGATTGTTAGTTTATTAGTGATAATTGGAGTGCATATCTCCTACTCCCTCCGTCTCGGCTCAAATGTCCCAACTTTTCTTTTTGGGCGTCTCATTTAAAATGTCTCAACCCAAAAAAGGAAAGTTTTTTATTGCTTTTTTATTTGTGGAATCCACTTGTCATACTCACAATAAATATTCACTAACTATTCCCTACCCCACTTTCTCTTTCCTACATCACTTTCATACTCAAAATATTTATTTCACTATACACTTTTTACATTATACTCCCTCCGTCCCATTTCAAGCTTCACTTTTTGCCAAAAATGGATGTCCCGTTAAAAGCTTCACATTTTCTAAACTAGCAAAGAATCTTTACTATTTCACCCACTAATTCTCTCTCCTATTTCACTATTATACTCACAACACTTTTCAAATTTACTATTTTCTCCACTCATTTTCTCTACTATTTTACTTTTACACTCACAACATTTTTTCCACTTACCTTTTTCCTTAATTTGCGTGATTTGAAAAAAGTGTGAACCATGGAGTGGGACGGAGGGAGTATATATTTATTCTTTAATTCCCGTATCAAACCCATTTTGGGACATTTATCATGGGACGGAGGGAGTATTCATTTAAGTTTTTGCATCATATTATGTACCATATAATCCATATGAGACTACCTGTGAGTACCCCGACCCGAACTCGTGTTTTTGGGTCCACTTTCCTTGATTTTTGGGCTCATTTATTTGCTAAAATGCATTTTTGAGCCCAATTATCCATTTGATTATTCAATCCATTGGGCCTGCCTTCCTGCGGCCCAGCTTTGTCACAATGTTGACCGGTGTCGTCCGACATAGGGCCACCCAAAGGCGGTTAACGCCCTATGTCGTCCGACATAGGACCTCCCATCAGCATGCCTATAAATAAAGGGCATGGCTGATCATTTTAGAGGGACTTTGGCAAGTAAGGAAACTCTGTCAAAATAGAGGCTCACCCTCTCTCTCTCTCACATACACTCACCTCCCTCCTCATACATACATACATCCAAGACAAGATCCAAAGAAAGACTTCCTTTGTTGGTGTGTTGAAGGGGTAAACACCATACTACTGGTGCTTTTACCTTGTGGACTACAATAGGTAGTCCCTAAACTCCCTCTCTCTCTGATTATACCTTGCACCTTCATTTATTTACATTGCATGCTTATATTGCTCAATAACATGTGAATATTTGGGATTCTTTGCATGATAAAGGTCACATCTCCTCACCTCAGATCTGGACATTTGGTAGCTTTAGTTGCATTAAAGTTTGCATCTTGGTTAGCTTTGTTCGAGTTAGGGGGTGATGGCTACATGATAATGGCCATAAATATGTCATTCATCACATTTGGCCATTAAAGCCATGTGATCCTCCCATAATACTCACGTATTGTTACTATTTTACTGCTTTTAGTTAATAATATAGCTTAGTTGTATATTGAGAGAAAGGTGAGATCAATCTGCTGAAGGGCACTGAAACAGGCCGCCTATGTCGGACGACATAGGACTCCTCAAGAGGTCCTGTGTCATACGACGTAGAGTTCCCAGAAAGCTGTTCAACTTTCAAGGACTTCAGATCTACCAAGATTGATCCCCCTTTGGGACTCAAAGCTGGGTTTAAGTAGTCCTAGTTCATTTATCACTATTTGGGGAGCCTAAGATCTGTTTGGGTGCAATCCATTGATGGAGGCGGTTTGTCATGTGACATGGACAGCCTTGGGTGTCCTATGTCATATGACATCCGTATCATTAAAAGTCAATCTTGACTTTACTCACTCCAATTAACCCCAAACTGGTCTTAGACCTGAATAGTGTCTCTTCCTAGTTAAAATAACATTGTTCTAATTCTAGAGCAGTCTTGGTGTTGTAAGAAACAATCTGACCAGGAGACCTTATGTCGTCCGACATCCCTCTCTGAGGAAGCCCTGTGTCGGACGACATCCGAGTTCCCTGGACAGGCTGTCTCATCCTCTGCCTTGTAATGCAAGTCCCCGTTTGTAAGGGTGTGGCCTCCTGTCATGGCTCACAAGTTGTATCCATTCTGAATACCATCAATGAAATCCAAGTTTGCATGCCTTGTTTGTTGACACGAATCACACACACTTTGAATGATAATAATTGTCCATTGTTTGATTGAAAGTCTTGAAAGAGGCGTGTTGGGTGAACTCCCAAGTTCTTCCCAACACGTAACCTGACCCCCGAACCCAAATTTTCTTTTAAAAAAGGTTTTTCAATGTTTTCCTTTAAAAACGGCATGGCGACTCCCAAAACAAAAGAAAAATTATTAAAACAAAAACATGAAAACGGATTTGTTTTGTTTTATTTTCGGAGGGCGTACATTCAGGGGCGACTCCGCTGGGGACTACATTGAAAAGCTTTTATTTTAATAAAAAAGGAGTGATGTTTTGTATATAGGTGGAAATCACTAAATTTCCTGTATCGCTTCCTAACCCGGGGCTTGGGATAAATTGTGGTCTAACAATCCCACGTACCGGTATCATTCCTCTTTTTTGAAAGAGAAAAAGCTTTTCCTAAGAGGGTCTAACTTTCTTTGAATCAACTTGGACAATTTCTTCATTCTCCTTGTGTGTGATTTGTGTCATTATGTGTTCTCCTATGTGCCATGCCATGCTTCTGTGCCTATATGCTTTATATGCCTTGGTATGTGGTATTTTGGATGGTGGGTCTTCCCCCTTGCAGTTTGCTTGGCTCTGTTGGTGAGCATCCCTATGTCGGACGACATCCCCTTCCTGGGATGTCCTGTGTCGGACGACATAGGAATGCAGTGCAGGAGCAGGTTCAGCTGATCAGGTGAACAGGGCAAGATGATTCTGATATATAGCTGCTGGTGATCCCTTGGCATTTAGGGCAGTCCCCTTTTGTCGTGCTTTTGGACTCGTTCTTTTCCTTTTTGCATACTTATTGCATTTTGAAAACAAAAAAGAGAAAAAACAAAAAAATATTTTCCTAGAAGATACCTTCACACTACTCGCACGCTACCCGCACATAGAGTTAGAACCCGGGAGTGTACAGACGTCATCGCCGACAGTGACGTGTTTCGCTTATGCTTGAGCGCCTAAAGTCCTCCTAGCCAATAGAGTAGGAGCCAACACTTGTCCGTGACACACTTTCTACCATGACCGGTTGGTTTTTGGCAAAATACTTTTCAAAACATTTTTCAAACTCGGTTTTCAAAATTTTCTCACAAAGTCTGAGTCATACTTTGTCTCCAAAGTCTTGGCATACTCTCATTCTTCATGAAGAAATTACGACATAACTCAACGTGAGTACATGTCAAAGCATTGACATGTCTCGACATGGGTACATGTCGATTTCTCGACTTGGCTTCGCAAGAGGTCATGACGCGTTTTCGACATGTGCTAACGCGAGACCATGTCGAATTCTTGACACATACTAACGGGAGATTATGCCAAAATTTCGCCATGAAGCGATGAGAGGACATGCCGGATTTTCGACTCGAAAAGAGGAGAGGTCATGCCGAATTTTTTCCAGGATTTTACCTGCAAATTGCGGTCTCGTACATTCAAACGTACTTTCGACCCTCTCTCCTTCCGAGTCTAGACGTTTTGACTTGGACTTGGTTTTGAGAATCTCGAGTTTGACTTATTTTGACTTGTATGCCCATAGGTCCGTTTTGCCTTTTGATTGGTGGGTTCCACGTGCCCTATAGGACCTCTGCCGGGATTGTCCATCCCGGAGGTGCAATACAGGTGGAATACAAGGGGTCTATTGACGTAGTGATGGAACCCACTAATCCAGGAATAGTGTAGACTGCGAAAAAGAAGGTGTCCCCCTTTTCCAACCATTCTTAGGATTAATAAAAATAGTTTTTATTTAAATCAGTTAAATAAAGCATATGCATGAGTCCGTCCTAAGCCTATCCTCTCCCCTACCTAAAACAGTTCTCTACCCCTTTCAGCGAGCAAGTATTGGGTCAGAGTTCTGGGTGGTCGGTTAATCAGTTTTTCTCCAGTCAGGGATTCGTTTCCAGTAGTCTCAGAGATGGCAGATTCACAAGCTTCAGCGGGTTTGGGTCCGAATACGGGTGTTGATCCAGCTCAGGGTCAGAATGACAGTCAAGGTGTCGGGCCGGATCAAGGTCAGAATGTGGGGCCGAACGTGGGTTTGAATGCCTCTCCTAGCAGTGGTTATGGCATGGGTCCTCATATGACACCCCCGGGAAGTCCGTTTGTTAACCCTCACCCAGGTTTCAACTTCTCTCAAGAGGCTTCTCTCCGCGCTGCTCTCGAAGCCTCTCGTGCCCGTGAGGAGGCCGGTTGGGCTCGTTATGTCGAAGTAATGCGTATGCAAGGCGTTGCCATAATCCGTCGCCCCGATGGATCATATGAAGAAATTAGAGAGGATCCCGATGTTACTATCACCGGCACTGGCTTTATTCCCCCGTCCTCACCTAGGCAAGGCTTTCACAATGTGCCCCCGCCAATCTTCTATGGTGCGCCAAGCTCTTTTCCGATGCCGACCCATGGGAGTGTGTCAAGACCTCCCCCCATCCCAGTGTCTACTTATGGCGGGCAATACGGACTGAGAGGCGAATTAAGCTCCTTCCTGAAGGTTAGTACTCAGGACCAGTTTGTGTTTTATCCCCATAATCAGTTTGGGCCGAATCAGCACAATGGTGTCAACTAGGAGCAGTTTGGGTTTGTTCAGAATCAGTTTGGGTCTCAAGGTCAAGGTCAGTATAGCAGCACGGGTCAGCCTTTCAACCCAGCTTTTGATGGTCAGTTTGTTGCTCCTCATGACCAGTCCAATCAGTAGCAGAGCGGTCAGTATCGTCTGTCAGGAAGTTAGATATGTCAGGATCAGCTCCCGCAGTATCCTCAGTCCCAATTCCAAAGCAACTTCCCTCAGCCCGCAGTTTGTTCTCCTCTCACCCAGCATCTGTATGGTTCCACCCCGTATTCATCTCCATGCATCAGTACCAGGTTTTCTGCCCATGGTCAGGCTGGAAGTCAATCAGTGCGGCTTGGGCCCCGGAATCCCGACGTTCAGTTTAATGGTTACGACATGTACGGGAACAGAATCCCCAGCTCGGTTGGTTTAGTGGACAATAATGTTAGCATGCCCAGCACTTTTGGTCTTCCTCCGGCTGCCTTGCCCATCAGATCCACGCCGGAATTTCCAGTGCCATCTTCAATGGTAGCTCCAACTGTAGGGGAACCCCCATCTTCCGAGGTTTCAAGTTTGAAAGAAGAGCTGAAGTACGTAAAAGAACAATTGCACAAGATGACTTTTGGGTCCAGCGTGGTCAACTCTGTAGAGCTCAAAGACTCTAAGGCCCTCCCGAAGAACTTCAAGATGCCCTCTATAACTAAGTTTGAAGGCTCCACATGCCCTAAAACTCACATGAATAGCTACATCATGTCTATGGGTGCCAAAGGGGCCACAGAGGAGATGCTAGCCCTCTACTTTCACTTGTCCCTCGATGACTCTCCTTTGAGATGGTTTTTAGGCCTTAAGCCGGAGGCAAGGGCCACGTGGTCCCAGATTATTGATGCTTTTTTGGACAAATACAAAGGAAGTGTCGAGTGGTACACCACTCGTAGTGACTTGATCAGCACCATCCAGAGGCACGATAAGTCCATAACAGACTTTTATAAGAGGAGGAACAAGAAGCTTAATGAGTTGGTTCACCCAATTCCCCTCTCTGACAAGAAGTCCATCTTCCTTTCATGTGTTAAGCCAGCTGTCAGGGAAGCCATTGGCCGGGGGTACTACCCGAATCTTCGAGAAATGGTGAGTGCAGGGGCCGAAAGTGAGAATGCTACCTACTCCATCGTTCCAACTCCTGTTCCTGGTAATGCTCCAGTTCCCCGCTATCGATTTCCAAGCTCTGCCCATGTTGCTTCGAAAGGCAAGGAAACTGCTGTCTCTAACACCGTCAACTACATTCAGGGGGAGAAGAATCAGTCACCTGGCCGCGGTGGAGGATGGCCTCAGAGGCCGAGATTTGATGATTTGGGGATGCCACTCGAAGAGGTATTTGATGGTTTGATGGGGACAGGAATGATCAAGCCTTTTGAGAACTACCCTACTCCTAACACTTCGGGATTGGATCATAGCTTGAAGTGCCATTACCACCAGAACTCGGGCCATACCACCAACAATTGCTTCACACTCAAGAAGGTCATTCAGGATTTGATCGACCATCGTAAGATTGAGAAGCCATACGTCGTCGCCAATCCTCTTCCCAACAACAATAACAGGGTCAACATGATCGAATTTGGGAAGAACGATTTCGTCAATGTCATAGAGTTTGGTAAGGAAGTCTGTGATGAGAATAAGTTTGTTGTAGGTGAGGCTAGTCTCCGTGAATTTGTGAATGAATTTGAGGCGATTGTGCCCATGAACAATGATGTAACCAATGTCGATGATGAAATGAATGCTTATTTCTGTTATATGTTGTCTTGGGATGATGTTCGAGCCGCAGCAAGATCGGCGAATGATGTCCAGCATAATAGTATTTCTCCCGATTCTCGATCCACTCCCCTCACTTGGGAAGAGATTAAGCGCGCCGCTAAATTAAAGCTCGGCAATCACTGTTAATCAATTGCGACAGGTGGCTTGGCCATACTCTACGCAGGGACCTCCGTTGAGTTGGTCAGAGTTAAAGGAAGCTGGTGCGGATCACGACAAGGACCAAGAAGCTGAGGTCAATTTGCTTACTAGGTCAGGTAAAATGTTGGGAACTGATGTTACCGGATCATCAGGAAAAGACAAAGAAGCAGTTGTTCCGGAAGTTGGAGCTAGTAAAAGTCGGTACGCCAAGGGGGTAATCGAAGAAGATTTGACAGGGGACGACCATATTCTCGCACAATTGAAGCGAACCCAGGCCAACATTTCTCTCTGGTCTCTCTTGATTTCTTCTTATCCTCACAAGTTGAAGTTGGAGGAAGCCCTATCTAAGACAATGGTGTCCATAAATTCCACCCCTGACGAGGCGTGCCAATTGATAGGTACCGCCAAGTATGAAAATATAATCACTTTACGGAATTGGATCTGCCAAAGTTCGGAACCGGTCACAACGAGTCATTGCACATCACCGTTCAGTTAGATGGACATCGGCTTCCCCACGTGATGGTGGACAACGGCTCGGCTATGAATGTATTGCCTGCCAGAATGATGAGTTTGTTGGACATTAAGGCCACTAATTTAAAACCATCCAATAAAACTATAAAGGCGTACGACTC
Organism: Adenophora triphylla var. japonica; assembly: GCA_022495995.1. Taxonomy (NCBI): domain Eukaryota; kingdom Viridiplantae; phylum Streptophyta; class Magnoliopsida; order Asterales; family Campanulaceae; genus Adenophora; species Adenophora triphylla. The sequence continues at coordinate 590,051 of JAFEMH010000797.1, forward strand.
CACGTCTAGGAAGTTTTTGGGCGTGATACCGTTGACTCTGTGGTTCAGCAGGAAGCCCATGGTAGTTGAATTTCAGGTGATAGACATTCCGGTCAGTTTCTCTGCCCTGCTAGGTAGGCCGTGGCTTCACCAAATTGAAGGGGTCGCTTCAACCTTGCATCAGTGTGTCAAGTTCGTCCAAGACGGCGAGCTGACCATCATTTATGGGGATAGTACCATCGATGGCACCGATGATGAGGGAAGGCCGGTAATGGAAATTAAGCACGATGAAGCCAACTTGATGTTGAGCGGTTTCAGGGTCGAGAGCCCAAAAGCCCAGATCTGCACGATTGACTTAACAACCTCCCTTAATAAGATTCCTCCAGTTATGATAATGATGAGGCGCATAAACTACATTCCAGGGCTTGGTCTGGGTAGACGACAGCAAGGTACCCACAAGTTTGAGGAGTTAAAGCCGAAGAGAGATAAGGAAGGTTTGGGATATGTCGAGAAGACCCCCAAAGACAAGGAGGCCGACAGGATTGAAGCCACAGAAAAGAGAAAGGCTAGTGCTGCTGGAAAGCCTTATGTTAAACCTAATCTCCGTCCTTACCATCCCTCCTTAGAAAGGTACTTTGTCAAATAAAAGGGCGATGATTCTGCATGCCCCGAAGGTCGATTCGAGAAGATGAAAGAGAGGCTGGCAGTCATCAAGGACCTTGCTTCGAAGGACAATCCTATCAGGGAGTTCATCATTAACAAGCCTAACATTCCAGGGGCTATGACCACTTTCGAGAGCCAGTATCATTTATGGGGAAGTCCTGATTTCACTGATCAGTTCAGGAAGTTGTCTATGGTCGAGCCTATGATTGGGGAAGTTGACGAAACCACTGAGTTCGATGTGGGCAAAGATGTAGCAGCCTTGTTTGAAGAAACAGATTCATCAGAAGCTGCCGGGGCTGACTCATTGACTAAAGCACCGCTGATCGATTTATGTGAGGAGGCACCGCCAATGGCTGGGGCTGTTGCTAAGGATCCTTTTGGTATGGTTGATCTTCTGACCGGGGATGATTATGTACCTACAGTTGATCTTCTGACTGGGAATGATTACGTATCAGTGATCGAGTTTGATGGGGACAAAGAGATTGATCCGCGCACCTTCGTCAGCACTTCAGAAATGCCGCTCCAGAATTGGACTTCCTTCAAGGGACCGATCGCTAGCCGGGAAGTTATGATCGAAAAGCTCGGGCTGACCCTTCGTCCTGGTGTGTCTGATCCTAAGTTTGTCCCTGTAATCTTGAGTCAGTCCTCAGAGTCTCTTGTTATCGAGTTCAAGTCTCTAGATAGGTCTAATACTCTTATGGCTGATGATCATAGCCGTGTCTTTGACTCTGTCTTCCCTTTTACGTTGAATGAAATGGTTGACCTTTCTGCGTATCCCATAATTGCCACCTTAACAAATGATAAGTTAACTAAAACAAATCTGAATGACTTAAAAGTGGTTAGTAATGATTCATTTGAAGAGGACACATACTTTTTAGACGAAAACTTTTGAAATGATAATATAAAGCAGGTTTTTGAGCGAGAGGACAATCGGGCCCAAGCTGCCGATGAAGTATTGACTACGGTGAATTTGGGAACTACTGAAGAGCCCAAAGAGACACAGATTGGCAGTTTCTTCACCGGGGAAGAGCGGGAAGCCCTCATTGATTTGCTCAAGGAATACGTAGACGTGTTTTCCTGGTCCTACAAGGACATGCCCGGATTGGATACCTCAACTATTGAGCACCGAATACCCCTGGACCCAGAAGCCAGGCCTGTCAAGCAGAAGCTCCGCCAGATTAAGCCAGAATGGTCTCTCTAGGTCAAAGAAGAAATAGAGAAGCTGCTCAGAGTGGGTTTCATTAGAGTGGTCGAGTACCCGAAGTGGTTAGCAAACATAGTGACGGTGACCAAGTCGAATGGCAAAGTCAGGGTTTGTGTAGACTTCAGGGACCTAAACAAAGCTAGCCCAAAGGATGATTTTCCCTTGCCCAACATTGATCTATTGGTGGATATTACTTCCAGTTACGAAGTCAAGTCGTTTGTGGATGGCTTTGCGGGTTACAATCAGATTAAGGTCGCCGAAGAGGATCAGGAAAAGACTGCCTTCACCAGCCCTTGGGGAACCTTTTGTTATACGGTTATGCCCTTGGGTCTGAAGAATGCCGGTGCCACTTATCAGCGAGCAGTCACTGCGCTCTTCCATGACATGATCCATAAGGAGATCGAGGTTTATGTCGATGATATGGTTATCCACTCTAAGGGATCAGATGGTCAACACTTGGTCGACTTGAGGAAATTCTTTAACCGACTGCGGGAGCATGACATGAGATTAAACCTGACAAAATGTACTTTTGGCGTAGTCCAAGGAAAAGTTCTGGGATATATGGTCACGGAACGGGGTATTGAAGCCGATCCGAGAAAGATTAAAGCCATCATGGAGATGAAGCCACCAACGACAGTCACAGAGGTGAAGGCTTTCATGGGCCATCTCTAATATATCAGCCGATTCATCCACTAGTTGACCTCCATCTGTGAGCCGATCTTTAAGCTGTTCAAGAAGAATCAGGAGGTTGAATGGAACGAGCAGTGTCAAATCGCCTTTGAGACAATCAAGGCCTACTTGGTCCATCCCCCAATCCTTTGTCCTCCGCATAAGGACAAGCCCTTGCTGCTATATTTGACAGTTACAGATACGGCTGTCGGAGCCATGCTTGCGCAAGAAAAGCCAGATTCAAAAGTGGAGAATGCCATCTACTTCGTCATCCGGAAGCTTCAGGGCAGCGAGTTAAATTATTCAGCTTTAGAGAAAACCTGTGCAGCTTTGGTAAGGGTAGTCAGCAAATTGAGACATTATCTTTTGGCGCATACAGTACACCTGGTGTCGAAGATGCACCCCATCAAATGCCTATTCGATAAGCCTTCTCTGTCGTCAAGGCTTGCGAAGTGGTCCTTCTTCCTAGCCAAGTTTGATATCAGGTTTGTGACCCGCAAGGCAATCAAAGGCCAAGCTCTGTCAGATCATTTGGCATATTTTCCGAGCTCAGAAGCACGTGGACTCGAACCCCAGTTTCCGGATGATGGAATTTTCATGGTAGAGGGTACAGACCGTTGGCAGTTGTTCTTTGATGGTGTCGCCAACAAGAGGGGGAATGGTATCGGTATGGTGTTGGTTGATCCGAAGGATGTGCACACCCCCATTGCTATCAAGTTGAATTTCCCGGCTACTAACAACGCCGCGGAATATGAAGCTTGTATAGCCGGCCTCGAGGCAGCTTTGGAACGAAATGTCGAAGAATTGGAGGTATACGGAGACTCCCAACTAATCATCAATCAGGTGTCCAATAAGTGGAGAACCATGGACCAGTACTTGCAAATGTACTATGCTTATATGGAGGATCTGATCAACCAATTCAAGGAGGTCACGTTCCACTATCTACCTCGGCACAAGAACAGGTTCGCGGATGCCCTGGCCACCTTAGCCTCTTTAGTAGAGATTCCGGAGGGAAAGTCAGTAAAGCCGTTCAGAATTGGGAGGCGCGAGAACCCTGCCTACTGTTGTCAGATTTAACTAGAAAAGGTCGATGACTTGTGGTATAGCCAGATCTTTCAGTACCTTAAGCATGGTGAAGCCTCATTCCCGACAGAAAAGGATGGCAGGCTGAAAGAGGGTCTTCAAGCCAAAAGCTTGCAAGCTTTAAAGAGGTTGTCTGCACAGTATGTTATTCTGGGAGATGACTTGTGGAAGAAAAGACACCGAGGACCACTTTTGCTCTGTATCAGTAGGTCTAAAGCTAAAAAGGTCATGGAGGAAGTCCATCGTGGTGCATGTGGGCCACATATGAACGCTCGAGCTTTGATGTTCAGCATACTCAGGATGGGCTATTATTGGATCTCCATGGAGACTGACTGTATTCAGTTCGTGCGGACTTGCGACAAATGTCAGCGGTTCTCCGATCTCAACCATATACCTCCCCATGATATCTACTGTATGAGCACTCCTTGGCCGTTTGCAACGTGGGGAATTGAAATTACCCGGATTTCGCGCGCGGCAAAAGCGGTTGTCTTTCGCGGGGGGTTGGTGTCTGAGACCTCGCTTCATGGGAAGGAAAAAATGAGGAGTCGCCACGCGGTTTTTGTATTTTGAGCCCAAACGTTGAGAAACGGCTATTGTAAAAAGGTGTCGTTTTTATTGGTAGCAAAAACGAGTAAAAGGCTTTGAAAACAGGGGATCATTTTTATTGGTAGCAAAAACGAGTAAAAATCTTTGAGTACTAGAGATTGTTAGGTTCGGAGGTCACGTTACGTTTCGGGAAGAGTATTACGAGATCACCCGAAATGCCTCGCATGACGAGTCTTTCTACCTTTCTCGAAAACGTGTGTGTGTGTGAGTTTTGAAATGGGGGCTTGAATGACAAGCTTAATCTTGGTTTGAATGTCAAACGTTGATTAGGTGACTTTGTTTGAAAAGATGAGCGTTTGAATGACAAACGTCGGTTTTGAGTTTGAAATGAGCGTTTGTGTGGCAAACATCGATTTTGAGCTTTTGAAAGAGAGTTCGAAGGACGAACTCCGGTTTTGAACCGGGCGAGTCATTGTTAACAATTTTTACGGGAAAAATGCGTATTAAATGATTTTGAATGTCAAATAGCGGCTTTTAGTTTGAAAGATGAGCGTTCGGATGCCAAACGTCATTTCGCGCGTTTTGAAAGAGAGTTCGAAGGATGAGCTCCGGTTTTGAACCGGGCATTACATTGTTAACGATTTTTACGGGAAAAACGCGTATTAAATGACATACAATCAATGAATCGGGTTGCGACTCGGACTTTGAAAAGTAAATACTATCACGATCCAAACGGGTCGGACTTTATAAATGACAGTATTTAAAGTGCGGTATCAACGGAATCAAACGATCCGGAATTGTAAATGACGATCGACGAGCCAAAACGGCTCGGAGTTGTAAATGACGATCGACGAGCCAAACGGCTCAGAATTGTAAATGACAGAAAGTAAATGACGATCAACGAATCGATCGATCCGGAATGGTAAATGACAGAAAAAGTAAACGGAACGGGATCGGAACGCCGTTTTAACCCGTGATTACTTCTCTTACGGAAAGAGAAGAGGATCGAGGGGCTAAAACGTATCGGACCCCGTTAGACGGAGGCGTCTACATTTCAGTAACGGTATTCGGAACGGTTATAGCGAGTGGCGCGTAAACCGAGACGAAATGAGAGATCAGAGAGAGGGAGTTATACCTATGGCTAGGGTCGACTCCTTTGGCTCGGAAGGTGTGTATGGGACACGCAAAGAGGTTTGAAACGGTGTTTCGTAGCGATGAGGGACGTATTTGATTGAAATACGGAAGTTTCACGCGAATCGAGGCAAAACGGGAGCTCGGGAGGGGTGAAATCAGTTTGGGCCGTGAGTGAGGTGAGTTTTTGGGGTCAATTCTTCCTTCTTTTGGCTTTGACAGCCACTTCTATTTATAGGGTGAAAATTGCAGTAAGAGTCCGGACGGACTTAGACTGTTTTTCAGGGTTTTGTGGTATTTTGGAATTTTGAGGGGCTTGCTGGCAATTTCAGAAAATGTGCACAGGGAGTCCGGCCGGACTTTGACTGTATACCAGGGGTATTTTAGTCTTTTCCCTTTGATTTCTGATTGAAGGGTGATGGGTGGGCTGTGGCATGGCTGCCATGTGTCCCATGACTCACCAAATGTGTGGGAGTTCATTCCCCGGTCCCGGTTTTGTCCGTTTATTAAAATAACAGTCCGGAAAATGTCCGAAATGCCCCCGGAAAGTGCCGGAAAGTGCGTTTTTCAGGGAAAGCCGTACTTTTTACGTGCGTTGACACGTGTCAAGTACGTTTCGACGTCAGGATGCACGGGGCAGTCCCGGGACGTCTCGTTAGCTTGGCAACGGGGAGTTTAACGAGTTTCGATTAACCTAGAGCGGGCCAGTTAACGGATTTCGGTTAACTTTCTGACGAATTTTGACGATCCGGATTTGGGTACTTACAGTTAGCCCCTCAGCGACGTCTCCTCCGAAGGAGGTGGGGTCGTTGAAAAAGATAAGGATCCAAATCGGGATGCCTTACTTTGAAAGACCTGGGCGGTCAACTGGCTGGACCCTTAGCGAAAGGATTCCTACGTATCCCGAGCGGGAATCAAGCCAATCGTAGTTCGTAGGTGCAAGGGCCGCGCGTGGGGACCTTGACCTGAGCGAGACTGTTGGGAGGCGTCTGAACCTGAATGAGACCATCGCGAGGTACATGTACCTGAATGGAGACTATTGGGAGGCATCTGAACCTGGGATTTCTGAAACCTTCGAGGGCGTGTGGCACCTCAAACCGGAGTTGCTGATACTGACGAGGGCGTGTGGCACCTCAAACCGGAGTTGCTGATACTGACGAGGGCGTGTGGCGCCTCAAACCGGAGTTGCTGATACTGACGAGGGCGTGTGGCGCCTCAAATCGGAGTTGCTGATACTGACGAGGGCGTGTGGCGCCTCAAACCGGAGTTGCTGATACTGACGAGGGCATGTGGCGCCTCAAACTGGAGTTGCGAGGATGCATTTATTCTGAGACGAAGGCGTTCGTGCCTTGGGTAATGGGCTTATTGCGGCTGCCAGTTTTATCCTGCTGGGGATAGGGTAATAATGATGAGAACGGTTGTGTTAAACTGGCGTTATTAACAACTCGGAAGGATCGACGTTTCTTCTTTAGAATCCTGCTGGGGATGAGCATTCAGGCTTACCTTGATGGCCGAAGAGGGATTGTTATGCGAGCTTACCTTGATGGCCGCTGAGGTGGAACGGTCGGGCTTACGACTGGTGGCCGGGGAAGATGAATGTTCACTTGCTGAAAGATGTTCGGGCTTACGAGGACGGCCGAAGAGGGATTGTTGTAAGGCGTTCGTGCCTTGGGGTTCGGGCTTATTGCAGCTGCCGGGGGATATATGATGGTGAAAACCATTAGAAAATTTAACGTCGGGAGACGGAATCATAACTGGAATGTCCGGAGACATGATTGAGCGTTAGAACGTCAAACGTCAACTGGGATTGAATTTAACGTCTGGAGACGGGCGTTAGTGAAAACTAACTGGGAATTTTAACGTCTGGAGATGGGCGTTAGTGAAAACTAACTGGGAATTTATCCTCGGGGGATGGGGTGTTAGAAATGTCTAACTGGGGGGAAATTTTACACTTTTGGGGGCTAAAAGTGGTAAAATTGAAACTGTGAAAAACTGAGGGGCCAAAGTAGCAAAATTTTTCTGGTGCAGCAAGAGTCCGGCCGGACTTTGACTGAATTTGGCCATGACCTTTTCAGCGCCGAGCCCGAGGAAGGGGAAGTCATTTTTCCCCATTAATTCCGACGAGAGGGAGAGAGAGGAGAGAAAATCCACCCCAAATTGTGAGATTTGCTCGGATTTGCGATGGAAAATCGATATGGAAGGTGATTGGGAATCAATGGCTCGTCATGGAAGGACCGATGACGAGAGATCACGGTTGGTTCGAACGATTCGAACCATCATTCATCCATTGAATCCGGCGGAGTTCTACCTGGCCAGGGAGAGACACAACTCCAAAGGAGGGATCGAGAGACAAGTAAGCTTCCTACAAATTCCATTAATTTTAAGAATGTGCATTCTTTAAATGTTAGAAATTTGATTAGGAATGAACTTAGGGATTTTGGTGCTTGAATTGGGGCTTTTGACTTTGCTATGAACCTTTGTCGAAATTGACTAGGATGTAGTTCAATTGACACCATGGGTGGATGACATAAAAATTTTGGTTGCAAAATTCCATGTCTAGACGCATTTTTCCAAAATTAAAGTAGCTTTAATTCGGGACGGAGTAAATTTTCGAAATGTTCGAAAGAATTTGAAAGTTCCGGTTTCGACGGAGTTTTCGAAATATTTTGAAAGTTCCGGATTCGACGTAGTTTTCGAAATGTTTTGAAAGTTCCGAATTCGACGGAGTTTTCGAAATGTTTTGAAAGTTCCGGATTCGACGGAGTTTTCGAAATGTTTTGAAAGTTCCGAATTCGACGGAGTTTTCGAAATGTTTTGAAATATATGTTAGGAAATGAATGAGAACTGTCATTGCATTGCATCATTTTGACATGCGTTCGTGCACTCTGTTGATGTTGCTCTTGTCTTGTTCACCTGCAGGGGAAAGGGAAGGTTGACGTCGACAATCAGAAGAGTCGGGGGCCTTTGAGGCAGTGAGAGCATTGTGGGAGATTCTCCCAAACGTGGCTCGAGGGGGAGAGAGGAGTCCACGACAGCTGGTGGTTGACTCCGAATTGGCTGGGTTTATCAGTGCGGTAGCTGCGATAGCTACGACGCCGAGGGCCAGGTCCATATATGTCGCCTTGAGCGAGTACTGGTGGGATACGACCCATACTTTCCATTTCAGATGGGGGGAGGCGACGGTGACTCCCACGGATTTTGCCGCTATCACTGGGTTGCCGACCTATGGCAACACGCTGGTGTGGGTTGACGGTTATACCCCGGAGCAGCGGTTATGCAACGGCTGCTGGGTTTTGATATTACCGATGCCAGGGCTTAGGCATTCGGTACAGCCGATGGAGAGGCATCTCGCATGGGTATTGCGAATTTTTTGGCCGTATCTTTGAGGATGACCGCGGAGCGCCTGGCTCGAGGGTTCATTTGGTTTGCGCTGTCAGCGACTTTGTTCCCGACTTCTGACACATCCTGTCATTTCCCTTTGCTCGGGTCGCTGACAGATCTGGATGCCGTGAGGGGGTTCGCATGGGGGGAGGCTGGACTGGCCGAGCTCTATCATTCCCTGGACAGATTCTCGCGGGGAGAGGAGAGTTCCTTGAGCTGCTTCACACCTGTCTTGGATGTAAGTTCATGTCTTTTTCTCTTCCTTGCCTCTTTTATGTACTCGTATGTATCTGCTTTGTAGCTGACATAACTTTCCATTTGCTTGGCAGGTCTGGTGCTATGAGGTGTTCAGTCCGCAGGAGTGGGACATTAGGGATGCGTATCGACCCTTGTACCCCGCCATGCTGGTTTGGCAGAAGAAGGCGAAGAAGCCGGTCTCGTCGAGAGTGGGTACGCGGCTGACGTACAAGGAGGTATCTCAGGCCCTGAGCCGAGAGTTCTCCGAGAGGATCCAGTTGACCTGGTGGATTAGGTTCGATGCTGTCGCCGTTCAGATTGCTAGCGAGACTACACGGCGGCGGAAGCTCCTGGTGGGACTTCATTGCGACGCTATGTATCTGGGGGAGAGGGTGACTCGTCAGCATAGGCCGGGGTCCCTTCCATTGGTGCCGGTAGATCCTCATATGCACATGCAGCATCCTCGGGAGATGCCGATGGAGGAGCTGGAGGGGTACAGACAGGGCGTTTACTATACCGAGTACGTCATATCGGGAGCCGACTATGATACTTTCTTGAGGATGAGGCTGAGGAGCCCGCAGGTGCAGCATAGGGAGGGCGAGGTCCCTGGAGGTCCCCGAGATCTTCCGATCCCACGCGCCAGCCGGCGTACGAGGGACTGGATGGCTCACGCAGACGACTGGTGATCCCGATTCCAGATGAGCCGAGACCTCGGTATAGGGTGGATCCCAACACCTCGGTGAGCACTTTCTTGATTTTCTGCTTTTGATAGTAGTATTCTGCAAATGTTGCATCTGTACTTTCTGCTCGTCTTCTGATGACCTTCCTGGTTCGCAGGTGTCTGGCCGCACGTACAACGACGCTATGAGGCTGGTGGACGGGTGGGCCGCCTACGCTAGGAGGCTCGTGGAGTTCATGCGGTGCAGTTCCCGGAGGAGCGTGGATGTCCGTGAGCCGAGGCCGTCTAGGCCGAGAGGTTCGCCTGCTCCCACAGCTGGTGGGGAGGACTTTGCACAGGGATTTGGCCAGTTCGCGGGCGGAACGGCTGGGTTTGGAGCTCCTTCTTCTTCGCACTCGGGGCACGAGAGGGGAGAGTCCTCGAGTTCGCATACGCCGAGGAGGCCTTTTGCGTATTCTCGCCTGGAGGAATTTGGCAAATTCCTGTTTGCGACGGATCCGGCAGCGGCGGAGCAGTGCGTCGAGTGCTCGGATGACGAGCAGGACTCGGAGTAGTCCTCCTTTTACTGCTTTGTTTAGACAAAATGCATGTATTGTCCGGAACAATTTGCTTTGAATTGTATTTGAAAAAAAGGCGCCCGTGGGGCGGAACCTGTATTTCGCACTTCCATTTAGTGATTACCTTCTTTTATTTTCGACAAATAAGCAAGTAGGTTGATCAAAAAATAAATAAAAATGAAACATGCATTAAAAATTGAACGGGTCAAAATTTAAGCCTATATGCACTAATATTTAATTAATTGCACTGTTACACAAGCCCGGGGCGGAAGGGATATTGATATTGATTGAATGAAACCAGGGGCAGCACGTTGGTTTCATAAAGGTGTGAATAGGGGATTGTTTGGAATTGCTTCCAATTTGGGAGCAGCTGGCTGCAGAATTGACCGGGTCAACTGCAAGGAGAGTCCGGCCGGACTAGGAGTGAATTTCCAGATTCCTTTAAATTGCAGTTTTAGCTTTGCAATTTGTAAAGACTACGCCTTTGTTTCGATCATTTGGCTGAATTCCTTTCCAATTCTTAAGGTTTTTCTTCACTTTCTGTCATGGCTCCCTTTCCTAAGTTGTCATCTCGGATGCAAGAGCGATACTTGGAAAACTTTCAGTCGTGGGTACGGAGCCACACGAGGCAGAACAAGGGGTTTTTTGAAGGCTGTTACGGGATGAAATCTGTTTGGGCTTTGAAGGAGCTCATGCCAGATTGGGATCTTTTGAGAGCAGCGTCTCGGTTCTGGGACGTACGGAGGAACGTGTACAGATTTTCGTACAACGAAATCACTCCTACATTAGAAGATTTCCGAGCCATTCTGGGAGGACCTGAGACAGAACAGCTAGTTCTTCTGTATGCTGGTGCATGGCCACTGTTGAGAAGCTAGTGTCTTTGCTTGGTATCTCGGCTGGAGAAGCATACGGGATGCTGATACTGAATACCGATTATGTTGACATTTCGAGACTGCCCGAAAGGTTTGCCGGAGCTGAGGGGAGCGTCTTTGCGTGCGACGCATTTTCTCTGCGCACGATTGCTACTCTGTTCACATTCACGTCTCTGGGTGTGTGCCATCACAGTGTACTGGACCTGGTGAGGCAGTGCCGGAGCGGGGGAGACATCGTGCCGTTGGTTTTGGGCGAGACGTTCCTGGGCATAGGTCGGATGGCGACCGGTAGCCGATACATGTGGGGAGGGAGTCCCGCTATGCTTACCATGTGGTTAAGGGAGAGACTGCAGATGATGCCTGAGGTGCCAATGTCTTGTGACGCTTGGTCTTTCTCTCGACGTCCTCTGGTGATAGGGGGCGATCAGGCTGAGCTGGAGCTCTGGATGGCCAGACTCCGCATGCATCACTTGCGATGGTGGGTTCCCCATTGGAAGTTACAGACTTGTCGGACCGCTCAGGAGGGTCTATTGGTTGTCAGAGTGTCGGGGCTGTCTCAGACGTCTTTCTACATTCCATCGTTGGTTCTGCGACAGTACGGGCTGGAGCAGGTGCCATTGACGGGCTTGAGTTATGCTGCTACCTTCGAGGTGGGATCTTTGCTGATGGAAGATCCTTCGACGCTATTGCTGCTCACGCGGTGGTGGCAATACACGTCCTTTCCTGCCAGGGTTCTCCTTCACCGAAGAGAGGGCACTGTTCTGTCGACGCAGTATCTGAACTGGTACGAAGAGTGTATAGGGGAGACACAGATGGCTATCTTGTGGAGACGGAGTGAGCTGTTGGGTGCTGATCACCTGGACAGCTCGACCTTGAGGAGGACCAAAGCAAGGGCTAACCTTGGGAATCTTACTGGCGATGCCATGGCTGATTATGAGGCCAATGCTGATCGGGAGGCCAATCAAAGCACTGTTATGATGGCTCAAAGCGAGGCAGCTCGAGGCAGAGCTAGAGAAGGGGCTGCGTTGACAGCCACAGGGTTGACGGAGGCATCGGGAAGAGTCCCTGAGCCAGGTAGAAGGCCTACCGGAATATTTCCTGTGAAGGTGAAGAACACTCGCCGGGGAAAAGGGAAGGGGAAGAAGGATGAAGGACCAAGTACGGGAAACTAGGTTGACCTTGCTGTCCAGAGTATCCACCCATTGTCATTGCAGACACATTAATTGATTAATGTTTTATTGTAGTTTTACTAGCGTGTAGCGAGTCAAGAGTTGACCGTGCTTGAATTCATCAAGGATTGTTTTAACCGTAATGAATTTGTAGGTTAAATGAAAAGAGTTTTTCAAAACACAAGCAATTGATGCTTATTGTATTTTTTTTGTTTTTTTTAGACCGAACCAATGATGGCTGCCTACGTTCCCCTTTTACAATTGGACTAAGGGGCTCAGGTCATCGTAGTTCGACACTTTTAGGTGAATTTGAGAAAAGCAAAGACAAAAGAAGTGCGACCCTGTTTTTTACCTGGATCATTAGCGGGAATGTATCCAGTTGGGTATTACTCTTTTAGCACTTTTAATTTTACTGAGGGGACGGTGTATGGGGAAGGTGAGTTGACTCGTGCTCTTCCTCAAACGAAGTATCTGCGGAGCTTGCTTCCGTTCACGGGGTTAACGAAAGGATTTCCGTCCAAGTCTGCTAACTTCATGGCTCCTCCGAAGAAGATTCTTTGTACCACGAACGGTCCTATCCAGGTAGGCTCCCACTTTCCGAGGGGATTGGTCTGCGTAGGAGGCTTTTCCTTTAGCACCAAGTCGCCTTCTCTGATGTCTCGGATCTTGACTTTCCTATCGAATGCTCGAGCCATTCTGCTCTGGTAGGCTCGAGTGTGCTCCATGGCTTTCAACCTGCGCTCATCGAGTAGAGCAAGTTCGTTGTGACGGCTCTGTAGCAATTCGACTTCATTGATCCCGTTTTCCAAGAGGACTCGGAGGGATGGAATTTCCAATTCCACGGGCAACATTGCTTCCATTCCGTAGGTAAGCGCAAACGGAGTCTCCCCTGTGGCGGTTCTGACTGATGTTCTGTATCCCTAGAGGGCTAAATGTAGCTTTTCGGGCCAGTCCCGACCTCTGGTTGTCATCTTTCTGATTATCATGGCGAGAGTCTTGTTGGCTGCCTCTACTGCACCATTGGTTTGTGGTCTGTAAGGAGAAGACTTGTGACGTGTGACTCTGAATTCGGTCAGTAGTTGGTCACAATCTCCTTCGAAGTGAGTCCCATTGTCGGATATGATCTCGTTGGGCACTCCGTATCGGCACATGATGTTCTCTCGGATGAACTCGGCCACCTTCTTAGAATTCAGTACCTTGTACGATCTGGCTTCTACCCATTTGGTGAAGTAGTCGACTGCGACTAGAATGAACTCGTGACCATTGCTCCCTGGTGGAGTGATCTTGCCGATGACGTCGATTCCCCATGTGGCGAAGGGCCATGGTGTAGTCATGCAATAGAGTTCATGAGGAGGGATGTGATTGAGGTTGGAGAACCGTTGACATTTGTCGCAGCTTCGGATGAACTGGATGCAGTCTGTTTCCATTGATATCCAATAGTATCCCATACGGAGAATGATCTGTGTCAATGCTCGGGCGTTCATGTGCGGACCGCAGGTTCCGTTGTGAACTTCGTTCATTAGCTCGCTGGCTTTTTCTTTGTTTACACACCGAAGGAGTGGCCCTTGGTGGCGCTTCTTGTACAACATACCCCCCAGAATGACGAAATGGGATGCCAGGCGTTTTAATGCCATCATGTTTTTGGCTTTGATCCCTTCTTTGTATTTTCCATCTTCATTTGTGAAGGAAGCTTCTCCGCTTTGGAGGTACTGGTAAATTTGATTGTACCAGGGTTCGTCGATCGTTTCCTTTTTTATTTCGATCTCACAGCAATAGGCGGGTGTTTCCCGTCTGCCTATTCTGAGGGGTTTTACTGCTTTTCCATCGGGAATTTCGACAAGAGAGGCGAGGGTTGTCAGGGCGTCTGCGAAGCGGTTCCTGTCTCTTGGCAAATAGTGAAAAGAGATGTCCTTGAACTGAGCAATGAGCTCTTCCATGTACGCGTGGTACTTCTGAAGGCCAGAATCTACCGTCTTCCATTTGTTGGACACTTGATTGATGATCAATGCTGAGTCTCCATACACATCCAGTTCTGAGATGTTGCGCTCGAGGGCGGCTTCCAAGCACCAGAGGCCGCAGGCTTCGTATTCTGCTGCATTGTTGGTCGTTTCAAAATTCAACTTGATGGCTTTGGGAGTATGCTCGTCCTTGGGATCGACAAGGAGCATTCCAATACCATTCCCCTTCTTGTTGGATGGCCCATCGAAGAAGAGTTGCCAGCGGTTTGCGCTGTCGAGTGAAAAGATTCCATCGTCCGGAAATCGCGGATCAGGACCCTTAGGTTCACTGCTCGGGAAGTCGTCCAGTTGATCTGCCATTACTCTGCCCTTTGTTGATTTTCTGACCATTTACTTGATGTCGAACTCAGCCAGGAAGAATGACCACTTGGCTAGTCGCATTGACAGGGATGGCTTGTCAAAGAGATATCAGATGGGGTCCATTTTTGGAGACCAGGAGCACTGAATGTGACTGTATGTAGTGTTTCAGTTTCCCGACTACCCATACCAAGGCGGTACAAGTTTTCTCTAATGCTGAGTAGCTGAGTTCACTTCCTTGAAGCTTTCGTATTACGAAGTAGATTGCATGCTCAACCTTGGAATCTTTCTGTTCTTGTGCCAGCATTGCTCCGATTGACGTGTCTGTTACTGTCAGATACAGGAGTAGTGGCTTGTCTTCATGTGGCGGGCACAGAATTGGGGGATTCACCAAGTAGGTCTTGATCTTCTCAAAAGCCGTTTGGCACTCGGAGTCCCATTTGATGTCGGCATTCTTTTTCATCAGTTTGAACATGGGCTCGCAGAGATGTCAAGCTGGTTAATGAAGCGGCTGATGTATTGAAGTCTTCCCATGAAGCTCTTCACTTCTGTTAATGTCTGAGGCGGCTTCATATCGATGATGGCCTTGATTTTCTTGGGATCGTCTTCGATACCCCTTTCTGTAACCATGTACCCCAGTACCTTGCCGCGCTTGACGCCGAAGGTGCACTTCACAGGGTTCAATCTCATGGAGTGCTTTCTGAGTCTGTTGAAGAACTTTCTCAGATCTGTCATGTGCTGCATGTCTGATCCTCTGGAGTGGATGATCATGTCGTCGACATATACTTCGATTTCTTTGTGAATCATGTCATGGAAGAGGGCTGTTGCAGCCCGCTGGTAAGTAGCCCCAGCGTTCTTCAGACTGAACGGCATGACCGTGTAGCAGTATGTCTCCCACGGAGTGGTAAAGGCAGTCTTGGCTTGATCCTCCTCGGACGTCTTGATCTGGTTGTATCCAGCGAACCCGTCCACGAAGGACTTTACTTCGAAATTTGCCGTGGTGTCGACCAGCATGTCGATGTTAGGCAGTGGGAAATCATCTTTAGGGCTGGCCTTGTTGAGATCCCGAAAATCCACGCAGCATCTGACCTTTCCATTGGCCTTGGTGACCGTCACGATGTTGGAGAGCCAAGTCGGGTACTCAATCACTCTGATGAAACCAACTCGGAGCATCTTCTCAATTTCTTCTTTAACTTGCAAGGACCACTCTGGCTTGATCTTGCGCAGCTTTTGTTTGACAGGCTTGGATTCGGGATCCAGGGGAATTCTGTGCTCTACGATCGAGGGATCGAGTCCTGGCATGTCCTGGTATGACCAGGCGAACACGTCAACATACTCCCGGAGGAGGCTTATCAGGGCTTCTTTTTCTGCATCGGCGAAGAAACTGCCCACTTGTGTCTCTTTAGGCTCTTGCACTGACCCCAGGTTCACTTTGGTCATAACCTCTTCGGCAGCTTGGGCCCGGTTGTCCTCTTGGTCAACTACACGCTCGAGAACTTCTCTAATGTATTGTTCATTTAATGTGTCTGCTTCTTTATCAATTGAATTATTAACGTCTTTTAAGTTGTTTGTTAACTTATCAGTTGTTAAAGTGGCAATGAGAGGATACTCCGAAAGGTCAGACTTTTCATTAAACGAGAACGGAGATACATGGTTGGCTACATTATCATGGTCCTCCGGCGTAAGGCCGTTGGATGACTCAGAGGACTGGACTCTGACAAGGACCTGACTCGAGAGGGTTTGAGACCGGGTTTAGGGAGATGTGGGTGCGGGCCCAGCTTGTCTTACCATTCTGCCTGGCTTGCCCTTGGTCCGGTGAAAGTTACCCAGTTCTTCAGTGGCATTCATGGATGCTTGATGAGGGTTCGGGGGTCGAGAGGCTTGGCTTCTATGTCCCAATCATGGCAATCATGCTTGTTTTGGAGCCCAGGTCAATCAGGTTTGGCACCTCCATGACTTCTTCAAAAAGACTCTGTAGAGCTGGTCCACTGAGAGCGTCTTCTATGAATTCTGGTTCCTTCTGCTTTGGAGTTACTGTCTCGAATGTGGCCTCGGTGGCTGATCCGAACAATTTGTTTCCCATGGAGAGTACCTTGAGTTGCTCCTCCGCATCTGGGATTCCCTTGAATGTGTACTCGTCTTTGGGTGTGGTGGCAGTTGGTCCAGGTAGAGCCTGTGATGTCAAGGAACGCTCCCTTATCGGATTAGCTTTAAGTCCTCTGAAACGCTTGAGGTCCCGTGCTAGGCTGTTCCATCCTTTACGTAGTCTCGGTGCGACTATCCTTGCTTCTTTCTCATCTTCATCATTTCGGTCCCTCAGTCCCTCGGTTCTGCTGTCGGTTCCTCGGTCCCTCTCTCTGTCGGTTCCCTCCCTCAGTTCTGCTGTTGGTTCCCTTGGTGAAGTAATGAGCGAGGTCAAAGCTGTAAGGCCGGAGATTGGGTGTGCCGTCGGAGGTTCCCCTTTTGCGGGCTGCTGCCTTGGTGCGGGCGAGCCTTTTGTCTTCCTTGATGTCAGCCGGTGTTGGCACGTAGCCAAGCCCCTGGACCGTGGTGTGGTCCTTGACTTCAATGACTTGGTGTTGGCCTTGTAACCTTTTGCCGAGCCCCAGTCCTGGGATGAAGTTCATGAGTTTCATCATCTTCATGGCGGGAGGAATCTGGTCGTGAGATAGTGGAAGGTCCACGTTGCATATTTGGATCTTGGAGGTCTCCAGAGTGAATCCAGTTAATGCCATGTCGTCATTATGCTTGATTTCTAACACTGGAATGTCGTTGGTGCTGGTCCCCTCGGTGGTGACACTGTCGCCGTAGACTGTGGTTAGCTCGTTGCCTTGCATGAACTTGAGGCACTGATGAAGGGTGGATGCCACGCCATTGATTTGATGCAGCCAGGGACGCCCCAGGATGGCTGTGAAAGTGATTGGAATGTCCAATACTTGGAATTCGGTGGGGATCATCCGCTTGCCGAACCAGATGTTAAGAGTAGCAACTCCGAGAACTGTACGGGAAGTAGAGTCATAGGCCTTGACGGTGTGGACTGAAGGCTTCAGATCTGTGGGCTTGATGTCAAGCAGGTCCATCATCTTGGCGGGCAAGACATTCATTCCGGAACCTCCGTCTACCAACACGTGAGGAAGGCGACGCTCGTCGAGCTGAACCGTGATGTAGAGCGGCTCATTGTGATCAGCCCCAAATTTTGGAAGGTCCAAATCTGTGAAGGTGATAATGTTGCCGTAGTGGATGTTGCCGATCATCTGAATGACTTCATCTGGGGTTGCGTCCACGGGGACCATGGTACGGGCCAGGCTTTCCTCTAGCTTGAGCTTGTGAGGATAAGAGGAGGTGAGCAGAGACCAAAGGGAAATGTTCGCCTGAGTCTGCTTGAGCTGAGTGAGGATCGGGTCCTCTTTCAGGGAACTTGCGTCTTCGGGCTGGCCGGGTTGCAGTTCTGGCTCCGCTGGCTTTTTAGTGGCCTTGGGTGGTAATGCATGGATTTGACCCGATCGGGTTAGAACGCTGACATCAGGTTTGGTCCCTTCTGAACAGGCCGCTCTGAGTTGAGCCATAGTTAGAGGAGGATTCCTCGTAGCATAGGGCCATATGTCTTCCCTCAACTCATTGACTGTGGATGTATTCCCTGAAGCTTCGGCAGCTTGACGGATTCTGTCCCAGGATACTGGCTTAGGTGCCTCTGCGGGGAGGTAGCCTACGGTTTGACGCAGCTGTTCGAATGTCAGTGCACAACAATGGTCGTCGGAGCTGAACTGTGCATTGCTGACCCTCCGGGGGAGGTTGGAGAGTTCTAGGTTCAGGCGAACAGTCTCCTTGATCTCTTCACGGTATACCGCGCTCCTTTCCTTCTTGCTGAGCATACTCAAGGCATTCTGGAGTTGGGTCTGGCGATACTCATGGTTTGCTAAGCTTCCTCCACTCTTGGCCCAGATTAACTTTCTTGCAGCAGAGCCTGCGTCGAGAGTTAATGACTGCGTTTCTTCCCATGTGAGAATAGCCAGGGCTTCTTTGAACTGCATGCGGCAGTCTAGATAAACTTCCACCGGGGAGAGCTTTCTTTTCTGCTTTATCTGAGTAGCGGGTATGTCGGAAGGTGAGTACACGGCTTCCCGAACATCTGCCCATGTAACTGGTGGCTGACCCAGTCGATCGTCTCTGTAAACGAATGCCGTAGACTGTGGAATCTCCCTGAGTAGTTGCTCGAGACGAATTTCCATCCTCCTCTTGTTTTTAAATAGACCTTCCTCCCTGAGTTGGCCTTTCAATTTGAGTGTGGAAATGATCCGTTTCCATCCTCCCAGGACCCTTGGGAGTCCGGTTTTGTTGACTTCATGCCCGGCTTGGAAGAGAATAGTTTCATCGTCTTCGTCGTCGCTTTCACAGAGAACTTGCTTTCCTCGGGGAGGTAAGCGCTGGGATTCGTTCTGCTGTGTCGTTCCATCTCCTAGGTCATCGGGACCGTTGACCACCCTCGTGTGGCAGAGGGGGTTGGATGAGAACAGACGGTAGTCGAGGAAGTTGCCGTGAGCAAAACCCCTGAGGTCGAACTGGTCTAGAGTGGCCTCTAGCTTTCTGTCTGAAGCTGCCTGTGACACTTTAAGGGCTTGGTCCCTGTAGGTCTTTCGAGCTTGGTCTTCGTCCCAAAGACGGCTTTCTTGAGCGGCTAGTTCCATGAGGGCTTTCCTTGCGAGAGCTAAACAGTCTCCGTAGGTGCGCGCCGTCTGGCTAGTGTCTAGAACTGTGATCACATCCAAATCGCCGAATGGCGGGAACACTTGGATTACGTTAACGAAGGAAGTCGGACTGGGACATTCCATGCGGCCTTCCTTGATCTCGATTACCAAGAAGTTTGCCCAATTTTGCTTGATTGAACCCACGGGGGTGTTGAACTCTGCGATGTTGACAGTCTCGTGATCTCGCTCGATCGCCAAGTCTATCAGAGCTAGCAGTCTACTGGCAGGATGTCTGAATCCGGGGCCGTGACGACTGGGAGTAGAATCGAACTGGAGCATGTTGATGCTGAGGTGGTCATTTCCAATGTCGGAAGCTGACTCTGTCTTGCGGGGAAGACCTTCACAGATGTTTTCGGGGTGGCTGCCGGAAGCGTTCCCGAGGTTGATCTGATTCGTGACAGGGTGAGGAGCTTGGTCTCCTTCGCTGTTGCCCTTGGCCTTGGCGGCGCTTGAGGGTATAAGCTTGACTGACGGCACGGGCCGGTTGCCACTGGGGCTGGTACTCGGAAGTAGTGATGAGCTCTGAGCTCGCTTGGCCAGGGCCTCGTTTACCATGAGCAGGCAGTCGTCGAGGGTGACTTTGGCATTGCAGAATCTGACGATGAGGACCGGATCCTTGGTATCATCGGGATATCTGGAATAGATGATGTTGACGAAGTCGTCGTCAGTCACTTGATCAGAGGGATTCTTCGTCGTGTCAACCAGTTGCTTCCAATTGTCGGATAGCTGCCTGTACTGGACGTTGAGCTTGACAATTTCCATGGTATTGGAGCCTTGGTCGTAGGTGACCTGATCGGAAGGGGTTCCGTCCTCGAAACTGAGCATGTGAATGCAGAGGTCTGCCCGCGGGTCTGCCGCATCCTCGACTCCGGAGAGTCCTGATTCGTCGTCATCTGACGGCTCAACCCAAACGTAGGGACGTATCGCGTCCGGGTGCGTTGCTGGAGCTGCTAGAAAAACATCATGCCCTTCATTGGAGAAGAGGGGTGCAGCGGGTAGTTCCTCGTGGAGGACATCCCATACGACTTTCATGCATTCAAAACGAGAATGACGATGCTTGTTGACCTTTATCACGAAGATCTCTTCGCCTGGCGGGGCCAGAGAGTTGGTTTGAAGAATGCTGACGAATCTCCGATTGGAGACTGGGGGTTTATGTGCCCGCATCATGGCGATGTTCAGCGTTTCTTTCCAATCTGCCTCCAAATGTTGGAAACGACAGTTGAACTTGATGTATCGGACCGTCTGTGGTCCGCCCGCTCGAGTACGTTTACATAGTTAGCATCTCTGGACTTTGAGGGATTCTGATGAGATTTGCCCCGATAGTCCCCCTGGTCTGGCTTGAAGGAGGTAGCCCCGTGCCCGATCGCGGCACGCTGCTATTGTCTCGCTTCGTTTCCTATGAGGAAACCGTCCCCTCTCGATGACTTCAAGATCTCCCCGCCGGTTAATGAACTTAACACACCGATGGAGAGTGGAGGCTACGGCTTTCATGTGATGTAGCCAAGGGCGTCCCAAGAGGGTCGCGAACTCGGGATGGAATGTCCATCACGTGGAATTTTGTCGGCACCATTCGGGGTCTCGAACTGTAGTTCCAGAGTCACCGTCCCTGTGATGGGACGAGACGTGCCGTCATAGGCCCCGATAGTCCGGTTGACGGAATCGTATGGCTTTCGCTGATGCGGAGGGCTCGCATCATACTGAGAGGGAGAACATTAACGGCTGACCCATTATCTACCAATACTCCAGGGAGTGATATGGTGTCGAGCTTGAGAGTGATGTACAGAGCTTCATTGTGCCCCGAGGCATCTCTCGGTAGATCTTCGTCACGTAACGTGATCATACCGCCATACAAGCCGGGAATCGTAGATCTCATCTCTATCCGTAGAAGGAGAGTCATCCACCCATCCGTTTCGTCTTTCTTTTGCGAGGTAAAGCCTTTGCAGGAACCTCGCGATCGCGTTGAGGCTGGTTGTGGCGGTTGCCGCCCTTGGTTAGCACGTTGATCTAGTGCGAGTGCCAAGCTGACTTTGATCTTCCTTTCCGGTCCGTGCTCTAAGCCGGACAAATTGAACCTTAGCCGATCCCGCTGGGGTTTTGTCTCCGACCGGCGCAAGAAGGTTACCAAGGTCTCGAGGTATTCCGAGCCCCGGGGGCCCGAACTCGGTTTCGCGAGACTTTTCGGCTTTTCCACCCTTGTCTCGCTCTAAAGCCGCATGGCCTGGAGGAAGGGAGGACTCGAAGCTAGAGTAGAGTACATAGTAGTCGAACCTCCCTGATGGCTCTCCGAGTGTACCCACACCGGTGTCTCCAGCCTTCATATCTTTCTCTCAAAGATCCGTCGAGAGGACTTCTTCTTCTCGTTTTCTGAGGATTGCTCCGACCATATCTCGGGACTCGTACCTGTGCAAAGTGAGCAAGTGCCACAAACATCGTAGCCGATGTGGACATTAGATGAGGACCCGACCGGAAGAATCGGAGGAACCGGCTCGCGGCAATCTTCGGGCACCCACTCAATGGAATTCACATCGTTATTGTTCTAAAGGGGTTTCCGATCGTATTGGGCCCACTAGACGCTCCAATTTGCCTTCTTCTATCAAGTTCTCGGGATTTCGTATCGTAACCCCAAACAGCTTGTCTGTGGTATGGCCGTGATACCGATGGAAGGCGCAAAGATTTGTTCTTGTCCGCATTGGCTACGGGATTCTTGGGTTTGTAATTTGCAACGGGTTTAAGGAGACCTTCCTTGATTAACCCTTCCAACATCTTGCTTAGCGGCATGTCCAACTTGTCGAAGTGTACGGCAGTCGCTTCAAGTGGAGTTGTTGCTTTGTGGGACTCGGGTTTCTCAAGTCTCGATCAGCTGTCCTCGATGGATATAGTTGACAGACGTATCTTCCCTTTCACGGGGCCCGGGATTTGAATGCAACCGCCGAGCGCAGACTGTATGGCCGTGCAAAGAGCCAACTTTTCCTTGAGATCCTTCTCGAACCGTGAGCCGCATTTACCATGGCCCGAGATCCGGGAAGAAATGATGACCGATGAGAGTTCTGATGGACGGTCTTAAGCAGACTTGAAGATCCGCATCTGTTCCTCTTCGAGAGCGGCTCCATGATCTCTGAGAGTTTCCAACTCCACCTCTTGTAGAATTCCTCCGACGCTTTCGTCCGCTTCTCGTCGCGTGGTGATTAAGTCCTCGCGACTTGTTTCCCACTCTAAGTTGGATCGGTACTGCCTGCAGAAGATGTTACCGATCCGATCCTGTGTGGCGATCCGCAGCTTGACCCTTAGAAACCATCGTAACGCTCGAACTTTGAGCGTATGCCGGAAGTGGTCGGCCATTTGCCGGAGGGTTGCTCCTTTTGCTCTCATGCCGAGAACGTAGGTGTCGACGTGCGTTTGAGGACATTCGGTTCCGTCGAATCGGTCCATCTCCGGCATTCTCGAACTTGGCAGTGAGAGGCGTGACCATTCCCTGATCCGCGGATTTGAGCGTTTCCCGCTTTCAGCCGCCATGGTGGCTTTCTGTGTCTTTCATCCGTTCGACCATCCAGCTAAGGTCGGGTCCAACAGGATCGTGAGGCTCGCGCCGGTGCTACCACGTGAGCGGTAGTGATTGGAGGTGGAAGGCTTGATATATGCGGATATATGGGGGCCTTTTCTCGAATCAGACGGTTTGTCCCCTGTTTTGGGATTCGTGTATAGGCAATGGGACGAACCCGGAGGGTATTGAAGGATATTGGCATCCTCGAGATGGTCCTGGCCGGTGCGCCGGTGGTATTGAGTGATAGGAGTAGCACTGGCCGGCCAAATATGACAGGTTGCCCCGGGAGGTGGCAACGTGAAGCCTAGGCCTACTGCTTTCCTTGATTCAAGGCATCCCGTAAGTTGGCGGGGGAGGAACCCGATTGAAGGTTTCGTGAACCGGTTTTCGGGAATCGTCATCCTCGACCAGACGAAAGTACCGTCCGACCGGGGGATAGCCGCTATACCACGCTCATTCGTAAGCCGTACCACGAAATTCCTCGCCGATCTTCTTTCGCCTCTTGCAGAACCTCACAAGCCCTGGATGGCTTCTTCCAATGTCATATCTCGTTACCGGTGGCGGGGTCCTTCCCCGTCACGATTTCTCGCGAGCTAGACATGTCGGAAATTTCGCCGAGGGAACCGAGGGAACCGAAGAACCGTCTCGACGCCGCCGTTATCGTGATTCCGCAAGGCGCCGACCCGGAAATCTCGAACCACTTTCTCGCTCGCCGCAGTGGAACGAAAGGAAGGGTTTAGGCTTCTAAAAGGGTATTTGGCTCAAGGTTTCTGCTTGTGCAATGTGCGCTACCGATTAATGTTTACTTAAAGCGTGTTTTCTCGTAGTCTTAATCGGCTGGAAAAGAGCGGGTCTTCTTTTTCGCAACTAATCCTAGAGCTCTAATCGCCGGATCTCGTCACTACGCTATAAGCCCCTCGTTTCCATTGTAGATCATCTTTCTCGAGACTCGACTATCCCGAGCGAGGTCTTATAAGGCAAGCGAGTTCCACCGACAAAGGAAAAAGTGAACTTAAGGCTAGCCGATCACGCAAACTTTCAACGTATGTGACGCACGGGCCACGCCGAAGTCAACGTCCTTAAGTTAAGGTGGGGATCGTGCCAAAATTTCGGCATGACCTTCTCCCGACTCGCCAGCGCGAGGGACCTTAGCTTTGGCGTTGGCCAAGTTGTGGCCGGCACGGTGGATACGGTGAGGTTTGGTGACACCTGTCACATTGAACCTTCGGGTATATTTTTCGGCGTAGCTCGCGTCAAAGTCAAGGCCGAAAAGCTCAAGACTTCGGTCGGGAACGACCTTCTGGCCTCAACCTCTCGAGCTTGACTCTGAGCGGGGCCCGGCGTAAAAAACATACACTTAGGCTTTATGACACGAGCTAAGCCAAAACCAACCTAGGGTCTTGGACAAAGTGTGACACAAAGAGTGCATGGCTTACACCTGCTAGGATGGGATGTTTGGGACGACTCCGCGCGCCCGAAAGGTGTCCTCGCACCAACCTGGGTGCAACCGATAAGGCCATCCCGGGTTAGGGTTGTCAGTGTGCAAAGGTACCGAGGCAAAGAAGTGCACGTGAAGTGCGGTGTTCCGAGGCAAGCGCGCGTAGTGTGCGGTCACTAAAATTCTTTTTTTTTTCCGAGTAAAACAGAGATTTTTCGTAATGTGTCTTAAAGAATTATGATGCGCAAGCTCAAAGACAAAGAAATGAAAATCAAACATGAATGGGAATGCACAAACATGGTATGATTTTTGGAAAATGTCAATGTAATGCCTTTGAAAACCGTTCGAGGTTTAAAGTAACACACGCACACGAAAACGAGGAAGGGTAAACGAAAGTTTTGACCCACTCCAAGGCTTTTTTTTTGAAAACAATCTAGCAGCTTTTTAAAAAAGTATCCAATGTCCCCAGCCAGAGTCGCCAACCGAAATTACCCGGATTTTCGCGGGCGCGAAACCCGGCTTGTTTTTCGCTTGGAGTGGTCAGGTGTCTCGAGACCTCGCTTCATGTGAATAAGGAAAAATGAGGAGTCGCCACGCGGTTTTTGTATTTTGAGCCCAAACGTTGAGAAACGGCTTTGTGAAAATGGTGTCGTTTTTATTGGTAGCAAAAACTTAGGAAAAGGCTTTGAAAACAGGGGATCATTTTTATTGGTAGCAAAAACGAGTAAAAAATCTTTTGAGTACCGTAGATTGTTAGGTTCTGAGGTCACGTTACGTTTTCGGGAAGAGTATTACGAGATCACCCGAAATGCCGCGCATGACGAGTCTTTCTACCTTTCTCGAAAAACGTGTGTGTGTGTGTGTGTGTGTGTTTTGAAATGGGGGCTTCGAATGACAAGCTTAATCTTGGTTTGAATGTCAAACGTTGATTAGGTGACTTTTTGAAAAGCGATGAGCGTTTGAATGACAAACGTCGGTTTTGAGATTTGAAATGAGCGTTTGCGTGGCAAACGCCGATTTTGAGCTTTTGAAAAGGAGTTCGAATGACGAACTCCGTTTTGAACCGGCGAAGTCATTGTTAACGATTTTTACGGGAAAATGCGTATTAAATGATTTTGAATGTCAAATAGCGACTTTTAGTTTGAAAGATGAGCGTTCGGATGCCAAACGTCATTTCGCGCTTTGAAAGAGAGTTCGAAGGGACGAACTCCTAGCTTTGAACCTGGCATTACATCAAGTTAACGCATTTTTACTAGAAAATGCGTATTAAATGACATGCAATCAACGAATCGGGTTGCGACTGACTTGAAAAGTAAATACTATCACGATCCAAACGGGTCTGACTTTTGTAAATGACAAAGATTTAAAGCAAGATCAACGGAATCAAACGATCCGGAATTGTAAATGACGATCGACGAGCCAAAACGGCTCGGAGTTGTAAATGACGATCGACGAGCCAAACGGCTCGGAATTGTAAATGACAGAAAGTAAATGACGATCAACGAATCGATCGATCCGGAATGGTAAATGACAGAAAAAGTAAACTGAATCTGGTCTAACGCCGTTTTAACCCGTGATTACTTCTCTTACGGAAAGAGAAGAGGATCAAGGGGCTAAAACGTATCGGACCCCGTTAGACGGAGGCGTCTACATTTCAGTAACGGTGTTCGGAACGATTATAGCGACTGGCGCATAAACCGAGACGAAACGAGAGATCAAAGAGAGGAAGTTATACCTATGGCTAGGGTCAACTCCTTTGGCTCGGAAGGTGTGTACGGGACACGCAAAGAGGTTTGAAATGGTGTTTCGTAGCGATGAGGGACGTATTTGATTGAAATACGGAAGTTTCACGCGAATCGAGGCAAAACGGAGCCCCTGGGAGGGTGAAACTTTGGGCCGCAGTGATGAGAGTGAGTTTTGGGGTCAATTCTTCCTTCTTTTGGCTTTGACAGCCACTTTTATTTATAGGGTGAAAATTGCAGTAGGAGTCCGGACGGACTTAGACTGTTTTTCAGGATTTTGTGGTATTTTGGAATTTTGAGGGGCTTGCTGGCAATTTTAGAAAATGTGCACAGGAGTCCTACGATTTCGACCGTATACCAGGGGTATTTTAGTCTTTTCCCTTTGATTTCTGATTGAAGGGTGATGGGTGGGCTGCGGCATGGCCGCCACGTGTCCCATGACTCACCAAATGCGGGAGTTCATTCCTCCTTTTGTCCCTTTTTTAAAATAACATCCGAAAATGTCCGAAATGCCCGAAAGTGTCGAAAGTGCGTTTTCAGTGGAAAGCCGTATTTTTACGTGCGATGACACGTGTTAAGTACGCTTCGTCTGGATGCACGGGGGCCCCGGACGTCTCGTTGGCTTGGCAACGGAGTTTAACG